>JAMPIV010003297.1:0-389736 GCA_024509875.1 Oreohelix idahoensis
CTACTTATTTGAACACACGTGGGTTTCTTTAAGACCACTTAGTTTTACAGTGCATATGCAAACCCGAGTTAGCCAGAACATACTATATTCCACAAATAACGGGTTTTATTTCAAAGACTGTATGATAAATTCTGGACTCGGAGCCAGATTCTTAAATTTCTTTTTAGAAAAATCTCTTACGTTAATTTCTTCTTTCTGCCTGGTGGCGCACGAAATTTCACTTCATAGTATTAAACTAAAAACATTTCCCGATACTATTTTTTTTATATAATTTTTTTTGTGGACATTCTGTGGGGTGACTTAAAGTGAAATCCTATACTGAAGGGGAAGGCACCGACCTGACTTTCATCATTTCTAAAACCTACGCTTATTGTCAACTGGGCTTCTGCTTTACACTCCCGCAGCCTGGAATAATTTTAGGTGATTAATCAGACATTTGAACAAAATTTGCACACACCAAAGTTAGTCGTTCCCGGAGACTCCATGTTAAATTAGTCTTTTGGGAAACTGGGGAACTTCTTGGAGAAAGACTGCTCATTTTTTTTTGAGTCTGTGTGAAGATCTATATTTCAGTGTTGTTCCAAGAAGGCAGGGACGGCGAGCAAGTCGTGTAGTTTTCATGTATGACGGAGGCCATGGCGGAATGATTTGAAGGATTGTACCGCTGGTTTGAGTGATATTTTCACAATTTATATCTTTGGACACCCTGTTGACTGTCCTAGTATTTGTTTTTCTCAATTCTGCATTATTTTTTGCACTAAGGCTAGAGTTCTTGTGTTTTGTTCTTAGGTGTTAAAATACAGATTTTTTTTTTAAACTCTGTCGCATATAATTATCGAAGATAAAACAATACGATTAATACTCTTTGAATCAAACCTATGTATCTGTGACTTGGCTCCATCATCTGTTCTTATTAAACGGGGCTGGGCTAAACCTAGATGTTTAAACAACTATAAGGGGGCTATCATCCTTGGCAAACATTTCCGTGATTTTTTTTTTTTATGACTTTGTGTATTATGTATTCTCACCTTGAATTGTACTTTTTTTGTTGTTGTGTAGCCGATTTTTTCCTGATATTAAAATTCAGCTTCTTAAACTTCTTAATAATTGTGTTTGGGTCAGACTCGTTCACTAGATTATATATATCCCATTGTTATAGTTTTCCACAGTGTCTGTGGTGTTTACCTGTTCGTCAGTCACGTTTTAATGTTGCGTGATGTGAGTTGATAGAAGACCTCCTCAGTGATAGTAATATGTTTATTTGTGTAGGTCACTGTCTGGCCGCAGTAACAACGGTATGTAGAGAAAGATGAGGTGTAGTGAGAGATGAGCATTCTTTTCGCTCTTTCAGAGACAGACCATATATCTAATAAATCTATAACTCATCCGTGTGTGGATATTCTATATCCTTCATTCTAATCTCTCACGTGAGTCTATTCACCATATTACAATACACTATTCCGAATGGGATCCTAATATCCTAGTTTTTATATTCTCCTAACGGGAAATTCATCTACCGACCAAATGAGGGTTTTTTCCGGTCTTTGCATTAGAATAGGCGAAGATGTGTTACGACCCAAATGGTCGGATCAGTTTGGACTTTAGATACTTAGAAATAGGAAAGACGAGTACCGACAAAACGTGGACTCCGTCTATCTGGATTTTGTACTTAAGATGCTGTATTACTCTGATACTAGAGGAAGAGGTGTGATGTCTTGTGGGATGTGTATTCTAAAAAAAATAATATTAACCCCTAGATCTAGCGATCTTGTTTACGGCGTGCTGATCCAATCAAACTAATAAGTTTTTTTTCCACGATCTTTGTAATAATATACTTTGGGTTTCAGGTTGATTTTGTAGGGATATATATGTTAACTGATGATTGTTTAATTACTAAATGCTGGAGTTAAAATGTGGTGAGTGGTATAACTATTCACTGGGTACTGTGGCAGAACGGCCGTTTTTGAAGCTAAGTTAAGGAGTGTGTTTCGGACTTTTTGTCCAAGTTTAAATTCCCTCCTTTTCCCGATTCTGACTTCTGGGGCGCACGAACTTTATAGTGGATTTGTAAAAATTATAGGGATTATTTTTTCTTTATAGTTTTTTGGCATTATTATTTTGCCTTGCTTTCACTGGTAGGGCAACTTATTTTTCAGTTTGTAATCTTTTAACTAACCATCTATTTGGCCCGTAGTGGCGTGTTTTGAATTAGAGTGCTTTTTAATTGCCGATAATAAACTAGCGTGGCGATAGTTAGGATTTATATATCTTTATGGAGGAGGTATCCACCCCAGGGGTTACTATTTATGAATCTTTTGATTTTTTTGGTAATTTTTTTTATTCTCGTAAGTGGGGTAGGCAAACCAGTAGTTATCCCTTTTTCTTTTTTCGTTTACTCGACTAAGTTGTACTCAGAGTCACTGAATATTTAATATGGCCAGAGAGGGGCCAAAGTTACACCAACTTCTCTAGACTAGGGACCCGCGATAGCGTAGAGTGGAGGGACTGGATAGTGAGAAGAAGCGAATGCATTTCGTCCAGGAGGACAGAACTTGATGAGATTATGATGCGGAGAGGCAAAAAGAGCTATGAAGCTAAAAGAGGAAAAAGAAGAAGCTAGGAGGAAAGCAGAAGCATGACAGGCCTCTTACAGCAGAAGTATGATGGATGAGGAAAATGGACAATCCGCTGGGGGTGACGCTGAGAGGAACCGTTGAGAATGAGAGAGACTGCAATGAGGAACGTGAGGGTGAGGAGAGACAGCATGAGGAAATTAGAGAGAACTGGAGACCGACAACGATGTTGTTGGCTCTTTAGATAAGCTCCTAGAGTACTTCATAAAGTCGAGGTGCTGCCCTCTATACTCCAGCATAAATGCGAGGTCCCTTCTACTCTCATTCTTTCCTTTAACTGATCACTTCTAACAGTCAAACTACTTCAATCACATCTCATGCTTTGTCTTATTGCAGCTAGAGGTATCTTGTCCCTTGTCCAAAAAACGAGAGAAGATTAGACACTTGGCTATGAAAATTTTCGAGAAAATTGCAAACTTGCTGTTACTCGGTTTAGAGATGGTCCGTCGTGCTAGAACCATCATTGAAGCTTTCGCCAGAGCTTTGAAAAGATGTTCTCTGCGTATTAGGATGATGTTTTTTACGCCAAAACTTGGAATAGGCTGACACTAACAAGACAACTATGACGCAGTGTTGAAGGGAAAAGCGTTATAACTGGAGCGCATATGTTGACAGATGAAACGCTCTGCGGCAAATTGTTTGCAAACTGCATTTTCGCAAACATGCCGGAAAGGAATGAGGTGATATCTTTGAAAACTTTTTCAAGCAGGCAGTTATTCGTCTCGTTTTGACAGGGTGGGTTATCCTGAAGCAAAGTGCCGGTTTAGAGCTCCTCGCAAGCTCCCGCTCGTACCATATGATAGGTCTTGTGGAAATAGAGGTTCTATACTGAACAAAATAAAGAACACTTTGTACTTGCGGGATTTACCCGAGCGGATATAGTTTCTAGCGATGAAGGCAAGGGAGCCAGGATATATAACGTGATAGACATATTTATGCGTCCAACTAAGAGTAGTCTGAGAGCGTGATATCCAACAATTTGCAGGCTCAGGCTGAACAACCGAGGCCAACAAAGCGGAAACACGCCTGACAGATGAGAGCAGTTTTTCGAATATCATATACCATAGAGCTATCCTTACTCAGGCATTCATAACACACAATATAAACCACAGAGAGGATAGAGATAAGTGGACCTATAACCCCCCACCTCTGGACAATTTCAATAGTTTACTAAGAACAATTACACCGTTCGCGCCAACCACCCAAACACAGTATCCTGAGCACATGCAAACCCGACCGTCCTTCATGAGAAGCGTAGCCAGGCAAAGAGTCTCAAGGATGGGCAAAGGGAGAAAACACCATGAGGCATGGGCCATATGATCAGAGACCGAGCAACACCGGAGCCGACACGACTAACGCATCGTGATGCTTATTGGAATATAACCTCAGTCATCGAGCAAAGGCGGAAGTATTGAGGCAGGTGTGATTCCAAAACACTGTTGGGGGAATGAGATCCCTCACAACGCGAGTGTATTGGGGGGGGGATAACTGTTATTTCAGAACGATTCTCTTACTTTTCATTGCTTTTTTTGTACATATCGGACAAGTGAGGCTTATTCTCTTACGGATTGCAATTGTTGCCAGAAAACATGGGCATCAGGTAAACACCGGGCTGGTCCAGAGAGCTCAAGCATGAGACCGTACCAAGCTTTACCCCTCCCCCTTTTGGCGAATGTTCGTAAGGAGTGATGCCCCCTATCAGCAGGCCTTCCCATTGCATTGATTGTAGAGATACGACCTACTGAGCTTTGTCAGGTAGTGGCTCATGTCTCATAGAGCAGCTGTTTACGTGGATTGATACCATTTCTAACACCAGTCGAATGACTCATGGCGGGACGTTACTGTGTTGAATATTGGTGAACAACCGGATCACAGCACGCCGTTGATTGTGCTGGGCAAGCGGTAAAACTTACAAGGAGGGGCAAGATAACCAAGAAGGAACGGGAGCTCCTTGCGTCCTAATTGAGTTACCGAATGGGGGGAACTTAATAGAATGCGCAACTCAAACATAAAAGGACCCCTACGTTGGCACCACTGCTTTAGGTACTGACCCATGGCGATAGGAATAACTGCAAACACATCAGCCCCAACCCCCCCAGCCTCACCCTCCGAGCTCACCACACCCATGACCACCCCCCCCCCCCCCTGCATGGGGATACAACCGACTAACTTTAAAAACCAGCACAGCAATTTTTCTGAGCATGGCGTACTTTATCAGGAGAACGGGCAGATGCCTGTCACAAGGTGTGGTACATTACCGCGAGCTCTCATAGTTACCGATTTACCGCGGATCAGCAGAAGCCAATTTCATACGAAATTGTTGGGGCACGTCTCGTTTCCTGGTTAGCACGAGACATTATGGGACCTGAGACGACGCCACTATCCAACGTATCAGACATACGCACGATCATTATGTGGTGAGACCTGGAGTAAAATACAGGATAGTTTATCAGGCGTACGTCACAAATCCTGTTGTGCCCAGGTCGCCAACGGTTGTAACTCACGCCAACAGCACACGATACACCGGGCCCGGAGTCCCCACAATGAAGGTAGAAAAATGCCACGCAATAGATGGGAGGAACACGCAATGTCGATCGGGGTATTGTGATCAGACATTTTTAGAGGCCTGCATTTCCTGTTTCGACTAATAGCGTGGATTAGTCGCAGACGTGGGAAGAGATAGTGACAAGTTGCGTCCTGGACCATGTAGTCCGATACATGCTCTTTAAGTTATTTTGTGCTGTGTAAGTTCAATCGGGCAGAAGGAGCTATCCGCTAAGGGGATCGTCGCAGATGCCGACGGGCAATGTCGCTGGAAGCCCTCGAGTTGCGTCAGATTTTCAACGTCGCGTTGTTTGTTTTGGGAATTCCCTCATCAGGCGAAGTGTTTGAGCAGGATAGAATGTGATCTATCCACCAGCACGAACCACTGTTGATCGTAGTATGAGTATTTGCGTCTATGACATGCTTGAGGATACCCAGCACATCATTCCAGCACTATGCACATATACTCCTGGCCGGAAATGGGCTCGTCGGCAACGTCGCTAATAATGTGAAAAACCTCACCGCTGCTTGCTATAGTCAAAAAACTTGAGACACCAAGTGAATATACCTGGAAGAATTGGGACCTCTCTGTCTTCCAGAGCTCAATTATAATATGGGCCTACAGAGAAGAGAATATCTCCTCAGGGGGTAACTGTCTCACAGCTGAATTTCCGCCGGCCATGCTACGACCTTCTGATTCGGGCAGAATCTCGCCTCATTAAGGGGGCCGGAGCTTGAAGCCGTCCTATAGCTTTCTGTGCTTTTCTGAAAGACGAGAAGGGTTCTGATTGGAGACTGTTTTTATTTTGTGTTCAGCTTCAGGTAAAGTATTGTGCTATGCTTGGTTTTAAACTAGGAATCGTATAGATTTAGAAACTTAGGGTGGGACCTAGGCAACCGAACTTTAATACTTTAAGCGAGCGACGCAACGCATAGCAGCGTTATGCAGGTCTAACGGAGTACATGGAGATAGTTCCGCGGAAGGGAGGACGAACTGTATGAGGAAGCAGGAGATGAAAGTTTTCGGTGTTACTGCCTTGCCCGACCGGAGGAACAACCCACATGGAAGACACGGATGGCAAGGGCGTTTCACCGTCCTGGAAGAAATGATTTTCTTAAGGCTAACTACCAGATCTCCTTGTTATGTGAAGGGAAAGGAGGAAAGGTTTTCCATTTAAAATCTCTTAAAGAGATAGCTTGTCGGAAAAAGAAACTGTCATTTGCAACCATACTCAGCTACACATCATCCGACTGATGTCTCACTGACGGAGTCGCGCGCTCGGAGGTGTGAAATTGACGTGAGCGACTCCGATGGACGATGCGATTGCGACAAGGTGACCTAATGCCACCGACCTATCCCAACGAGGAAATCTTTCAAAAATTGTCATGAAGCGGCGACGCTCTTTCATAGCGGCTGCAGATTGAGGTGCATTCCTAGGGGGGGAAGGAAACTTTGAGGAAGTTGGACTGTTGAGATGCGTTTAGGAATTGCGATAGATCAGAGACTCGGGAGGATGGTGAAGAAGTAGGTGGAGTGGATAAGAGTACATAAGATCAGACGACTCGAAGCGTACGGTATTCGCTGATAGCTTGTGAAAATTAAAACTTTCTCCAACCCATTAGACGATAGACATGGTAGTGCTTCGCGATAATCTTAAATGGGACTGGGAGGCTCTGCCTTTCTATATCACGTAGGGGTTTATTATTCAATGTAATTTTTACCTGTACATCTTCTAGACCTAGTTGCCGCTTTCATCCCGAATTCTCATACTTTGTCCTGTATATTATCTCTGTATTTCACCTAGTTTTCCTTGTATAATTTTAGTTTCGATCTTGCATATCGTTGTTCGTGCGAATATTCGATTTTCGCAGGTATAATTGTCAATATTCAACCCTTTTACGTCGTTTGCTTCTCTCTTTCTGTCCGTGGCAATAATGCTCTGAAGGAATCGTCACTCTGTCTGTGGTGGTAGGACTGATACTAATGTAGCTCAGTCAGTTGACGTGTTACAGGTCGGCACGATAGGCGGTGAATGAATTTACTAGTGATGTCGCTTTAGAATCATTGACACAGTGTACGAAGTAGCAAGATCGGTCTACATGGGTGTGGGGGGGGGCTAGTTACTTTTTGAAAATATCACGCACGTAGGGACTAATCTGGAATCAACGGTTATGTGTTGTACGACAGTTGAGGTGCTGCATTTCAGGTTGAAACGGCATGAGGGTACGTTGCCATTTCTCGTCAGAGATAATAAAAAAAACCCGGCGGGCATTTGTTAGTGGTGTGTATCTCCAAAATCACTAGCACAGGTAAATGCATCGCTCTGAGGCAGAACGGTAAGAGTAATGAGATTTGCCAACTGTCATGCACAGGTCTGGCGACCGCTAGCGTAGACGGGATGAAGATGCATGCTAGTACAGTTCAGATTTGAACTGGACCACGTGTACATCGTGTTACAGTAGGTCTAGACATGTCTACGCGATACAGCGTTATTTCATGAATGCGGACGTTATACGTTGACAGGCGAGTAGGGAGTTATGTGTCGCTTCTTGGGCGAAGATTAAGATGCTAGGATGACCTACTGTAGCTCCCGAATTTTGAAAGATATTATGGCCGGTGTTTGGAAAAACTTTTTATTTCATTCTACGCTGCATAGGGACTTCACACGTTTAGATTAGGTTGCTCGTAAACAACAGAATGTGTGGTATGTTAGCTGCGAGAGGTATCTCTAGTGTTTGTTGTTCTGGGCAATTTGTCGAACTTCTAGAACGTTCCAGAATAATACGTTTCCTTCTGGCATTGTTATCTCTTCTTAAGTTGTGCGACTACCTGTGAATTCCTGATAGGTTGAGGGTAGATTGCAATATGGGTGTTGATATTATGAGTCGATCTTTCGTGAGTAGTTTAAAGTGTTAAATCGCTTAAATTCATTTATCTATTTCTTTAGCGCAGAGGAGAAATAAAAGTGGTAGGCTATTATAAATTTCTAGGAAGGCATTTCAGTGGGTGCGGTCTTCTATTGAGTTTCTCGAATGGGAGGTGGGGAGTCTGACGTGGGGTGGTGGACGTTACAGTGTGGGGTGGGAGTCTAATGCATGGTGTGATATTTAGCAGGATAATAATTAACAATTTCCGTGTAGCTATTATGTCCCTAAAATCCAACGGCGAATTGTAGCTATTTATGAATTATGTAATTTAACGCATAATAACTCTGAGTTCGATGTTTAATTTTTCTGTAAACTTAATGTGATGTAAACTCTTGAATCGAGCTCATGAATTGGTGACGGAATAAGCAGTTGTTCCTTAATTCTTGAGATTGATGAATTGGTTTGTTGAGTAAATAACTTACGTCACGCGTGATACAGTTTATTGTAAGAAAAGTCTCTGCTTTGCATAAAGTTTAAATGTATGTACTTATAAACCAGTTACAGATTTGTTTTATATTAGTATTCTTTATATGTGGTTTATTTTGTTTCTTTATATTTTAGTTCCTCAACCACAGTGTGAAATAGTTTTGTTGGGGTGACCCTTAACTTTACACCAGCATCACTAGTAGTAGATTGTCTGCATCACTGTGTGCAAAGAAATGGTCAGTTCCGTTATTTTGAATCCCCCCAGACGTGGGTTTCTTAAGTAGCCTCTGCGTCTAACAGTTGCATAGGTGCAACCCGAGTTTAGCCAGAAATACTATCTCCAATAACGCGGTTTTTACTACTCTAAAGACTGCAATTGATAAATACTGCGGACCTTGGAGCCAGATCTTTAATTTTTGTCTAGGAAAACTCTACGTGTAGATCTTTCTGCTTGGATGGCGCGAAAAATACTTAAGCATAACTTACACATGTGTTCCCGACTATATGATAAATAAATATATTATAGGTTGTATGAAAAGGTGAGGAGGACCTATAATAAAGTGGGGCAATAGTTCTTCAGGAAAATGTTATGAGAAAATGTGCTGGACTAAAAAGTGGAAAGGATAGTGGTGATTTTATCCCTATACAGGGGTAGAGGGGGTTTTAAATTACACTCTAATATATTTCTTTTAATCTTTTTAAAGAAATTGTCAATTTCTTATTATATTTGAATTATTTTACGTTCTGTAATTAATTCAGTTACATACTTTTCTTGACTATTTTTTTCATCATCTGTGTCACTCTATTACATTTTAATCATTCATTGAACATACCATTAGCACAAAATAAACCTAGATTTGGCGGTTTTACACAGGCAAGAACGATCTCCAGATTTTGCGCCTAGACGAGGGATTTGGTGAAACTGGGGTAGTGTGGACTTCTTGTCAGTCAGACTGGAGACTATTATTTTTTTTTTGTGATTCCTTGAGGATTGGTGTGATCTTAGAATCTGAGTTTGTGATGGAAGGGGGGGGGGAGTGGAGGGGGAGCAAAGGATCGTGCAGGTTGTGTGTATGTGTGAGTTACAGTGAAGGCCATAGAATGGGATTCTTGCGTTGATTCTGGAAGATGGGACGTTGGGAGGGGGGAGTTAGTGTGGCACTATACAGACTGGTAGTATGTGAGCGGTGATACGTTATTGATACCTAACATAATGGGGGATGTGCTTATATGGGTAATAGGAGTTAAATATAAAAAAAATAAAATTAATTTAGATTAATGCTAAAGGCGTAGGGTTCCCCGCCCCCCCCCCCCCCCCCCTTCCCCCCCCTCCCCCCCGTCCGCCTCCCCGCATCGGGCAAGGGCACTGAGGATTTTCATGACGTTTACTGTATCTTCATCGTGAATGAATATTTAGCCTACGAGATCTCAAAGGGGAGATCCGCCTGAACGGCAGTCTCACAGGAAGCCGTACCTATCGTTTTCTGTTCCCCGTCGATTCGGCATGCATCTTGTCTACGTCTCATCTCAGAAGTCTGGCAGGGCCATCACCCTAATACGGCCAGTTCACACTAGTAAGCCGGGGGCTATCATCCTTGGGGATTACATTTCGCTTGAATTTTAGCGTGATCTGAAAATACTAGGTCTAAAGTCTTGATGTACTTTCTTTGATGTTGTGGGGCAGCCGGATATTTTTTAGTAACCGGTCGTCTGCGTTTTGTCATTCATGGTTCATTCTTTATCCTTGAAATAACTAGTCCTCTACACAAAAGATCAAAAACTCAGAATCACAAGTTATAAAACAAAAGTCCTCCATTTATAAGCTTTTTCCCCGTCTGTTGTTTTGTTTACCTGTCGTCATTGTGGCATGTGCGTGCCTACTACCTATTAAAGAACAAATACAGTTAACACCTCTCGTATTTACGGCCTAACAGGCAGAGTCACTTACGTAAATCCGGTCTGGTCTACCTGTCACTCTGGGGCTCGGCTGTCTGTGTACTGCGAGTTACTGCTTGCTACAGGAGTTTATCTTTCAAGATTCTCTCGCTGATTCTTGAGGGACTAGCTCATCTCAAATCACAAATCTCAGTCTATCCGCCGAACGGTCATTCTACGATAAGCAGGTCGTGTAGGTGAATATAGCATTCTACATTATATCCACATGACCAGTGTTTGTCATCTTTTTTTTGCTTGAATAAGTCTATCACACCTACTTCATCCCCAATTCAAAAAAGGCGCAGATACCCCCATTCAAACTCTAGTCGTAAAATACTCACACATAAAACTTCATAATCAAAAATCTACTCAAACTCCAAATAAAGCTCAAAAAAGTAAATACTATCTCCTACGCTCCTATGACCTGTAACTATCCTCTGCATAAATCATCTCAACCTCTGATCAATAATCTGCCAGTGGTCATCTTCCTTACTAAGATAAAACAACCAAACAACACAAAAATGTAATTCCTGTAAAGTGCCTTACTAATATCCTACAAGAAAAGTTGCCTATTTAATAAAACGGGACGGCAGTCTGAAATACAATAAACGAAAACAAAAACAGCAGGTCAGATAACATTAAGTTATGACCTCGTCGTACATACTCTTTCCTTGGTGGTCGCGTTGCCGTCTTGCGAATTTTTTATATAAATATAATTTTCGTTAATTGTATCCTGGGTCCATCAAACAGCCTCTCATAATTGTCTAGTGACTGTGTTTTCACTATCTGCACTTCTTTATTTTATTATCATATTTTATTCAGCTACCCCTTCCACGATTATTTGGTGATCTGTTTCGCTTGATTTAATTCATTTTATTAAATTTTGGATGAGATTCTATCCAACAAAAAAGTCTCCATGTGTATGGTTTCCTTACAATCCCTACATGCATCTGCCTTCTATATATAACTATTCTCACTTAAATCTCCATCCTCCAGTAAGCTAAATGGGCATTACCTCTCAGTGACTCATTCCCCCCTAAACATCTGTAATAACTTGAGCGATCAAATTAAGAATCTCCCTCAAAAAATATAGACCGAATCTCCTCGGCAAAAAGAAAAGTCTCCAGGATGTCAAAAGACTAAAATCTCGGAGTACTATCCCTCCAGAAGAAGATGAGTATCCCTTCAAAAGTTCTTCCATCTTTAATCTTGATAGACACACACAAATACCTATCCCATAAACTTTAATCGTCCTTATAATGGTCAAATAACATACAAAACTAGTCCCTACAAGGTGAATGAAAAACAAAGATAAAAATTCCTACGCGTTGCGCGCCATCATCCGCATACATTGAGGGCAGTCCATACATATGCCTCAAAAGTCTCTAGTGGCAATTCGCCTAAAAAACAAATTTAATATAATAATTTAATTAAATATATAATAAAATATAATATATTATATAATAATAAAAATATAAAATATATAAATAATAAAAAAAAATATAAAATATAATAATAATAGATTAATATTTAAATTATAATAATAAAAATTATATAAAATAAATTATAAAATTATAAAAAAAATGTATTAAATATTATAATTTATATAAATAATAAATTGAAATTTAAATATTATTAAATAGATAAAATATTAATAAACTATCTATTGTATTGATAATATATAAAATTTATAATAAATTAAAGTATAAAAATGCAACGGTGGTATAAATAATTGTAAAATGAAAATAAATAAAAAAAAAATATTGATAAATAGGATTATAATATAATATACGTAGTATATAATAATGGATAGAGCCATTTACATGCATATAATAAATAAGTAATAAAAGAAGCGGTAAAGAAGCCGCAGCGGTATACATAATTATATATATACCTGCAAGAAGACGTTCTGGTTGCTATCTTCACCCAATACATAAAATAAAAATCCGATTTAGGGAAGCTTCAAAAAAAAAATAAAAAATTAATAAAGAAGAACTACTAAACCTAAGAATTAATAATAAGATTAATGTAGCAATATATAATAAAAAATTTTTTTGTTGTAAATTATATGAACTTAAAAGTGCTACCAAAACCTATAAACAAAACTTAAAAAATTTAATAAATTAACAATGCTGCTTGAATAAAAAAATAATAAAGTATTAATTTCCCTATACCAAAACATAACATTTAAAATTAAAACTCAAAGGAAAATTAATAATAAAAATAATAAAAAAAATGAAAGTCAATAACGACCTAATAAAATAACAAATAAAAATGTATATAATATTGTTATCACAAAAAAAGGGGAACACTTATTGACCCAAATTCAAGTTAGCAGCCTAAATTTTACCTTTTTATTTTTATAAAAGAATGATTTTGAAAATCATTATAGGTAATTTTATTTACCATAAAGTGCAACCACTTTTAAATATATATTAGTTTTTTAATGATACCGCATATATTAATAAGACTTATTATTCCTATTTTTTTATTATTTATTTATTTACTAACCTTTTATATTAATGAAAATAATAGAATAACAACTGAAAAGTTAACGCCATTTGAGTGTGGATTTGAACCAATAAGAAAAATACGCATTTCGATGTTTTTGAATTGCCCATTTTTTCCTATTTCGCTTTCTTAAGTAAAATAATAATAGAATTACAATCACCTATCTTTACATCTTTTATTTAGTAGTTTTTTTAATCTATTTTACTTATTGGTTTTATTATTTGAGTGATCAAATAAAGGAGCCTGGTAGAATGGCAAGAATAAAATAGATAATTCCTATAGGTAAGCTAAATCTTAGAGCTATTGGCCCACGTAACTGCCGAAAAATAGGTAAAATATTCTATAGAATAAACATTTGTTTTTTTTTTCATGTTATGAATTTTAATAATTAATCTTATCTATGTCAAAAGTTAACAAGGTGACTTTATGGTTTACACCTATACCAGGTTAATAGTGCATTAAAAATAATAGACTATCTTGATTTAGTTTATACTATCTAATTATAGGATAAATACAAGTGCCAGAATCCGCGGATCAGGACTTGATACTATAAATTTAATTAAGAGAATTTATTAATATTATTTTAAATTTTTAAAATGATGGTGCGAAATAATATTTTTACTAATAACAAGGACTATTAAATAAATATATATTAAATTCAAACTTTTATAAAAAACTCGTGATTAGATACCCCTACTATTAAAAGCCTCATAAATAAATTTCCTACCTTTTATGTGTAATGACTAATTACAGAACCATGTATAAGAAAAAACATCTAAATTATCTGGCGATTGTAATTATAAGATCTTTGATTAAGAGGGGATACTTACTTACATTAATGGCTTTAACGTCACCCCAGAAATCTAAACGCTATTTAATTGTACAGCTTTGTAATGGGCCTGATAGACATCTAGAAAACTACCTACTTAAAAAGTCTTCAAGTTTTAATTTTAATAAAACAAATGAACAGATCTCAAGGGTGGCAGCCAATATAAAATGGTTTTTTAAGCTGAGTTAGCAATATAGTAATTTTTTATCGGGGAAGTCTTTTTGAAATAAATACACAAGAATTTGGAGTACTCTAAAGAATTAAGACTTTTAATAGATTTATTTTATCAATTTTTAATTGAAGTTTTTTTATTTTTTATAATTGTGCACGAATCGCTTTCCTCGACACTCCTCTATACCCTTTGGATAAGTCGTAAACACGTTAGTAGGCAGTAGCGGAAGCGTTGTCCCATGCTTTAGCCTTTATTAAAATATAGGGCAAAGAATATCATACGTTTACTGCTAGTTTCTCCAAGGTGGGATCAAATGCTGTGTTCATTAAATTACTGCTATAGGAAGGCTTATGTGCATTAAGATTTCGGCCCCTTAAAATACATAACAGGAATAGATGCCCTGTTTTTACTAAGTATAATGATGCAAACTGATTTATGTGGATCCCTTCTTTAGTTTCGGATAGGGTGGAATTCAAATTATCCGCTCGACGTATGACAACCGTTGTGGGTTGATGTTCATACAGGGTAGAAATGGTTGTCTAGTGGTGGTCCATGTTGATATTTTGCTGATCATTGTATAGTGGCGTAGGAGTGCATGGGAAGTATATGGAGGTAATGTGTGTATGCTTTCTACGGTTTGTGTTTTGTGTCATTATGTAACAATTTATTCCGACAAGTCTTTGACAATTTAGGGTGGTATGGAGAGTGTACAACTAACTTGTGGGTGAGTGATAGGTCTTTTTGGCTTTAATTATGCATGAGCTTAGAATTAACAAGTTCAGTGGACTATGTTTAATGTCTCCTATGCTTATCGTGAAGTAGCTCACTTGGCTCCCGCTGGAGTGGCCTAGTGTTGTTAATGTTACTATCCTCCCTATTAGTTTTAATCCTTTCGAAACGTATCTCTGTTTGCTATTTCGGACCATTAACCTTATCGAGTTCGACTAATTGCAAATATCTAGAGGCAGGACATATTGTTATAAGATCTTAATTGACTTCTCAATTGTTTGTTTGAAGTTGTTTGTGGTTGTAGAAGTATTTTTTACGGGGATGTAATAGGTTGGGTTGAACCTGCTCCTATGCCCACCCTCCTTTGAAATTCGCTTTGTTTCGACATGCTTGGGCAGTGACACAGTGTTACTATTTTTTGCTTTCCCTTGTAAGCTTATATGTTTAGACATCACGGTAAATGCTATAAAGTATGCTTATGACAAATACCATAGCGCTCTTAAATGTTAATTATACCAATTTTGCTCCACGATAGGGACCTTGTTATACGTTGCAAACGGGAAATTAAGACTGAGATCTAACGAGAGAAGCACCTTATTACTTTTTTCATTTCGCGAAGGTTTACAATCTAATCTATATATCATCTCAATACCCTATATTTAGCCTGTTTTACTCCCAGGGTAGCTTATGCCTGGTCATGTACCAAAGATAAAAAAATTTTTAACAAAAAAATATCCTGCGACGCTTGTCGCCTATAATCAAATCATATAAGTTGATCCATGTTGTGTGCAAAGGTTCATTAAGAGCCTATTATGAGTAACATTTGTGCTCATTTCTTTCATGTTCGTTTGTGTGTTATTAGCTACGGACAATATCTTTCCATGTGGATTCAAGAACATATAAAATTGCCTTGAATCCACTGAATTGACTTCTCTCTCTACACGTTTTCTGTGTTCCTCAATGTTTTGTTTTGTCCTTTCCATCGCCATCGTCGTCTTACTCATCTTTCGTTCCACTGGCAACATTGTTTGGGTTCACTTGTCATCAGTTTCCAATTTTGGTTGACTTTGTCATACACATTTTCATTCCTTCTAATTCCACTCGAAATCCTGTTTACTTGTAAAACCCCTGCATTTTAAAGCAATTTTATATTTATAAATAATTTTAATTTTAAAATAATTGTTCCACTCAAACACCCGTTTATGAAAGTCTGTAGACTTTTTGGTAGGTGTGTTTTGTTGTTCTCCTTGTTTCGAGCCACATAAAATTAGGATTGACTTCGACATTTGAGATGATAGATTCTTATTTTTCCGTGTGGGACTTGATTTCTCTTGTTTCCATATGTTTTCCCAATGCAATGGAAAGGTCTCTCTTGCTTTTGTATCTCCTTTATTTTGATATCCACTGTCTGTCCCTCCAACTTTGTCTATATATGCTGCCAAGCTAAGTGTGTACGATTACTATCTTGTATTTTAGTGGTTTTCTTCTAAGAGTTCAAACCATGTTATCGCAGTAGTACCTGCATTTATTTCTTCAATAATCTTGGTGTCTTTTTTTCTGATGTCATTTTACAGGACCCACAACGTGTTGTGACCACTCATCATGGTTTCGAATATATATTAATTTTGTCATTGCGTTATCCTGATTCTATGGTTAACATGGGACAAGGAAGATTCCAAGTCATAATGCAACAATCCATGATCTATCCCAGGACCTGATGAGGTCAGAGTACGAAAATGCTTTTTTTTGTTCAGAACACAGCGAGTGTTTTTATGATCTAAGAAGCGTTCTCTCACTCTTTATGTTTTTTGTGTTGTGACGTTAATCCATCTCTTTTACAGAGGCCCCCCCTCCCTTATCATCCCAGTTGCTGTCACACAAACAAAATCTGTAGAGCCTCACCTTCCCCCAGCACTCCCCCCCTTTATTTTCCTTCCCACTTCACTGCGTTTTTACGTAAATTAATGATCTCATGGGAACTCCATAAATGAAAAAGACAATTTAGAAAGGATCTGATTACTATATCTACACTTTTAAAGCCGAATCGCGTAGTCCAAAATCCGAATCTATATGGAGTGTAGGAGAAGAATTCGGATCCATTAGATTGTATGAGATTAGGGTGTTGAGGGGTTGGTTGGAGTCTAAAATAGAGAGGTTAGAGGGTGGAGTGTTAGGAGTATGTTTAATTTATTGAATTTGGATAAGTTGATCGGAAGGTATGTATAGATTTAAAGGTTTGGGCAGGGATGGGGATCAATGTAGGGTAAGAGTGATGGATTCGAAAAGAGGTTGGTGATTAGTAGAATTTGAGGATTGGGAGGTTGATGGATAGGTTTTACCAATTTTAAGGAGGCGTGATGGAATTGAGGAGGAACTGGTTATGGTAGCGTTTGTGTGTAGGGTTATGTACAATTGATTAGGTAGGATGGTGCTGAAGGATTATAGTGTCAATGAGGTGGGATGTATTTAGAGATTTATAGGGAGGGATAGAAAGAGCGTATTGGGTAATTTAGAGTAGTCAGGTTATTTAGGAGATGGAGAATTTAGGAGGTGTGATACGGTAGCTATTGAGTAGGGACGTTTTGAGGATAGAGGTCGCAAAATTTTAGGTTGAGAATGATACATGGGTTTGAAAGAGGTTTGATACTAGGTGATTCAGAGTGGGTGATGTTAGATAGTAATGTAATTGTGGGGAATTAAGGAATAAAAGTGGGATTAGATATGGTGGTATTTATTAATTGTGGGTTTAAGGGGAAGGCAAAGGTTTGTAGGGAATAGGTTAGGTTTTTGATTCAGGTAGTGTGAGATTATGTTACTGTGTTGGGGCATGAATTATGAAAGGAAGTTGGTTTTAGGATGGTGGTATGGGTGGAAGTGTGTGAGTATGAGTGTTCTTATGGGGTGGATAATGTGGAGTGGGTTTATGATTGGTGTGATATAGGTGGTTGGTTGTTTAAGGGTAGGTTTATGGTATGATTAAGTAGTAAATTCTGGTCTCTTCCTGGGGCCCCGATGAAGAGAAAAACAATAATGCTTCCCTTGTTGTGGGGGCGAGTGATGATAATGAGGTGTTGGGGGGGGGAGTGGTGTGAAGTATTGTATGGGTCGTTGGGTCTTTAGTGAGTGTGACGAATGGGGTGTAGAGTTGACTACTCTTAGTGTGGGGGTTACTGTTGGTAACTAAGTGTATATGGGGAAGTGTGATTGGTTCAGGGGTGGTACGTCTTTTTGATTTGCAGGGTTATTACAGGATCTGGTTTTTGGAAAAGTATGACATGTGGTTAGAGATGGTGTGTAATTATTGCCGTTTGATTTAGGGTATGTCGGGTCGGGTAGTTCGGGGGTTTAAATTCCTGAGGTTGGATGGATGTGGGTGATTAGTAGTGCGGTGATTTGTTTTTGGGTTGACTCGGGGGTGTGTTGTTGGATTGGAGATGGGATTAAGTTTTGTGTGAGTTGTTGGGTTTATGGGTTGTGTTGCTGTTTTGATATTCGTGTTGTGTGTTGGTTTTTTTGTGGTTGTAGTTATGTTGGGAGGGTTTTGCTAGTTGAGGGTGGTTGAAGCGTTTGATAATGTGTTGGTGATTCGAATGTGGTGTTGGGTTGAGAGTATTATGTTGGGTGGGTTTTTTTTTGTGCTGATTTGGGATGTTGGATCTTATGTGTGGAGAGGTATGTGTTGGGAGGTTTTTGGTATTGTGTAATGGTTGTGGTTGGGGTTGGGGGGGTGTTGTGTGGGGGGTGTGGGTCTGTTTTATGGTGGTGGTTTTTGGTTGGGGTTGTTATTTTTATTTATATTTGTGAGTGGTTTTGTTATCTTTTTGCTGCTTTTGTTGGGATGGGTTTGTATGGATGTAGAGTGTGCTGGGTTGTGCCTCTGGGGTTGTTTTGTGCCCTTGTTGTGTTAGGTATGGTGTGTTCAGTTGGATAAATATATTGGATAGAGTTTTGGATGATACGGGAAGTATAATAGAGTATATTTGATCAAACTACACGGTACTATAATGAACATGGAAGTATGTGGGTCTATGATTTTTTGTTGTTTTGGAGGTGGTCTTATTATTTGGAGGTGGGTTGCTGGTAGCTGGTATTAGGATGGGTTTTGCGTGTTTTTGGTTGTGGTACTTTTGGGATTAACATATGGTTTGTGAGGGGGCTCTTACGGCGGCGTGTGATTGAATGATTTGAGGGTGCGTGTGTGGGGGGGATGCTTGTTTGGGGGTAGTGATTGTTGTTATGTTTGCAAGGATGGGTTGGCCGGTTTTTGTTTTTCGAGGTCTTTTTGGGGTGGGGGGGAGGGGGGGGACGGGGGAACCATGATTGGGGGGTGTGCAAGAGTTGCCCTGGGGGGGGCTGGGGTGTTGTGAGGAGCATTGTTATTCTTAGCGTTGAGGTGTGCACAGTTTCTAAATATATCAGTGTGGGTAGGCATTTTCCGTCAGTAGGGCCTGGACGGTGAGTGGCGTGCATGTAAGGAATACAAAATCTTTCCCTATGGGGGCATGAAGAAGAAAACAAATACCTTTTCCTTGGCGGCATGCAAGAAAACAAAAATTTTCCTTGGGGTCATGAAGAATTTTCCTTGGGGGCATGAAGATAAAAAATCTTTCCTTGGGGCTTGAAGAAAAACAAATCTTTCTTGGGGCAATGAAGAGCTAATACCATAATCTTTCCTATGGCGTGGCATGAAGAATTTACCTTTTGGGGCAATGAAAGGATAAACAAATCTTTTCCTTTTAAAGAATCGGTGGACATTGAAGTAAGACAAAACAGGCCATAGAATTATTCTTTCATTTGGAGGCATGAAGAAAACAAAATACTTTCACTTGGGGCATGAAGAAAACAAATATCTTTCTATTGGGGTCTGGGCAATGAACGGTAAACAATTTACTGTTCCTTCTGGGGTGGCGAAAGGATTGTTGGGGGAATGGAAGATATTTTCCTGGGGGGCGTATGTCAAACCGGATAACAGATCTTTCCTATGGGGCATGATGAGTTATCTTTCCTTGGGGCATGAAGAAAACAAATCTTTCCTTGGGGCATGAAGAAAACAAATCTTTCCTTGGGGGCATGAAGAATTCCTTGGGGCATGAAGATAACAAATCTTTCCTTGGGGCATGAAGAAAACAAATCTTTCCTTGGGGGCATGAAGAATTCCTTGGGGCATGAAGATAACAAATCTTTCCTTGGGGCATGAAGAAAACAAATCTTTCCTTGGGGCATGAAGAAAACAAATCTTTCCTTGGGGCATGAAGAAAACAAATCTTTCCTTGGGGCATGAAGAAAACAAATCTTTCCTTGGGGCATGAAGAAAACAAATCTTTCCTTGGGGCATGATGAAAACAAATCTTTCCTTAGGGCATGAAGAAAACAAATCTTTCCTTGGGGCATGAAGAAAACAAATCTTTCCTTGGGGCATGAAGAAAACAAATCTTTCCTTGGGGCATGAAGAAAACAAATCTTTCCTTAGGGCATGAAGAAAACAAATCTTTCCTTGGGGCATGAAGAAAACAAATCTTTCCTTGGGGCATGAAGAAAACAAATCTTTCCTTGGGGCATGAAGAAAACAAATCTTTCCTTGGGGCATGAAGAAAACAAATCTTTCCTTGGGGCATGAAGAAAACAAACCTTTCCTTGGGGCATGAAGAAAACAAATCTTTCCTTGGGGCATGAAGAAAACAAATCTTTCCTTGGGGCATGAAGAATTCCTTGGGGCATGAAGATAACAAATCTTTCCTTGGGGCATGAAGAAAACAAATCTTTCCTTGGGGCAGGAAGAACTAAAATATCTTGTTCTAGGGGCATGAAGAAATAAATTTTATACTAGGAGCACGAAGAAAATAAAATCTTTATTTGGAGCATGAAGAACTACAAATATCTTCTACTAGGGGCAGGAAGACAAAGTCTTTACTTGGGGCATGAAGTAAAAAATCTTTAATTGGGGCATGAAGAAAATGTATTTATTTGGGGCATGAAGAACTAAAAATATATTGTACTTGGGGCATGAAGGCAAAATCTTAACTTGGGGCATGAAATTAAAAAAATTATTTAATTGGGGCATGAAGAAAAATTCTGTATGTGGGGCGTGAAAAAAAAAAACCTGTATTTGGGGCATGAAGAATTTAAAAAATATCTTGTTTTAAGGGCATGAAGAAATAAATCGTTACTTGGGGCATGAAGAAATAAACCTTTACTTGGGGCATGAAGAAAAACATCTTTACTTGGGGAATGAAGAAAAAATCTTTACTTGGGGCATGAAGAAAAATATATGCTAAGGGTTTGTGGAACTAAAAATATCTTGTACTAGGGGCATGAAGAAAATAAATATTATGCTAGGGGCATTAAGAACTAAAAAATACCTTGTAACAGAGGTATGGTGAAAAAACATTCTTTACTTGGGGCACGAAGAAAAAATATTATGCTAGGGGCATTAAGAAATAAACATACCTTGTAATAGGGGTATGAGGAAAAAATAAATCTTTACTTGGGGCATAAAGAAGAAAACAAATCGTGTACTAAAGGGATGAAGAACTAAAATGATTGTATACTAGGGATATGAAGAAGAACAGAAAATCTTGTGCTAGGACCATGAAGAAAAATTTTTAAAAATCTTAAACTAGGTGTTGAAGGTCTGTCGTTGTGAGCCAGGTTGCTGATAGATTGTTCACTTCGTCTTGTGTGTCAGATACTGTATATTGTTTTAAACATTGAATAATGCCCTTTATCTGTGAATTTAATTTCATGTCCACCCAAGAGCCATTGTGCTCTCTGGGATATCTCTACAATCTGTTAAGGGGTAGAAGAGGTAATGACTAAGAAAGAATTAAAAAAAAAAAGAGAAGAACTTCACAAAGCGTAGAGCTGACAACTTAATAACTTTTAATACGTGACGTCATGTTTTGACATTCAAGACATATTTCAGCTCCATTCCATGATACATCAGAAATTAGTTCAGATGAGAGCGACATTCGTTCATTTAGTACATTAAATATTATCTGTCTCCGTAGTCAAAGATTATATTAATCCAAGGCAAAATGTGCCACAAATTGGTGCTATCATGCACACATCTCTTGTCTGGTAAACTATAAAAAAACGATGCTTCCTGAGCATCTACGAATACACTGATAAAAAGGTTGCTCACTTTATAAAACACGGACACTGTAAGTGCAAAGAGCACAAATCCTTAAGTGGCAAGGTCACCCTTTGGATCCCGTTACGCGCCCATTGAGGCATATTGAGAATATTGTGTTAGTCCCATATTTTCTTCACTAGGAGTGATGTAGTCAGCATCACATCGGCCCCCCTTGACTTTCCCAGAGTTGCTCTGATACTCAATTCATGAGGCTGGGTCGACCTCAGAGCCGTTTGGGGTCTAAAAAATTCCACCTCAACTGGGGATCGAATCATGGACCACCGAGCTAGGAAACCAGGGCACTAAACACTGCGCTACAACGGCTCCAAAGGTCACACTTTGAGTTCAGCACATTTCTAACACCCAAATGGTGTTGAGCAGACTTCATGTATATAATTGGTTACACCACACATTCATAAGTGGCTACGCCACACATAAGAAGGAAGACATGCTCTAAACGCACAAAGGCGAATCGCGCAGGCTGTTCTCTGTTCCTCAGTTTCCGCCATGCCTAGCAACATTTGCGCGTCATTATTCTTGTACATTTCACACCATTTTATGAGTGCAGTTGGGAATGCGACGTAGTGCAAAAACTTCAATAAAAAATTAATCCATCAAAGTTGATTCACACCACGAAGCGAATCTCAACACTAGGGGCATGAAGAAAAAGTTATACAATCTTTACTAGGGCCATGAATAAAAAGGAACGATTTTTGTACTAGGGCCATGAAGACAAAAAGAAACAATTTTGTACTAGGCCATGAAGAAATAATGAAAGATTTTGTACTAGGGCCATGAAGAGAAAGGTAAGATTTTTGTATTATGACCACGAAGAAAAAGGAAACATTTTTGTACTAGGGCCATGAAGACAATAGAAACATTTTTGTACTAGGGCCACGAAGAAAATAGAAACATTTCTGTACTAGGGCCACGAAGACACAGGAAACATTTTTGTACTAGGGCCATGAAGAAAACAGAAACATTTTTGTAACTAGGGCCATGTAGAAAAAAGGAAACATTTTTGTACTTGGGCCATGTAGTAAAAGGAAACATTTTTGTAATATATATGGTAACGAAGAAAATAGAAACATTTTTGTACTAGGACCACGAAGAAAAGGAAACATTTTAGTAGTACGGCCATGAAGAAAATAAAAAACATTTTTTGGTACTAGGGACACGAAAAAAACTGGAAAACGTTTTGTACTAAAGACACAAAGGTAAAGGAAAGATTGTTGCTTTTGGGCCATGAAGAAAAAGGAAAGATTTTTTTACTAGCGCGCCGAAGAAAATGAAACATTTTTGTACTATGGCCACGAAGAAATAAAAAAGGAAGATCTGGTACTTGGGACATAAAGTAAAAAAGATCATTTATGAAGGACTTGCAGAAAAAAAAATCTCACATCCGGGTTAGAAGGAACATAAGTATAAATGATTAGTGTCTAGGACTTTAATCCGCACTGACAGCGCGAGCTCATACAAGACATTTGTGTTAGAGTTATTTGGTCCAGAAAGTTTTCACTTGAGACTAATTATGATTCTTACAATTTTTTTGTGACACGAAAAGATGACCTCTATCATTACAAATGAAACAATGTATGTATATATATATATGATTTATCAGTCACTGAACATTTTCTCTATCCAAATTCACTATGTGATATTTATTTCTCATACGTATTTGTTAACTGCGCCACATGCTAGGAGCCGGAATGGAACAGAGAGTGCTATTATTAAGGCCAATCCTCTACCCGCGGCGTGTGTACAAACGATTACGAGATTTAACCACACGACGTCTTGAACTGCTAGTTTGGCAGCGATGGAAGAACAGTATGCTGATTGTTTTCAATGTTTACTGCAAGCAAGTGCAAAGAGCTGATTAAATAGTTTCCAAAAATAAATATTTTAATTTTCTTTCTTCCATGTAATTTGTTGTTTCCCTTAGCCCGGAACGCTAAATTGTGAAAATACCTGGTACTGTAAAATGAATTTTATTTATGTTCTTCTCTTCGTATGTGGATACATACATGTATGTATATATAATCTGTCTTTCTTTTTTGTTTTTGATGTTTACGTAGCACAGAAACACAATTACAACATGTTCCTCATGAGGAACAATACGCCAAAGCAAATATTTTTGCATCAGTGGTTTCTGTAGCAATCTGTTTGACATTATCAGGTTGTCAGCCACACACACACACAATCGTATATTACTCTACTTTAGCGACATGCCTCCCAATCAGGGGGGGGGGGGGGTGTAGGGGGGGGGTCTCCGTACCAGGGGGGGGGGGGGGGGGGGGGGGGGGGGTATTTCAAGTAATGTGGGGGGGGCTATTGGGGGTTTGGGGGGGGAGGTTTGTTAGAGGGAGGGAGAGAGCGAGGATAGAGGGGACCGGGTGATATGTGGGGGATTAAATGGGGGTGCAGGGAACGGTTTTACGAATTATTATTGGGGGGGGGTTTTGTTTGGTTTGGGGGGGGGGGTGGGGGGGGGGGGGTGGGGGGGGGTGGGGGTGGGGGTGGGGGGGGGTGGTTTTGGGTTGGTGTGTTGGTGGTGGTGTTGGGTTGGGGTGGTGTTGGGGGGTGTGGTGTGGGGGTTGTGTGTGTTTTGTGTGTGTTGTTGTGTGTTGTGTGGTGGGGGTGTGTGTGTGTTTGGGGTGTTTGGGGGGTTGGTGTTTGGGTGTGTTTTGTGTGTTGGTTGTTTGTTGGGGTTTTGTGTGGGGGGGGTGTGGGGGGTGTGTGTGGGGTGTGGGTGGTGTGGGGGTGTTTTGTGTGGGTGTTTTGTGTGTGTGTGTGTGTTTTTGTGTGTCTTGTGTGTGTTGTTGTGTTTGTTTGTGTTGTGGTCTTGTGTGGGGTGTGGGGGGGGTGTGTGTGTGTGTGTGTGTGTGTGTGTGTGTGTGTGTGTGTGTGTGTGTGTGTGTGTGTGTGTGTGTGTGGGTGGTGTGTGTGTGGTGTGTGTCCGTGTGTGTGTGTGTGTGTGCCCGTATGTGTGTGTGTGTGTGTGTCCGTGTGTGTGTGTGTGTGTCCGTGTGTGTCCGTGTGTTTCCGTATGTCTGTGTGTGTGTATATGTCTGTGTATGTGTGTCTGTGTGTGCGTGTCTCTGTGTGTGTGTGTTCGTGCGTGCGTGCGTGTGTGTATGTGTGTATATGTGTGTGTATGTGTGTGTGTATGTGTGTGTGTGTGTCCACAAAAGTATATTTTCAGGTTTTGGTGAGATGAAGTTTGCAATAAAATAGTGTAAGTACAGTATAAATCGCGTTTTTTCGAGGACAGAAACTCGAAAAAGGAAAGACACCAGATCTTAATCATGTTACGCCTTACCATTTCTTTTTATTTCTTTCATGTTATATCTCTACCTCAATGTCCCTCCACTGAATGTCAGTTTTCAAGTTTCTACAAGCGGTTTATCTTTCAAAGTTGTTCATGTAATGAGCGGAGTTGAGTGAATATATGATGACACAAGGTAATGCTGTGATACGTTATCCTAAAGGTACATCTAAAAGTAGTCCAGCAGTAGACACTCGTACGGAAGCGAAGTGTTACAAACTTTAACTATACAAGTTCTCACCATTATAAGGTCGGGATGACCAGCTCATTTCTTTGCTGCTCCATAACTTTAAACTGTTGTTATAAAGTTTCACTGCCGTTAAGCCTTTTATTGCGAAGAATACTTGTATTACAAAAAAGAAACTTTGGCTGGATCAGAAAATAAAGATAAGGCAGGAATCAATATAAGCCTAAAATGTGAAGTATAAAAATATATTCAATTTACGTCCTTGACGCTAGGGAATCTTTCTTCATAAAAGAACATCCGGATTGTGAAGAGCCATTTTATTATGACCTTGGCAGGTTCCCAGAATGCTCTTTGTTTTAAGATTCAATAAACTGTTTCATGGACGCTGCGATCTAAATTTTCAACTTCCGGTTCTCTACGTTGAGTTAAAAACAAAAAACAAAAACAAAACCACGTATTTTTGATCGGATCTTGAACCAATGTTAATCAATAGTAACGAAATTATACTATAACTGGGTGAAAAATACGTGCGCCATGTAGGTACTGGAGATCTATGATAGGACAAAGATAGAATAGGACTACTCCACCTTGATACAGGCCATACAAGGGCACTAATTTGAGGTTGTGGTTAGGGCTGGCAAACTCGACATGTCAAACATATTGCCGGAGAAACTACTGCTGCAGGATTATGTTAAATATTTGGCGCTGTCTTCATGCAAGGGCGACCAGCAGCAGTGGAGACTCGATGCTCCGAAGACAGCTCAAATCTAAATCATTATGAAGATATGTCTATGCCTGTATATATATATATATATATATATATATATATATATATATATATATATATATATATATATATATATATATAGCCAAAGTAGTACGTAAATATGTAAGTGCAATTATAGGGTCATACCGGATATGGAAGCTTCAATGTAAAGAACACGGATGGTCCTGGGTTCGAGTCCTGGGTAAGCCACTCACGTCTGTTGTTTTTCTGTTGTCTAGTGTTCTACTTCTTTATTTCTTGCGAGTGCCTGAAAACATACCTTTATGTTTGTCTGGTGTTTATTTGCTGTTTGCAGGCCTCGGGTTTCCCTTCCTTATGTGTTATAAATGTTTATGCAATTTGGCAAGTATGGTCAATAATAATAAATTGTTTAGTTGTAATTTTTTAGTATTTTCATTATATTGATATGACTGTTGCCTCATAACAAGCAAAACAAATGAAGTCTTTAGTGATTTAAAAAAGTTATTAAATGATCTTTTTTTTTAAATTTATTAAATTGTTCGAAAATGATAGATTGATCTTCGACTAAAGAAATTCGATTAATCGATTAAGATTGTTTAAGTCAATCCCAGCCCTACTTATAATAAAAAAGCACTTGGGTAAACAAATGATCATGTTAGTGTTTTAATTTAGGACTTTGGTGATGGAATGAATATTTTAATATGTTTATATAGTGCTTTGCTAAACGAATTAGTATTTTAATATTTCAATTTAGCACTCAAATAAACGATTGGCAGAGTGGTTAGGGCGCTGACCTTTCGCGGCAAAAAGTACTGGGTTCGAAATACAGTAGCATCTCAGTAGTCTACCCAGCTGTAACTGAGTACCTGACTCTGCTGTTGCGTTAGGGAAGGCACAGGCACCAAGCAGCGGAACTGGTCGCCCTCCCCGCACCACCTCTCGAGGCAGAACCTAGTGAAGTCTCTAACACTTCATTCCCTTATGGCAGTACCTGTTATGTCACTACCTTTTTTAACATCATTTTAATAATTAACTTTGCAGTTTTGTTAACGAAACAGTAATTTAACATTCTAATTTTGCACATTAGTTAAGGTAACAGTATATTTCAATCAATCAATACCCTTTAGCTCCCCGAGGAGCATAGGCCTTCAACAAACACATGTTGTCACAGAGGTTTTATGATCATTGAATTGCCTATATCCTCTTCTTTTTCTTTCACCCGTATCCTCTATTTTATTATCACTTTTTACCTTTTTCCTGTATTTTTCGCATCCATTCGTTTGCGAAAAATATATTTTTTCCCATTCTCACTTTTGCCAGTTTCGTTTCTCATTTAGAAACGCATTTCATTGCTGACTAAACGCATTTATGACATAACGTATCAGTCTCTACACTAGACGGGAGAGCGTTAAATGCATTCTATGGCATTAGGTGTCAGTGGACCAAACTGTGAACATATTCGTCTGGCCAGACATAGGGCCGACATATCGTCTGCATTCTCACCTGTCAAAACGTAGTTTCTCGGTGAGCGCTGAGTTGAGGCGGAAATCCTGACATCTCCCCGGGCGCAGTATCAGACATTTGTCTGGTATTTTGCATCTGACACGTAGTTTCCTCGGTAGATTCTCAGTGTCAGGATGGAGAAGGCGCCATCACGCATTCGCTCAGAATGGTCATTTTGGAGTGAGGTGCGAAGACAGGAGGTGTTAAGAGAAGGGGAGGCTATTGCGTAGTTTATGGAAATAGCGTACATCTTTGTCTGGTGTTTCATATATACTGGAGGGAGTTAGATTTAATTTTCACTCAGTAACTTCGCAGTCAAGACTAGAGCAAGCCTTCGTTCGATTCCTAGAATCTCTGTTAATAGAGATGTCATTTAGTATGATCGTAGTGGTTTAAGTTCTTAGTAGTTCTGTGTTGAGGTAAATCTTGTATTATTATCTAGTATTTTGTGAGTGTTAAAGTGTTAAATCGCTTATTTCATTTTGCTAGTTAGATTTGTGCAGAGAGTTAAATTATTAAGTCTGTTATATTCTCTAGTCGACGAGTTGCAGTGGAAAGCGGAATAAATTATAATTTCTAGCTTAAAATCATGTAGCCATAATGGATTTAATTTAACTGCTAATACGCAGTCGAGAATATTTTAAAACTAACTTATTAAATGACTGCTACATCTTGAGTATTGACGGAATGCGTAGGTACTCCTAATTCATGATGTTTGATTTTTAAATATAACTTATTCCACGGGAAGTGTTAAACTATAAGAAAAGCTACGCTTGCAGTTTAAATTATCAGTTATAGTATGTATAATTATTTGATATGTGTTCTTTCCATTTATATATAGTGAAACTGTGGTACCCAAACTTTGCCAGCGTTTGAGTAAAGAGATAAATCTGTAAAGAAAACAACAAACATTCTTACCTTAAAGATTTGATGTATAACTTTTACAAGAACTTTAAGATTTTAAAGAAGTAACGGGTCATCGAGCCTGATTTGATTCTTCCTGAGAAAACTCTAGTCATTTTTCCGCCTTTGTGGCAAGTAACATATTACAATCAGTAAATTTCCCGACACTGTTGACAGGTGGTGGTGTGACCAACTAAATTCCTATACTGAGAGAAGGTGCCGACCTGACATTCCTCATTCATTTGAAATCTAAGATGTTGACACTGTGCTCGCTATAAACGCTCGTGCCTGGACAATTTTATGTGACTTAAACAGACATCCAAAACAATAGTATTCCCAAGAGAACGGTCCCGAAAGTAGTGAATTCAACCCGTCTTTTTGGACCTGGGGTTTTCTTGGCCAAGATTACCATTGAAGATTCTGTATGGGCAAGTCCTAAAATTATTGTTTTTTTTTGTTCCCGAAGTGGCTACCAAAGCTGTGAGTATGAAATAAAATGCACGTGAGCACAGTTGAATGAATAGAGTGAATGCAGGACTGAGCGATCCCTTTATGGTGGTATTTTGACACCCATTCATTTTTTGCTGTCATAACATTTCTTTATGCAAGGTATTGATAACTATATATATATATATATATATATATATATATATATATATATATATATATATATATATATATATATATATATATATATATATATATATATATATATTCCCTTAGACTAGATCAGAGTATCCAGTCTGTTCATACCTTAAAGGGGAAGAATTTTAGACTAAATCATATGTATCTGTGAATCTTTGGGCTATCACTTTCTTCTAACGGGACTGTGAGCTATACATCGAGGGAAGAATCATACCAACGGGTTTATCATTCTTGTAGCATTTCTTGATTTTTTTGTTTATGATTTTTTTTGTATATGCTTGATGTGATTTGATATGTTGTGAGAGAAGTTTAGTCTTGATAAATAAACTACTCATACAATTTATTCCAGCGTGTCGGTCAGTTCGTCTTCCCAAACTATTCATATAATCATTGTCATAGTTTTTCCCACGTCTGTACGTCTAACTGTCGTCTTATGTGTGTATGTATGTGAGTGGATATATATATTTCATATATACGTGTGTAGACTGTCTGACTCAATCTAAATCTGTCGTAGAAGATAGGTGAAAGAGAGAAGATTTCTTGATTTCAGAGACAGCCTCTATCACATTTCTACCATCTCACTCGTGGAAATCTATTGCTATTACTACTTCTCACTGTGACTATCACTTATTCTAATCTATTCAGAAGGGACCAACCCAAGTCTTAATTCCCCTATCGAAAATCTACGACACATGCCAGGTCTTTCTGTCCTGTGCCATCCGCTCAAGTTCTTTCCATGTTTTCCTCATCATTTTCACCTCTGTATCCAGTTCTCTTCTCCATGTGTTTTTTTTGGTCTACCTCTGCCTCTCTTTCCATGGGGATTCCAGAACAAGGACTGCCTTGTAATGCTATCAACAGGTTTCCTCAATGTGTGTCCTATCCATCGCCAGCGTCTTCTTCTCATCTCTTGTTCCACTGGCACTTGTCTGGTTCTTGTCATCAGTTCCACATTTGTGACTTTGTCATACCATCTCAGTCCTTCTATTCTACGCAAGCACCCGTTTATAAACGTCTGTAGCTTTTTGGTTGTTGTTTTTGTTGCTCCCCAAATTTACTTCGCAGTTTTGTAAACGAAACAGTAATTTAACATTCTAATTTTGCATATTAGTTAAGGTAACAGTATATGTTGGTATGTTAATTTACCACTGGAGTAAACGAAGCAGTATAACATTATTTTAGTTCGTTAATTTAGAACTCGAGAAACAAAACAGTATTTCCGTATGTTACTTCAGCAAACTAGTAGTCGAATCATTTTTTTTTAAAATATGCTAATTTAGTACTTTATTAAACAAAATAGGACTTTAATATGTATATTAACTTAGTGCATCAATAAACGCGATGGTAGTTTAATATAGTGATTTACCACTTCGTAAACTTAAACAGTATTTAATGTTAATTTAGCATTTTGTAAATTTAAACTGTATTTCATTACGGTAGTTCTGTGCATTAGAAACTGAACATTTTAGTGCAAGGTCTTTCAAAGGACAAAATCGAGCTACCCCCACACAAGTCCCTGGGTTCTCTTACAAGAAAGAAGTAATAGTACTACTGATTCCTCAGGCATGTCGTAAGAGGCTACAAATATGAGATTGTGCATGGGGCTGGCAATCTCATTATGTTAAACAAAATACTACAGAAACTAAAGTTGAAAGTTCACACACAAGGGCTTTGAGGCAGGCTTCCTGATAGAGGGGATCAGCTGCTGTGGTGGTACATCTGTATAACAAGCCAAAGGTAACAGCAGAAGAAAAGCGAACTGAACCTAATTGCAGGCCATGTGCAGCAAAAGTACTAATATTTGTGTTTATTCTGTCTACTAGAAATAGCACAAACATCAGTGAAACAAAATCAATCTTTAAGTCAACATAACAAAACAGTGGCGTCCATATTATCAGTTCCGTAGCCCATTTTATACACCATCGAAGCCTTCAGTGTGAGGTAATATGTCCCCCATTGTCTAGGATTTTAATAACTTCTAGGGAGAGGCTCACTTTTGTCTCTCTTGATGCTTTCGCGTGCTCCAGCGCTCGCGAGCTCACTTGTCGACTTGAGAGGTCTTGGTAGTATTAATGGCATGCCATTGTGAGTCGCTTGCTTCCATTATCTGCTCTTGACAAGTTAGAAATTCACAGCAGAGTATAATGATTTTTCTGTTCTCTCCCTAGTTATTAATGCTTTTTTTTTTTTAAGTAGACATCGATGAGACAGTGATATGCTACGTTTATGATTTTTGCTGTTTTGCGGACACAAATTGAAATAATGATCTATGCGTCATTGAAATAATAATCTATGCGTCATTGAAATAAAAATCTATGCCCAATACTAAAACTGAAGAGACGATAAAGAAGAAAAGAGTAACATGAACAATATAAAGAAAACATTATCATTAACATTGTCCTTCTCGTTCCGTATGGAGCATGGAGCCGTAAATACAGCTGATGCTCTTGCAGGACGCCAGCAACAAACATTGACGTAACTGTTACAGTTGTGGTTTATGTATTATTGTCTTCTACAAGATGAGATTGGTAGCCCCGTGCATAAGCTTATAATAATTACCTATTACGAGAAGAGATATCAAGAAATTGAACAGTAATGTTATGTTTAAACATATAATCAAAGTTCATAAAGAATCTAGTAGCAAGGAAAATATAAAGAAATAGTTCGTTTTATGCAACACATCTTTGTCAACGGGAGTAAGAACAAGTTCTTCTTTGTTATATAGAACCAATCCTAATATACGAAAGTGAGTCATGAGTTAACAAGTAACAAAAGCACTAGAGATCACAGAGATGTGGTCTTACAGAATAATTTATAGAATAGCATGGACAGCTACAAAGAGGAATAAGGATGTCCGGTAAGAGGTCAGTGCGCCAAGGAAGCTTATTCCTTATATCAGAAGGAAGCAATCCATTATACAGGGTGTCCATAAAAGATTGTACCCTTTTCAAAAAAATTATTCTCGGCCCCATGACGTGGTACGGGGATGCTTTCTATCACAAAAGTAATATAATCTCTGCAAGTTTTTAAGCATACCTTACAAAGACTCAAAAAAGTGTGCATGCGCGCAGCGGGTATTTCAAGTGAAACTTTCGCAATTGAGTTGCAACCGGTAATTGTTACATGTCTCTCAACACACTGGTCAAGTAGGTGAAAAAAGAAAGAAATAGGTTCATTCTTTTTGAGTCTTTGTAAGATATGCATAAAAACTTGCAGAGATTATCTTACTTTTGTGAAAGAAAGCATCCTCGTACCACATCATGGGGCTGAGAATAATTTTTTTTGAAAAGGGTACAATATTTTATGGACACCCTGTATTTGGGCGTGTTACGAGAAGAACAAAGTTGAAATATATAGTGACAGCAGGAAAGATTGAAGGAAAAAAAGAGATACAGGGCGACAAAGAGAGAACATACTGGGCAGTCTGACATCATGGCATAAAAAGAATTCCATAACAGAACTGATAAACATCACTGGAGACATGACGTTGTGGAGATACATGATCACCTACGCCAACAGGTATGGTCCTTGAAAAAGAAGCATCAATGCTCTTCCACAGTGATGCTTTTAAGCATTGCAGTGACAAACGGTGATCTTGATTGTGCAGTGCAACATGTATTTTGAAATAACATTCTCTTCTTTAATAACCACACGTCTCTCCCTCGGTCCCTCGTACTTTTGGTTTCCGTTGTGTTGTTCTTTCCAGTCATCTAACACTGTGATCGTGTGGTTTGTCTTTATTTTTATTTTCGTTTCTGACCTAGTTTTCAATGTATACTTTGTTATCGTATATTTTCAATGTATGCCTTAGTTCCAAAACAACTGACTGAAGATACTGCCAGTGCAGAAATCCGTATTTATGGGATTGAAGGGGAGGAGGAAGATAGATAGATAGATAGATAGATAGATAGATAGATAGATAGATAGATAGATAGATAGATAGATAGATAGATAGATAGATAGATGGATGGATGGATGGATGGATGGATGGATGGATGGATGGATGGATGGATGGATGGATGGATGGATGGATGGATGGATGGATGGATAGATAGATAGATAGATAGATAGATAGATAGATAGATAGATAGATAGATAGATAGATAGATAGATAGATAGATAGATAGATAGATAGATAGATAGATAGATAGATAGATAGATAGATAGATAGATAGATAGATAGATAGATTCAAGCATCTACAAGTTTCACAGAAATGAAGAAAAGCGTTCATTTAACATACATTATTTTTCTTTTCAAGTATAATAAGGGTCAACACTCGCCTTCCATCTGAGCATGTAGATAAGATAAGTTTCTGGTCATGATACTAGCCGGGATCTGTAACACAAGCTGCAAATGACAGGATACTCCGTTACTGGCATGAATGTTTATGTAATAGATAGCGTCTAGCTATCGAGCAACGCCTCCCATAAACACCTGCTGTTCTTTACCCATGGGCTTTTCATGGACTAGTTGAATGGTTCTAAAGGTCATCATGATTAAACTAAACAAAAGTTATATTTTTTTCATTGCGCAGTTTAACTCTGGGCATTTACACGCAGTTGGCGTATACACGCCCCGCAATGCCTTATAATTATAACTTTAATAACGAGTATACAGATTGACAGAGTGATTAGAATACTGGTGTCTCGCGGCAAATGGGCCGGGTTCGATTCACGGTATCGACACGCTCCAGTTTACCCAGCTGTTAATGGGTACCTGACTTTTCTCTTGAGTTAGGGAAGGAAAAGGGTGGGAGGAAGGAAACTAGTCACCCCACCTCTCGATGCTGGACCTAGAATAGTGAAGTCTCTAACGCTTCCCTCCCCTTCGGCAGTACCTGCTATGGGACTACCTTTACCTTATATAGTACATGTTGATAGAATAGTCATTCCTTATATGTTACATTTGTATATCCTTATTATACCTGTTGTATAAACATCACACAAATGACTGAACAATGAGTAATCGCTACCATTTAACTAATAAGCTTTATTTATTTGTATGTTAGAAAACGTTGTTATTGTTATTTGCGTTAGCTCTCAACCATATCTCTCTCATACAGTGCTGGCGTTAGTTTTGAGCAGTAAGTATGTTGTGCTGTAGTTTACAGCTAGGCTGCGATATCTGCGCCTTTCGGCCCAACACATCCGATTTCAGCAAGCAATTTTTACGGGTTTGCTTCCCTACCATCTCACGCCAATATGTATGCTGTACCTCATGTCCATCCAATATTGCAGTGAGGTGGCTGCACCAGCTAGCGTCATCGGAGCCGAGACGCAACTCTGCCCCAGATTTAGGAGGCCCCGTTTCCGGTAACACCGCACACAGCCAATTGAGGCACTGTTCGCCGTTTGGAATTTTTAAAATAAAAGTAAAAAATGTATAAAATGGGCAATAACGGGACACTGCAGTAGAGAGCATTATTTTGATGACATTAAACGTTCCGTGTTCCACATGACAGATGAGATGTGCAATTCTTCGAATTTATTTGGCCGAATACCATCTCCAACCAGGAACTGCTTACACGGTGCAGTCAAAAAAGGTATGCACACCATCTTTGCGGGCAGACACTGGAACTGGGTTGGCTATGTCCTCAGAAGGGACCCTAGCATCATAACCAGAACTGCTATGTAATGGACCCCAAGAGAGGCCGACCAAAGACAACATGGCGGAGAACAGTTGAGGCTGAGATGCAAATCATGAACCAAAGCTGGGGCACGGCACAAAGGATGGCCACTGACCGAACAAAATGGGGATAGTCTGTTGTTGCCCTACAAGACGCCACTAGGCGTGATGGCCACTGATTGCTTTGTCAGTCAGGGGCTAAGGATGCAAGACAGAAGAGAGCAAACATGTTGCTCACTATAAAGATTTGTGTTAAACAAGAAGGATCTCACGTTTAGCTATAATTTTTATGTGACGTGCACTTTCATTAATAAAATGTCATTAAATTATTTTTCATTTTGACTCTGCTGCATATAAATTGGTTGTTGTATTGGGGTGAAGAAATAGAAATTTAAAAATAGAAAAAGACTGTTCAATCGCTCTGTATATATTACTAATAACCCTGCATATAACACGAATCACCCTGCATATATCACTAATCTCCCTGCACATATCACTAATCTCCACATATATATATATATATATATATATATATATATATATATATATATATATATATATATATATATATATATATATATATATATATATATATATATATATATATATATATATATCACCAATCATCCTGTATATATCATTAATCACCTAGTATATGTTACTAATCACCCTTTATATACTATTAATCGCCCTGCGTATATTACCAATCACCCTGTATATATTACTAATCACCCTGCATATATTACTAATCACCCTGCACATATTACTAATCACCCTGCATATATTACTAATCACCATGTATATATTACTAATCACCCTGCATATATTACTAATCACCCTGCATATATTACTAATCACCCTGCATATATTACTAATCACCCTGCACATATTACTAATCACCCTGCATATATTACTAATCACCCTGCATATATTACTAATCACCCTGCATATATTAACAATCACCCTGCATATATTACTAATCACCCTGCAGATACTACTATGCATGAAGTACATGTCGGATATCAAGACCTGAGATAATAACATGGAACAGGTAAAAAAACAAAAAAGTTTTAGAAACCTGCTTTTATTAATGTTACCTAATACACTAAAAACAAAAAAAACATAATAACTGCTCTATACATGCTGTTGCACAGAATAAAAATGATCACTAAGCAGAATTTGGTCAAATATAGACGAACAAACACATGGGGAGGAGAAGCGGAGACAGAAGTGTGAAGTGATGAAGTAGACGTGGACAGAAATTGAGCTGATAGCACGTGACGGGAGGACTTGACATGTGTTTGTTGAAGGTCTATGTGCCATGGGAGCTAAGGGGTACTGACTGATTGTAATGGAAAATATAATACAATTGAATCTCTAAAAATTGTGGGGGTTTTTTAATTAATATTTTTGTTTATTTTTTTTTTTTAAATTTTAAGTCAAAACTGAACATTAATTATTCACAACCCGTTGCCACCTTCGTGCACTGAATCTCAACTTTGAATAAAAGATACTTTAATACGTTTAAACACCTGATGTAAGGGTCACAAGAAAGTTTGTCATTGATAAAGTCTCTCTAGTTGATAACTCTATTTTCTTTGCTCATCATCAGTTGATAAATATAAGCTCACTAGAACATCACCAGAGCTACATGCTGTGTTGTTGTGTTGCTTGTGGTTTGAGTATGGAATGTCAACTCGACCAACGCAGTGGTGTGTAGACATAGATTGTGAGTATAATATGCGAATGATAAGAAGAGTTCGTGGTGTTGACAAATGGTCTTTTTCTCACACTCGTGTATGGCTGGAAATCATCGACACCAACGACTGTGTACCTTTGCTACAGTTTAATTGGACGTACACACTCGACAGCACGAATAGTGACAAATCACAGGTTGGCATAATACATCATGGTACAGTGGATAAATTGTCTTGCAATGATACATGGGCACTCATGTAGAATAATAGCATAATGGACTGTCAGTAGACAAGCACTCAGTATTGCCCATATATATATATATCATCTGAGTTTACTGACAAAGCACGTCAGATTATAAACAACATTCAAGATGGCTTCTAGACCTAACCTCGTCTAGCGAAGATTCCTTGAAATAATATTCAGCACATATTTTTCATATAATCATATTGAACCGCTAGTACTGGGTTCTCATGTGTAGCAGTGATCTCTGGACTCATCAAGCGATAATACGGGGTATCCCTTTCTCTTCTTGAAAGTCACAAAATATTTGGATACAAGATGGCTTCTCTCGTGAGCTGTCACTCACGTTTGGATACAGATAATGAATCTGTATTAAAGTTAGTCATTCATTAAATGTTCTCATAGCTCTGTAGATTCTATCATGATACAATTGACTTCATCATACAAAATATAGTGCTGCTATGAATGAATGTCATCTTCATCTAGTTAAATATATTCTCTCAGACGTACAAATCGTGCCTATCGAAAAACGGTGACTTCGTAAGAGAGTTCATAAGGAGAATCTTTTGTTACCTTGGTATCAGAAATATGATTCTGCCATTCCTTGGCAATAAGAATAAACACTGGGGTAAAGCATACACGATAGGTCTAGACGACTATCACTTTCCCCATAAATACTGAGATCACTTTTTCCGGCGACAAGCCGCTACACAAAAATCACAGCCCCCATCAGGGCGAAGCCAAATCACACCTCTCTAGCGACACATCCGCCGAACAGCCCTTTGACCTTTCTAACGACAAAAGACCATATAGTTCGACTTAGATATGTAAAGATATTCAGATATAAGACAGACTCGTCCTACCCAGACAAACAATACACATAAATTCAGGCCATAGATACACTGAAGCAAGAACAACCTATTTCTACCCAAACAAAGAATAAATCGCAGTAAAACTGGATTCATCCGCGGAGTTCGATTGAAAGTGACGACACTTCTTTCAAGGGAAGTAACTCAATAATGACTTTTCCTTAAGCACTAAAAAGTATCTATTTTGTTTACAAAATATTTGCGAACATAACAAGCATACAAATGTATTATATTGTAAGATATCAAAGACTGCACGTAACAGTCTTACCACACCTCCCGGGAAAAAAAATGGAACTTTTTTTTTTTTTGAAATACATCTAGGAGCAACGTACAATAGGCTCACAACGCATGAATAATGCGCAGATGAAAATATCAGGAATAAATATAACGCCTAACATGAGGCTAAGTCGACTTATGGAGCGACTGGTGAGAATGTATCTCATAAACTGAGAGAAATTATTTCTCTACAAGTAAATTTTTCCAGGAAGGTGTTGTCGTGAATTATTCTAATCCACATATAGAAATTAAAACGTAAATGCAAAGCCTAACAAATAAATTTAATAAAAGGAAAGAAGAATGGTAAAGAACAGTGCTGTCACAATGACTGTACTCGAAATCCCCCTTGTTTTCTACTTCGTCGGCAAATTGTAACGCTTTCACGTTGATAGTAAAAGCCTACTGTATTATTACCCGCTTTCTTCAATGAAACGTGTGCTGTATTTCTTGGAAAAACATTGAGATACGCAAGCTGATCAATGACCTAGATTTAATATTTCATTCATTCCATACACGGCGTAACTAAAGACAGATGGACTAAAGGATAGAGAGAAGGGAGAGGCAGAAAGCCGAAAACGTGCAACACTAAACACGCGTCGCGCGATACACAATTGCTGCCATCACGCGTGTAAGGCCACATGCACTAACTTTATTTCAAATCGACAGTGATAAAATTCACTACCCATACCAGAGTTAGGTTTTAAAATCCTGAAAAACGCTTATTAGGAAAGATGACAATAGATGGGTTTACGTTTGAAAACATGACAGTACCCAGACACCACATGGGGAGTGAAGTAAACAGGAGGTGGTAGAAAATGCACATTTTGAACGCAGCCACCTAGCTCCCTTAAATTCGTATATTTGGGTTCCTTAGGGTTTGCTGACAAAGAATATGTAAAACGTTACGCAAATAGTCTAGGAACTACCAAGTTATGGCCAAAATAAAATAGTAGGGGTGCCTGACAGCATGAAATCGTTTCTGCTCATAAAATTTTTTTATAACGTGTGTGAAAAAACATTACGTTACGGAAATAGCCTACCATGTTAACTCCTATGTGATTGGAGCGCAACAAATGAAAGACTAAACACGATTGGTCGGACTATAAATACTATCTTGTGTTGTCAGGGGAAACGTGAGAAAGGGGTACTTTTTTGAAAAGATGTGTAGACATGGTTTCATTGGTTAGAGCTGCGAATATACACCATTCAGAGCGTCTGTTCATTGCCACATCTTGTAATAAACCTACTAAGAAGCAGTGCATTGAGCACCAGTGTATATTTTTTTTATAAAATAAAGCCTGGAACATCGGCAGATCGGAGTTGTGCTATATTCATTGCCATTCAACGTCACTGTGTAATATTTCCATGAATTGTGGTAAGCTTGTAATATTCAATATCTTTTAATGAAAATTGAATGTAAATTGATAATTTATGTCTGTATATATGTGTGGTTCAGTAGCGAACATGATGTAAAGCCTATAGGCTCCAGCCTGAACAGAAGGTGTCGGAGGAAAGTAAAACTGCATGGAATGGCCAAACAGTACACTGACACCTAGATTATTAACTAGAAAGAAATAATGCTGGAATTGCAGAGGCGTAGTAACCATTAGGGAGGGAAATACTGGTATAAAGTGTTTCAGATGAAGCTGACAGTTGGCCTAACGCTCTGAACTCAATGTTTGTGATGTATTGTGCTCAGTGTAAAAATAGAGTATAAATTAGTTCTGACGTAGAAGGTACAACCTTCTTGTTTCAGGGACCGTGGTCTTAAAGTTATTGAGCAGCACCTGGTCAGAGCTTTGCTGAAGCCAGAAGTGGACAGCATACTCCTTGGTCAATCTAGCAACCAGTGGGGTGGCTCCAGAACTCATTACAGTTATCGAGCAGAGGAGTCTTTTACTGCAGTCATCACGCAAGATAAGAGAGTGTGGCCATGGAGCTCAACATTATGTACCCCCATCTTAAAATAACATTGTAACATAAAATTAAGAGGGGAAGTAAATTGTTTTAATACCAGGAACTGAGAACATCTCCAATACTAGTTCTAATAGAAACAAACTATTGAAGTCATGATGACAAATACCAACAGAGCTTGAACAAAACAAAACCAGTATTACCTCATATTACCACTACACAACTGACACACATAGGATACCATTGATAATATATGTCACTACATGAATCATATTAATAAATTCTGTACATATACCTTGTAATTAAAATTGATTGTGATTCCTGGTTCCCCTTGTATTTGAATCAGGACACATATACATTCATGACAGCAATGAATACATATTGTTATTTGAAAAGTTATCAGTGACTCCTTTAAGATATCCTTGTAGAGTGTTTTATGTATGTGAGTGTCACAGTGTTGTCAAGTGTGGTGGAATAAATTAAATTGTTTATCTGTCTGTTGTTGTTATGACTTACACTTCATCATACACATACCCTAGACATATAACGTAGTCATCACAATATTCCAGAATAATTCTGACTGAGGCATACATATGTGGCAGCAAGTAAGGTTATCTATAATACACTACTCTTATTAGATATAGATACCTTCACAGCTGATCTCAGTCAGTACACTAAGTCCCCTATAAATATTTATAACATCCCATTTTACCACATATATTGGGGTCTCGCCCTCGGGATTTTGAATCTTTCCCTATTACAAATATTGGGGGTAACTCACTTCAGGGAATAATAAGAATTAAAGGGTATCCTTGGGTGAAAATAAATAAGGTTTAGCTCACAGTGCCTGTGTTGTCCTAAGTTAATTAGTCATAGATACAATTGTTTAGTTGATTATTTTAGACATTTATCTGTTAGACAATGGCCGACCTGGCAAAATTTCGATCTGCTGCTGTACAGACTGCGAAAGAGTTAGGAATGGACGGGCAAATTATGATTTCTTATGTCACTGCTGAATGTGACAAATATATTGAACGGGAAGAAAGAAGATTAGAAAAAGAGGCCGAAAGAAAATTAGAGGCTGAGACTAAGAGGTTGCAGATTGAGGCGGACAAAGAGACTAAAGCATTGGAACCGAGGAAAGAAGACAGGCTGCAGAAAGGGAAGAGAAGAAATTAGCTGCAGAAAGAGAAGAAAAGAGATTAGCTGCAGAAGGAGAAGAAAAGAGATTAGCTGCAGAGAGGGAAGCAGAAAAGGAGGAGAAGAGATTACAAAGGGAACATGAGTTACGACTAAGGGAGTTTGAGTTTCAAGGCCATGCTCCTGAAAATGGTGCCAGTCCCTTTACCTCTGATGCTACTGCTAGCCAGGGAGCCTCAACCTCAGCTATGAATTTTCATTTAGATCATTTTGTTGAGAAAGACGATGATATAGAGAGCTATCTAAATAGGTATGAACTATTAGCTACCACATATGGGTTAGAGAGAGAAAGGTGGAGCTTAAAGTTATCTCAGGGACTTCGTGGGGCAGCTTATGAAGTTTTTGCAAAAATGAGCAGAAGTGATCAGGAAAATTATGACATGCTAGCAGGCTCTTTTGTTAAGATATGAAAAGAATGCAGAATTTTATAGGAAAAAATTTAGGAATGCTAAACTACTGTCAGGTGAAACCTATCACCAGTTCTCTGCACGAATAGAGACATACTTGGAGAAATGGACTTCTCTGAGGAAAACCCAAGATCTTAAGGAAATGGTCCTTATAGAGCAATTAAGAGAGTCCATGGCTCCAGACCTGAGAAAGTTTCTCATGGAACAAGGTGCAGAGAGGCTGGGTGAGTTGCTAAATGTTGCTGAAAGGTATCAAGCAGCTCAAGCAGAGGTAACAGGAAATAAAAAGAAACAAGTGGATAACTTTAGGGCACCACAGAACTTTAATAAATTTGATCCTAGGGATCAAAACAAAGGTAAGCACCAGTTTGATAGGCCACGGTATGAAAATAAAAATAAAACCCCACAATTCGATGAAAGGAAATATGATGAAAGAAAATCTTTCAACCAAGGAAAAAGGTGGTGTAAAAATTGTAAGATGAACAATCATGACACTGACCGTTGCAGAAGGAAACCTGTGTATATGGCCACCCTTCAGGTCAGGTCGACCTCAAGACAGGAGGAGGATATTATGTTGAATACCACTCCAGAAGAGATGAGGAAGGCACAGGCTGGGGATAAAACACTCAAGCCTTGTTTCAGGAAATTGTCAACTTGTCATACAACTCCAGGCAAGGGAGATTTTTACATGAAAACCAAGTTGATGTATAGGAAGACTGGAGCTAGATCCAAAGGTCAGGGACAGCTGGTACTTCCTAAAAGATATAGGGCAGACTTAATAAGGAGCCTACATGTGAAACCAGATGGGGACCATGAGAAGATAGGTACCATCATTCAAAAGGTGGCTCACCATTATTATTGGCCCAAAGCAAGATGGGACATTGAGAATTTTGTAGAAAGGTGTAGCATAGCACATGAGGGAACACCCACAAGTGGGGACATTGATCAGGACCTGGACACGCCAAGGGGCAAAATTAGGCCTGATAATAAAAAGAAAAATAGATTTGATAAAGTGGACCAAATGGAATGGGAAGCCCCTTTTCACGGACAAGCTTCACTTAACTGTTTTACAATGGCCACTATGCGGAGAGTGCAAAAAGATGTCTTACCCCAGGATAAGCCAAAAATCCCTCAATCGGACTTAAACAAACTGGAGGAAGAGGATGTAGAGAGGAAATCTCTCATCAAGAATTTTAAGTGGGGAGAAAGCCCCAAAAGAAAAATTGGTAGCGGTCGTTTTATGCATGATAATTCTGGGAAGAAAAATCATCACTATAGAGCTTCGAGTGGAAGAGACCATACCGGTGCATGGACAAATAGGTCCACAAAATTAAAGGTCCATATGTAGCTTTGTTAAGAACGTGGACTGATGAAAAGGCAGAGGAAAACATTACATCTTCATACCAATATGTGAATGAGCTGACCACTCGTTTAAAAACTGGCTGGAAACTTGCCAATGAAAATTTGAAACAAGCCAGGAAGAAACATGCTGCCTATTATAACAGGAAGGCGAAAGACAGAGATTTGGCTGTGGGAGAGAAGGTACTGCTTCTTCTCCCCGGGAGTCAGAATAAGTTACAGATTGGATGGCAAGGTCCATATACAGTTTTAGAGAAGGTGTCTAGAACAAATTATAAGATAGATAAGAAGGGGAAAGAAAAAATCTATCATGTGAATCTCCTGAAGAAATATTTGGAAAGAGAACATCAGGAAGAGACACACTTGTTGACCTTGTCCATCGCCATGGAGATGAAAAAGGAACCACTTTCATCATTTGAATATCCATTACACCCCTGTGAGACAGCAGCACAGGTGAAAATCAGTACACATTTAACGAAAACTCAGAAAGAGAGAGTGCAACAGGTTCTAAATAATCATGCAGAGGTGTTAACAGACCGACCAGGGCATACAAACCTATTGGAATATGATATAAAACTGATAGACCCCACACCTGTCTGTATGAAACCATATTCGATTCCGTTTGCTAAGGAGAAAGCTTTGAAGGAAGAGATAGACTATCTGTTGAAAGAAGGAATGATTTCACACAGTGAATCCTCATATAGTTCCGGTGTTGTACTCTTAAGGAAGCCCTCTGGAGAACATAGACTCTGTATAGATTACAGGAGACTGAATGCTATTACAGAAGGACAGGTGGATCCATTGCCGGATACAAATCAGCTGTTTGCCAGACTAAATAAAGCAAAATATTTCTCAAAAGTGGATCTGAGTAAAGGATACTATCAGATTCCAGTAAAGCCTGAGGTTAGACCATACCTAGCTTTTAGTACCTCAGAAGGACACTATGAGTTTAATAGATTGCCATTTGGATTGAAGAATGCGCCTAGTGTCTTCTCTAGAATGATGAGAAAATTATTGGACCCTCTGAATAATCCATGTATAACAAATTTCATGGATGATATCCTTATAGCAACAGAAACATTTGAGGAACACATTGACTCTCTGAAGATGCTGTTTGATCGACTTAGGGAAGCAAATTTAACAGCCCGACCAACCAAATGTTGCGTTGGATGTAAAGAATTGGAATTTTTGGGACACACAGTTTATCAGGGAAACATGACCCCTGACCCAAAGAATTTAGAGAAACTAAAGAAAGCCCCGAGACCACAAACCAAGAAGGACGTGAGATCCTTTGTCTCATTATGTGGTTTCTACCAGAAGTATATCAAAAACTTTAATTCCATATGTGCACCGTTAACTGATTTGACACGTAAAGGACATCCAGATCGCATTACATGGACACCACAATGTGAAATGACTTACCAAGAATTGAAGGAAAAGCTCACAAGTAAACCCATTTTGAAATTACCTGACTTAAGTCAAGAATTCATAGTAAGGACGGATGCCAGTAATATTATGCTGGGTGCAACTCTACTACAGAAATCAGATGCATTGGATGGGGAATTAAGCCCAGTGGCATATGCTAACAGAAAATTGAATAAAGCTGAAATCAACTACTCAACTAGCGAAAAAGAATGTCTTGCAGTAATATGGGCAATAAAGAAATTCAATATTTATCTGTATGGGAAGGCATTTAAGTTGCAAACGGATCACAAACCTTTATCGTTTCTAGCCCAGGCTAGGCATGAGAACTCTAGGTTACTCCGATGGTCCTTGCTTTTGGCTCCCTATAATTTTAGCATTGAGTATATATCTGGAAAAACAAATTTGGGAGCGGATTTTTAAGCCGCCATCCGTGTGATGAGAATCACCGTAAACCCCAGAAATAATAATAAATTTCTCTATGTGTATATAGAATAAAGGACTGACATATAATGTCTGTTTTAAGAGGGGAGATGTCGTGAATTATTCTAATCCCCATATAGAAATTAAAACGTAAATGCAAAGCCTAACAAATAAATTTAATAAAAGGAAAGAAGAATGGTAAAGAACAGTGCTGTCACAATGACTGTACTCGAAATCCCCCTTGTTTTCTACTTCGTCGGCAAATTGTAACGCTTTCACGTTGATAGTAAAAGCCTACTGTATTATTACCCGCTTTCTTCAATGAAACGTGTGCTGTATTTCTTGGAAAAACATTGAGATACGCAAGCTGATCAATGACCTAGATTTAATATTTCATTCATTCCATACACGGCGTAACTAAAGACAGATGGACTAAAGGATAGAGAGAAGGGAGAGGCAGAAAGCCGAAAACGTGCAACACTAAACACGCGTCGCGCGATACACAATTGCTGCCATCACGCGTGTAAGGCCACATGCACTAACTTTATTTCAAATCGACAGTGATAAAATTCACTACCCATACCAGAGTTAGGTTTTAAAATCCTGAAAAACGCTTATTAGGAAAGATGACAATAGATGGGTTTACGTTTGAAAACATGACAGTACCCAGACACCACATGGGGAGTGAAGTAAACAGGAGGTGGTAGAAAATGCACATTTTGAACGCAGCCACCTAGCTCCCTTAAATTCGTATATTTGGGTTCCTTAGGGTTTGCTGACAAAGAATATGTAAAACGTTACGCAAATAGTCTAGGAATTACCAAGTTATGGCCAAAATAAAATAGTGGGGGTGCCTGACAGCATGAAATCGTTTCTGCTCATAAAATTTTTTTATAACGTGTTTGAAAAAACATTACGTTACGGAAATAGCCTACCATGTTAACTCCTATGTGATTGGAGCGCAACAAATGAAAGACTAAACACGATTGGTCGGACTATAAATACTATCTTGTGTTGTCAGGGGAAACGTGAGAAAGGGGTACTTTTTTGAAAAGATGTGTAGACATGGTTTCATTGGTTAGAGCTGCGAATATACACCATTCAGAGCGTCTGTTCATTGCCACATCTTGTAATAAACCTACTAAGAAGCAGTGCATTGAGTACCAGTGTATATTTTTTTTATAAAATAAAGCCTGGAACATCGGCAGATCGGAGTTGTGCTATATTCATTGCCATTCAACGTCACTGTGTAATATTTCCATGAATTGTGGTAAGCTTGTAATATTCAATATCTTTTAATGAAAATTGAATGTAAATTGATAATTTATGTCTGTATATATGTGTGGTTCAGTAGCGAACATGATGTAAAGCCTATAGGCTCCAGCCTGAACAGAAGGTGTCGGAGGAAAGTAAAACTGCATGGAATGGTCAAACAGTACACTGACACCTAGATTATTAACTAGAAAGAAATAATGCTGGAATTGCAGAGGCGTAGTAACCATTAGGGAGGGAAATACTGGTATAAAGTGTTTCAGATGAAGCTGACAGTTGGCCTAACGCTCTGAACTCAATGTTTGTGATGTATTGTGCTCAGTGTAAAAATAGAGTATAAATTAGTTCTGACGTAGAAGGTTGGTCAATCTAGCAACCAGTGGGGTGGCTCCAGAACTCATTACAGTTATCGAGCAGAGGAGTCTTTTACTGCAGTCATCACGCAAGATAAGAGAGTGTGGCCATGGAGCTCAACATTATGTACCCCCATCTTAAAATAACATTGTAACATAAAATTAAGAGGGGAAGTAAATTGTTTTAATACCAGGAACTGAGAACATCTCCAATACTAGTTCTAATAGAAACAAACTATTGAAGTCATGATGACAAATACCAACAGAGCTTGAACAAAACAAAACCAGTATTACCTCATATTACCACTACACAACTGACACACATAGGATACCATTGATAATATATGTCACTACATGAATCATATTAATAAATTCTGTACATATACCTTGTAATTAAAATTGATTGTGATTCCTGGTTCCCCTTGTATTTGAATCAGGACACATATACATTCATGACAGCAATGAATACATATTGTTATTTGAAAAGTTATCAGTGACTCCTTTAAGATATCCTCTTAGAGTGTTTTATGTATGTGAGTGTCACAGTGTTGTCAAGTGTGGTGGAATAAATTAAATTGTTTATCTGTCTGTTGTTGTTATGACTTACACTTCATCATACACATACCCTAGACATATAACGTAGTCATCACAATATTCCAGAATAATTCTGACTGAGGCATACATATGTGGCAGCAAGTAAGGTTATCTATAATACACTACTCTTATTAGATATAGATACCTTCACAGCTGATCTCAGTCAGTACACTAAGTCCCCTATAAATATTTATAACATCCCATTTTACCACAGGTGTCATCAAAGTATAATACAATTCTGGCAATTACACAATGCTTAAAAAATTTCATACCATAATTTCGTTTTAGATATCTTAAATTTATGATTTATGAAGAAAAATCATCAAAGCACAGCGGTGAATAAACATCAATGAACCGCTAAGTAGTGATACAATCATTATATTATTAAATTACAAATGTGTATCTATCTTGATTGTCATGAAATATTCTAATCCACATATATAAATTATTAGGTAAATATAAAGCCTAACAAATAAAATTAATAAAGAGAAGAGCAATGGGAAAATAACAGTGCTGTCACAAAGAATGTACTCGAAATCCCCCTTGTTTTCTGCTTCGTCTGCAAATTGTAACGCTTTCACGTTGATATAAAAGCTTACTGTATTATTACCCGCCTTCTTCAATGAAACGTGTGCTGCATTTCTAAGAAAAACATTGAGACGTACTGCGTAATGACCTAAATTAATCCTAACATTAATTATACTGCGTTACCAAAACGAACGAACAGTTGGACTAAAGGATAAAAAGAGAAGGGAGAGGCAGAAAGCCGAACACTAAACACGCTTCGCGCGATACATAAAGGCTGCCATCACGCGTGTAAGTCTACAAGCACTAACTTTTTTTCAGACGGACAGTGATAAAATACATTAACCATCCCAGAGTTAGGTTTATAAATCATAAAAAACTCTTATTAGAAAAGATAACATTAGATGGGTTTACGGTTGAGAACATAACAGTACCCAGACAGCACATCTTCGAAACAGGAGGTAGAAGAAATTGCATATTTTGAATGCAGCCACGTAGCTCCTTTAAATTTGTATTTTTGGGTTCCTTAGGGCTTGCTGACAAATAATATGTAAAACGTTACGCAAATAGTCCAGGAATTAATAAATTATACCCAAAATAAAATATTGGGAGTGCCTGACAGCATAAAATCATTTCTGCTCATAAGATTTTTTTTTAACGTGTTTGAAAAAAAATTTACGTTACAGAAATAGCCTACCATGTAAACTCCAAATTGATTGGAGCGCAACAAATGAAAGCCTAACCACGATTGGTCGGGCTATAAATACTATCTTGGTTGTTAGGGGAAACGGGGAAAGGTAACATTTTTTCAAACACTTGTCGAAACGGGGCTCATTGGTCAGACTCGCTGATATACACACTTGGGAGCGTTAGTTCGAAACCACTTGTTTAAAATAGCTTGATAAAGCATCAGTGCGTTGAAGCCAGCATATATTTGGCTAAATAAAAGCCTGGAAGATAAGCAGATGGGAATTTGTGCCAGTTTGTGCCAGAATTCATTGCTAATCAACGTATCTGTGTTTATTCGTATGAATTGTGGTAAGCTTGAACCATTCAATATCTTTTAATGAAAATTGAATGTGAATTGTGATTTATGCCTGTATATATATGTGTAGTTCAGTGGCCAACGTGAGGTAAAGCCTGTAATGCTCCAGCCTGAACAGAGGGTGTCGGAGAGAAGTAAAACGGCATGGAATGGCCAAACAGTACACTGACCCCTGGATGATTGACTAGAAAGAAATAATGCTGGAAGTGCAGAGGCGTAGTAACCATTAAGAAGGGTAATACTGGAATAAAGTATTTCAAATGAAGCTGACAGTTGGCCTAATGCTCTGAACTCAATGTTTGTGCTGTGTTGTGATCAATGTAACAAGAGAGTTTAAGTTAGTTATGAAGTAGAAGGTACATCCTTCTTGATTTCAGGGACAGTGGTCTTGATGGTACTGAGCAGCACCTGGTCAGAGCTTTGCTGAATCCAGAGTCGGACAGCATACTCCTTGGTCTTTTTAGCTATCAGTGAGGTGTCTCCTGAGCCCAGAGGAGAATTCGAGCAGAGGAGTCCTTTCCTGCCGCCATCACGCCAGATAAGCTAACTTGGCCAGCTGAGCTCAACATTATGTCCCCTCATCTTGAACTGACTTTTTAAAATTAACATTAAGAGGGGAATTTACTTGTCTTAAAATCAGGAACTGTGAACATCTCCAATACTGGTCCCTAAAGACAAACTATTGAAGTCATGATGACAAATACCAACAGAGCTTGAACAAAACAAAACCAGTATTACCTCATTTTACTACTACACAACTGACACACATAGAACATTTGTAATAATATATGTCACTACAATATTCATATTAAATACATTCTGTACATAACTTGTAATTTAAATTGATTGTGATTCCTGGTTCCCTTGTAGTTGAATCAGGACACATATTCATTCATGCCAGTAATGAATACATATTGTTATTTGAAAGTTTATCAGTGACTCTTTTAAGATATCTGTGTAGAGTGTTATATGTATGTGAGTGTCACAGTGTTGTCAAGAGTAGTGGATTAAATTAAATTGTTTATCTATCTGTTGTTGTGACTTACACTTCACCATACTCATACCCTAGACACATAACGTAGCATCACACTATTCCAGAATAATTCTGACTGAGATATATAGATATGTGGTAGCAAGTAAGGTTATCTATAATACACTACTCTTAATAGATATAGATACCTTCACAGCTGATCTCAGTCAGTACACTAAGTTCCCTATAAGTATTTATAACATCCCACTTCACCACATTGATATAGAAAGGAACTATTATAAACTAGACATATCAAGAAGTCTAAGACCTAATAGTTATGTGGAATCATGTGGGCATCTTGACAGAATGTCTGCCATCACATTATCTGATCCAGGAATAGCTCGCACAGAGAAATGAAAAGGTTGAAGAGCAATTGCATATCGAGTAGACCTCGAGCTCTTCAAATTCTTACTCTGTATAGCAGTAAGAGCTTTTTGGTCGGTTTCTAATATGAAATGTGCGCCTAGAAGGAATCTCTGTAGTTTGAGGATCGACCAAACCATAGCTAATAGCTCACGGTCTAAAACCGAATAATTCCTTTCTGCCGCATTAAGTTTTCTAAAAATATACATTACAGGATGCAGAGTTCCAGAGTACTCTTGCATTAGTGCCGCTCCAATCCCAGTGGATGAAGCATCACTACGAAGAACAAATGTCTTATCTTTAGTAGGTAACACTAAAATAGGTGGTGTTGAAAACAATGTTTTAATCTTATCCAAATCGGTCGCGGTTTGCACAAGGAGATGAAGGCCCACACATTCTCAGATCAGAAGTAGAGAATGCCATTCATATGATACAAAAAGGAAGATCAGCAGGCATGGATAACATAAACATTGAAATGATAGAAGCTCTGGAGAGCTTTGGTATAGATACAATCACAGAAATATGCAATGATATATACAATACAGGATATTTACCACACGACATGAAGACATCAGTTTTTATAACATTGCCCAAAAAACCAAATGCAACAGAATGTTCAGACTTCAGAACAATCAGCCTGATGAGTCATGCAATTAAGATACTGCTCAAAATCATACAGGAAAGAATAAAAAGTAAAGTAGACAGCGAAATCCAAGAAGAACAGTTTGGTTTTAGACGGAACAGTGGAACAAGAGAGGCAATATTTTGCCTAAGAAGATTAGCAGAAAAAATATACAGAGGTCCAAAAAAGTATGTATATGTGCTTCATTGACTATAAGAAGGCTTTTGACAGAATCCATCATGAGAAAATAATTGAATGCCTCAAAGACATAGGTATTGATGGAAAAGATATAAGAATACTCAGTAACCTTTATTGGGAGCAAACTGCCACAGTAAGATCGGGAAGGAATTATTCACCATACATAGACATAAAAAGAGGTGTCAGACAAGGTTGTGTGCTGTCCCCCTGCCTATTTAATTTATACACCGAAAAAAATTTTCAAACAGATACAGGAAATACCAGGACTGAACATCAGTGGAAGATCAATAAACAACCTTAGATATGCAGATGATACCGTGTTGTTAGCTGAAAGCGAACAGGAGTTACAAGAACTAGTGAAGCAAGTGAACAGTATAAGTCATGAATATGGACTCGACATTAATATTGACAAAACTAAAACTATGATAATTAGCAAAACAGACGATAAACCCACATTAAAGATAAGCGTAAAGGGGAAAATCCTGGAACAAGTCAAGAGCTACGTATATCTTGGTCATATAATAACAGAAGATGGCAGATGTGAAACAGAAATCAAGAAGAGAATAGGAATGGCCAAAGCTACATTCAACAACATGAAACATATACTGACATCCAAACAGTTATCTCATAAATTAAAACTGAGAATCATAAAGTGTTATATATATTCTGCATTTCTGTATGGTGCAGAAACATGGACGATGAATAAGCATTTGGAAGAAAGAATTGAGGCTCTTGAAATGTGGATATATAGAAGAATGGGGCGTATCTCATGGAAAGAGATGAAAACAAATAAGGCATAACACCTTGCAGAAGACCATAACAGAAGGGAGAGTTGAAGGTAAACGTGCAAGGGGAAGACAGCGCTATAAGTGGGAAGATAACATCAAGAGATGGACGGGAAAGAGTCCATCAGAGTGTACCACCAAGACAAGAGACAGAAGACGTTGGAGATCCATTACAGCCAACCTCCGTTGTGGAGATGGCAACTGATGATGATGAAAGAGCATTGGCATTCCTGAGACCAGTGGACCATATTAGGCAAACCTTTCTTTAAAAGTGTTATGGTCCTCTGTCTTTAGGAAAACCATGACCAACTCGGGTTTTGGCCTAGGATAAGAGAAACTTCGCTGAAAAAACCAATATAGGCTTTAGAGGGTTTCGGCTGTCAGGTAAATGTGTGCTCGCGAACAAAGTAGACAGCAATTCATCTAACCCTGAATAGTGATCTTCCCAAGTATCGCTGAAAAGACAGATGTCGTCTAGATATGCAATGACATCTGACCGATAAGATAGGATTCGGCGCATCATGCGTACGAATGTAGATGGTGCGTTCATAAGACCGAAAGGCATAAAATTCCATTGGAACAAACCTCTAGGTGTTGAAAAAGCCGTGAGAGGTTTGGCGCGTTCAGATAAAGGAACTTGCCAATATCCTTTAGACAAATCAAGTTTAGTGAAAAAATGAGATTTGGAGAGTCGAGTAAGTAGCTCTTCCAGTAAGGCATAGGTTCGGCATCGAACTTCGTTACTTGATTCAATTTTCGATAGTCAACGCAAAGACGTATGTTATTGTCTTTTTTACGCACAATAACCATCGGCGAAGAATATGCAGAGGTGGATGGTTCGATTATTTTCAAATCTATCATCTCATCCAACTCTTTCTCGACCTGTGCTTGAAAATGTATAGGTATAGGATAAGGTCTAACCCTAATAGGAGTATGGTCAGTTAGAACAATGTCATGTTGAATGACATTCGTTTGTCCAGGGATGTCAGTGAGTACATCCTGAAATGTTTGCAACATAGTTGAAACTTGTCGCTGTTCTCCTAGAAACAAATCAGGAGAGACAGTAACGTTCTTCCATGATTCACTAGAATGAAGTGGGATCATTGGAAGAGGAAGATTTACATCTGAAAAACGTGTTTCCTCATCCTGTATCACGGACAGTGATGAGTAATGACCATGTTGTACTGGAGAATTGTCCGTTGCTTGGAAAATGGGTTGCAAATAATCCGGACGTTCATGGAATTCAGTAAGCATATTGATGTGGAAGGTTTTATGCTTCCCATCAATATCGACAATATAGTCGACATCGGAAATTTTCGATATTATATCGTACGGACCTTTCCAAGAAATAAGTAATCTGTTTTCCCTACAAGGTAGTAATACAAATGCTTTGTCCCCAGGACAAAGTTGTCGTAAGCATCTCTTCTTATTGGCAAATTGCCTTGCCTTCTGTTTCGCAAATTCAGAAGAAGAAGTTGCTAATTTGCATGCTTCGATAATCTTTTGTCTCAACGCGATGACATATTCGTAGGATGACTTTGTGTCATCGTCAATATTGTCAGCTTTTATGAGATCATGAAAGCAAACGACAGTAGATTTCGATGATCGGCACGAACCGCCGACGCGCGGGTACCGCCGCGCCAAAGACGAGTTCAAAGGGAGAAAAAGAAAGGGGAGTTCCTCGTATGTTATCATTGGGGTACCTCTCTGTAAGCGATAAAGAGGTGGCCGCAGGTAAAAATTCTGTACCCCATTCCCAAGTCTTGAGGATGATCCTCAGTGTTATACTTCCCTAGTAAGTTTTTAAAGTGTTCTAATAAGGCGTGTTCGACCATACCATTAGACATTGGATGTGGTAGATACTACTTAAAGATCTATCTATCCTATCTGCCAGACAGAGTAGACCATTACTTGAGACATACTGGTATCTGATTTATATTTAGTTTGGTCGGAGCTGCCCATGGTGCTCGCCTGAACAATTATCCTCACCTCTGCGGGAGAACCCCAAGACGAGAAAATTATAAACCATACCCCAAAGAGCATCTGCAATATCAAGCGCAGTAGTAATCCCTCCCCGTTGTAAGGAATGCTCTTCGAAGAGGAAATGCCCCCCCCTGAGACCCTCTGGCCAAAACGTGTGCACATGTCAGCGACACGTAGTCAAGTTATAAACCCGATTTTACTGGAAAACTGATCCCCCCCCCCCCCCTCTGGCAAGACCTAGATTGCTAATCCCTTACCCCTGGGACCCCCCCCTCCATATTATTCTTAAATGGCCATTTTTTATTTTGATCCTAAACGGTCCTTGATCTTTAATGGACGAATTCAGTCTAATGGCCATTTACTTGGAACGGCCCGCAATAGCAGAATGTCCGCCCGCCTGGAATGGGATGCAGCATGCCGTGGACCTTATTGGATTTAACTTCCTCCCACATATACTTTTACAAGATCGACAATATAATCCGTATGTCCTTGGTTTACCAATGGCCAAAAGAAAGCCGCAAGGACTCTTGACTTAGTACGGGAAAAACCCATGTGTCCAGCACACTGAGAGTCGTGAGCGTGCTGCAAAATTTTAACTCTCAAATTCTTGGGAACCAGGATTTGAGATGACTTGACGTAATGGAGTCTTGAACCATACGTACAAGTACGCCATTCTTCTTTGTAATCCACGATTTACGTCTTGTGTCCTTATTCGGATCACCTTTAGTTGCAAGAATGAAGAATTTCTTCAGAGTGGGATCATCTTCTTGCTGTTTTATAAACGAGTCACGAGAAATTACCAAGGGATACATATCTTTGGTTGGTTATGCACTTCATTATAAGGCCCTCTTCAGATAGATGAAAGTCAATTTGGGAGGGCATATTAAGAGCCTGAGCTGACTCTAGTGGACTACAAAACCAAAAGTTAGCAATCTGCATGCATTTTTTGTTTGGCCCTTTCCCACGGTGGGAAATTTTGTTGCGGAGGAGTGCATTCTTTGACTCCATGAATGAATGATGCGACCGATGATGGAGGTCCAGCTATGATCGGAAGATTCGGAAGAGGTGTGATGGCGTGTCAGGAATGCTGCAGTGTACATCTCCTGTAAAGAAAGGAGTAGCAATCCTAATGATAGCAGTAGAGTATTTCTCTAATGTGTCGCCAAATGTTACACATTTGACTACTTGTCCAGTGGCACGGGAAGGATCTACGAGTGACTGCCTAACACCAATTGTGGTGCATCCAGAATCAAATAGCACAGAGACTGTATAAACTTGGTTTAGTTTACTAAAACCACTAAACGCCTAAACTTATGTAAAGACCCTTAATGAGAAGGTCAAAGAGAACCTCTTTTCCATCATGCGCGACTGATATGCTGGAAGAGCAGGAAGAGGATCAGTGGGGATGGCCCATACAGCTTAAAAGTAGAACACTGTGGTTGGTCTCAAATAAATCGTTTTTGCATGTCATACTGGGGGCACTGAGATGCTGATCCCTCACCAAAATCAAAGCCGGGGCGGCACATGCCATATTACTAGCATTAGCGCAGCACATTATTTATCTTTACTCTGTTTATAGGGCTTCATTGGGACCTCTTGTTAGTGCAGGGAGTGTTGTTTGCCTGAAAATGTGGTGTTTATGTCGTTCTTTGTTGAAATCGTTACCTTGAATAATATCTAATGTAACCTCGATTGATCGACCTAGCTGTAGTATATGTTTTCCTGATACAATCTATGTGTAACCCCTCTGTGATTTTGGGGTTTATTGAGGTCATAGTTCCCTTTGGTTACCAGATTTATGTCAATTATTCATTATGAATGAGTATCTCTGTAATTATGATGAATCTTGTTGGTCCGAACTCAAGACGGATCAACCTCCTGGAGATAGTTTCTATATAATTACTTCCTCTATCAGGACAGAAATGTCCGCTATTGATTATGACCACCACGACCCACCCTGGTGTCGAGAGAGCTATCAGGTTTCGGTATCGCAGCAGTTCTTTGAAGAAGAGAACCCTGAATGATTTGGTTCTGTCCTATCCCGCTTTGTGTTAGTTGATAAACTATTATGGTTACTTTTTTATTCAAAATCTGTTTTGAGGATATCAAATGAGGGGTTAAACATTCATGAAAGTGATCCCGTGAAATCATTGCCTGGATTGCAGTCGTGAAAGATGAAATTGTTGCGATTGTATTATGGTTGTTGCTGAAGCAATGGCATCAGGCCATTTATCTCTCCTTAATCTTATGTGTATGCAGTTGTTGCCACAAGCAAAGTCACGTCGGGTTGAGTGTGCAGTGACATTATTGGGTAACAATATATTGCTTCCATTTAGCTAATGCGTTTTTATCATGATTTGGGGTTTAGGTTTACGGCTCATGTATATAAGAAATTCAAGGAAAACAAAAGTGTTTGTTCACTCAGACTGTTGATGGCTTTATCTCTTATCTACTGAGCAAACAAAATGCAACATTAAAATCGCCATTAAGTCCTTCTATCGTATATTTTGTCTGTTTTGGAAAGCTCAACTCAATCCAACGGATCAAACTTGTGTGGAGTAATCGTGCCTTTGCCTTGCAAAGTGAATTCTTGACGAATAGAATTTTCGTACTAACTGCTAGCTCTAGGTTCCCATTTACCATCGTCTTAATAGTACTGAAAAGGACGCTGGTATGTAGGCCTATCTTCCGTCGTCTATGAGCTGTGTATTTTGTTTGTTTTATACAAGAAGAAGCCGCCAGTCATTGAATGACATCATAATTATCCTTATCTGACTTCTCACTACAAAGGCTCATATAATCGTAGTCAAGAGATTCAACGCCTATTCAAGGTTTTCTGATCGGCTATTGATTAGGTTGTGTAGCATATCTGTGATTTTATTTCCAACATTGCATCGTAGAGTACTGACATAGAGAACTCGTTCTCAAGAGCTAATCTATCCAGCCAGAATTGTAAATATCGTCAATGGGACGGAACTGATTCTGGACCGTATTTTGAAACGGTGGAAACCTTTAAACTCTCATGTAAGTAAGTCTCTTGGTTTACGCCATTTGATCCCCACACGTAGAATGCTCGATAGTTATTATAAGAGCATTTACTGCCATTACTTTGAACAATCTCAATATTTCGTAGAACTCAATAATGATCATGATTTCTCTTTATTCGCGCGAATTTTTTTCCGTCCTCGCACTTCGTCAGTCTAATCATTTTGAGTCAGCGTCTTTCTCCTGGTGCTAAGTCCTTTTTTTGTTCAGTACTCTGTCACTTGTCCTTTAATCGCTTTCCGGTGATTGCGACTCCTGCACTCACATGCAGATTATTTATTCTGTGTTGACGTTCTAATTTTTTTTGTTCATAGGCTTCAAATCAGTCCAGGATCCTTGCCACCCTGCATGTCTGCGCGAAGTTGTCTATTTAGCTTCCAGCAGGTCGCTGCATCAGATTCTTTATTGTCTTGGTGCGTTACTCTTCAGCCAGAAGCTTTTTCTCTTTCTTGCAAGCAGCTTCCTATTTACTTCCTCCATTCGCTAGCGCTATGCTATTGATAGTATTTCATCCAATTTCATCTTTTACCAAGCAGCAAGCTTTTGATCTCCTTGCAGGCACGAAGGCTTGCATTTACTCATCCTCAGCAGCCAGCTTGAAACGTGTAAGTCAGATAAGCTTTTAGTTGCCTCGTGTGTCTGAAGCATCGGCTAATGCTTTGTCATATTGAGACAACTGGCCCCATTCCTTCTTGAATTGAGCCTTGACCCAGTGTCTTTATCAAGAGTGGCACCTTTCCCTATTTTTGTGTATTCTTGAAGTATTCTAATGTAAGGAACTGATGGATGTTCTAAACATAATAATATTCACTAAAAATAAAAATACCACTTAGTTATCGTTTAATTATGGATCCTTGATTAATCAGCACACCTTACTCACAGAATTTCTTTGTGTTTTCCTTGTTCGTGTCACAAGCCTTGAATAAGGTCTTTTATAACAGTAATAATAATCAAGTACTGAGGTTTATATACGCCAAAGTTATCCAAGTGCAGTGCACAAGCAATAGTAGTCTTATTTGAAATAACCGATTCCTATATAAAAACATATGTGTCAACCAATCCATGAAAATACATAAAGTACAAATAAGACTGACACTAGGAAAACGTTTGCAGAAATCAAATAAATCAAATCGGGCAATCAATGAAAGCAATCACTGAATCTGCAACGGACGTTAATAACAACACAAATGAGACGTCACAGTATATGAATATAAATTGTGACATAGAACTGAAAGATAGTAAAATCGAATCAGAAGGGATGTATCTTGTTAGAGCCAGCAACAGAAATTACACAAGACACATGCCTTCAAAAACAAACTAAAGAACAAAGAAATATTACAAAATTAATAATCTAATAATTAAACAGTCTCTACTACACTGTAACTTAAACACAAATCGTCAAGCAAACACTTACCAAGGTTGTACTGCATAGCAAACGTTTTTCAAAGAATAAGGAAATATGCACCTAAAGAAACTCCCAGATACACAACGGACCCTCTATCATAGTGGGGATATTCTGTTGTGCGCGAGGACATCGCCCTGGAACCTATAAACACAACCCGTCTATGACATAGTAAAACTAAACTTACCTATTACAAACATATAGTATCTGTAAACGATATAACTAATATATAAATTATGGTAATTATTGATGTAGTAACTGTGTTGCTTAGAAAATAGGCTCAGTTCCTGATACCGTAATGGCAAAGTAACTATTCTTATGAAAACTTAAATGCAAAACTGCCACTTTATTGGAATTACAAATTCTGTTTGGCCTTAAAGTTAAAGTTATTTAAAGCCTCGTATATTGTAGAAGAAAACAAGAGAGAATCCATCGATAGTAAGAATTAGGTACTTCTATTTGCAGTTCAAATAACTTTGCCAATAGTGGTCTTCACTGAGTTAATATTGACACAGAGAATTGATTCACTGAAATGTTCTGTGAAATATCTGTAATGGATCTAATGTAAAAATGTCAACTAACGCTGAGTCCTTCATACTGCAGTTTCACTTGACAGGTCAACGTGACGAATGGTAAGGGGTTGGACGGCTCCGGAGCATCGCTAATTACTGCAAGTGTGTCGTATCAGCCACAGAAACGGTCTGGTATCGGATGTAGTTCGTGTTGGTTGAACTTCCTTAGCAACGTTTCTGCTCGAGGTCCAAACCCAGAAATGCTGGGTCCACCAGTTGCGATAAAGTCTCGGAGTAGTGATAAACAGTCTAATTAGCTTCTTCCTTGCTCATCTTCAGTGTTGATAAATATAAGCTCAATCCCGATGTGATACATCTCTCACCAGTAAGGCTAACATGCTGTGTTGTTGTGTTGCTTGTACTTTTGGGATACATTACAGTTTGAGTATGGAATGTGCAAGTCGACCTACGCAGTGGTGTTTGTAGACATAGATTGTGAGTATAATATGCGAATGATAAGTAAGAGTTCGTAGACCGTGGTTGACAAATGGTCTTTTTCTCACACTCATGTATGGCTGGAAGTCATCGAAACCAACGACTGTGTACCTTTGCTACAGTTTAATTGGACGTACACACTCGACAGCACGAATAGTGACAAATCACAGGTTGGCATAATACATCATGGTACAGTGGATAAATGGTCTTGCAATGATACATGGGCACTCATGTAGAATAATAGCATAATGGACTGTCAGTAGACAAGCACTCAGTATTGCCCATATATATATATCATCTGAGTTTACTGACAAAGCACGTCAGATTACAAACAACATTCAAGATGGCTTCTAGACCTAACCTCGTCTAGCGAAGATTCCTTGAAATAATATTCAGCACATATTTTTCATATAATCATATTGAACCGCTAGTACGGGTTCTCATGTGTAGCAGTGATCTCTGGACTCATCAAGCGATAATACGGGGTATCCCTTTCTCTTCTTGAAAGTCACAAAATATTTGGATACAAGATGGCTTCTCTCGTGAGCTGTCACTCACGTTTGGATACAGATAATGAATCTGTATTAAAGTTAGTCATTTCATTAAATGTTCTCAATAGCTCTGTAGATTCTATCATGATACAATTGACTTCATCATACACAGATATATAGTGCTGCTAGGAATGAATGTCATCTTCATCTAGTTAAATATATTCTCTCAGACGTACAAATCGTGCCTACGGTGGCTTCGTAAAGAGAGTTCATAAGGAGAATTTTTGCTACCATGCTGGTATCGATATGAATCCATAGAGAATTACTTGGTATCAGAAAAATATAATTCCTTGGAGAATAAACACTGGGGTAAAGCATACACGATAGGTCTAGACGACTATCACTTTCCCCATAAATACTGAGATCACTTTTTCCGGCGACAAGCCGCTACACAAAAATCACAGCCCCCATCAGAAGCCAAATCACACCTCTCTAGCGACACATCCGCCGAACAGCCCTTTGACCTTTCTAACGACAAAAGACCATATAGTTCGACTTAGATATGTAAAGATATTCAGATATAAGACAGACTCGTCCTACCCAGACAAACAATACACATAAATTCAGGCCATAGATACACTGAAGCAAGAACAACCTATTTCTACCCAAACAAAGCCCATCGTCAGTAAAAAAACTGGATTCATCCGCGGAGTTCGATTGAACAGTGACGACACTCTTTCGATTTCAAAGAATTAACCAAAGTAATCGACTATTAACCTGAGACACTCCTTTCAGACACTATTTCGATACCCTAACAAAAAGTATCTATTTTGTTTACAAAATATTTGCGAACATAACAAGCATACAAATGTATTATATTGTAAGATATCAAAGACTGCACGTAACAGTCATTAATAGAGCCGTGTTCAAAACTTAAGACTCGGTGACTGTTTTTTGTTCTTTTTTTTGTTTTTAAGAAACATGTTGGTTTAATAGGCACATTACTATTCACAGTGCGACTACATCCTCTTCAATTGCGACACACAATCTACCTTCGCAGTTTATTATTTCTCTAAGTTGGAAATCCGCCTTTTTTAAAACATTGTTTTAGTATCACATAATGTCGGCTGGGCCAACGGCCGTCAAAACTTAAAAGATTTAAATGTGCCGACTAAGAGAGTCTATGCAAAGTTTCATTCTCTGCGATGAGTGGACTAGGGCGACTTTGAGAGTCAAATATATGAAGCGCAACAAATATACAAAGCTCTGGTGATTTTAAATAAAAGTGGTTTAAGAAAAGAAAAAAAAACCAGTGTTTTAAATACACGCACGAATAGCTGAACTTTTAGAGCACTTGAGAACCATCAACAGAATACACTGATTTTAAGTTTTGTCATGACAAGAATAGAAAATATCGGGAAATAGATAGAAAAACGTTCAGAAGGAAAGGGGCATAACGGAAACTGGGTTCAGCCAGCACTTCTGGAGTCGGCGCTATAGAGCGGAAGAGCATTTTTGTGAGTAGCCGGAAGTAGCGCACATCATCACTACGCATTTCCGTTTGATGACATTAAACGATCCGTGTTCCAGATGAGAAGTGTAGCGCTATGTAAATAGCATTAAAAGGTTTGACTTGAATATCGAGATCTCGGGAAACGACCAAGGGTCAGTTTTGGTATAAATCAAAACAAACTAACACAAATCAATCATGTTTGCAACAGTTTGTAATGAAGTTTTGTAAATACAGTAATGTTCCACTTTGCATCTGGAGGCGTTCTGAAAATAATAGTGAATAATGCTAAATGCTTTACTGACTTGCAAAAACCTCTTCCTGTCGTTCAAGTGGCTTATCACATGTAGGATATTATGTCTGTCAACAACCTCTGTTTAGTATTACTATGTGTCCAAACCGTTTCATTTGCAGTCTGTTTAGTTTGTGTTATGTATTGGCTTGAAATTTAAAAAGTGGGACGCGTTCTTCGATGTCATAGTAAGTCGCCAACGTCGTTATGGTTAGGATTAAGGTTGGGGTTTGGGGTTAGGTTTGGGACTTCTAAACAGGGGAGCGACCGGATTAATAAGTAAACAACCTTGGGATGACTACAGTTCATTATCTTATCAACTGGTAATAGTCTTGTCTGATCAGTTTGTTGGCTAAACCGGGTAACTGAGATAATCCTTTCCGAACAGCCTTGTTGAAATAATAATTATCCATCTTGAAAGAGATTACCTGTGATAAATTTTGAAGTCATGATCGATAATAGACGGAAGCTGGCATATCATATATGGTGATTGTAAACAACACATTTATTTGTGCGTTTGTTATGCAGGTATTTTGTCGTAAGAGATAGGGAAACATTCGCATCTTGCATGCTATTGGCTTGGCATTAGAGATGTAAAAATATAACACTTCTGATTGGAGCCTTGTCATATAGTAGCAATCTGGATGTGTGCCGAATGTTCCTTATAACTTAGCGCCTTGTGAGTATACCGCACTGTGAATTTCAACTCGTTAAGAAGACAGCAAGCCAGAGTACTGAATAGGATCAGGATTTCACTTTAAAGGACCGGACAACGTGTTGGAGCATCTTGATATTTTGCAACTCAGGAAAACTCTACTTTCATTAATACGGAAAGCCCGGAATCCTAGGAACCTAAACAATAAGTCATAGAGGGAGTCTGTTGTAAAGTAACACCCCAAACCACGTGTAAGAGGCATCTTCATCAAGTTGCCTTAATTATTTCTCTGAGCCAGAAGTCAGTCTGCATTCCCAAAGAAATTTGGGTTAGGTTGTACATTTTATAATTCTTTATTTTGCACTATTAACATGCGCAAGTCATACACGGCTGGCAACCTCATCATATAGAATGATGGTTTCATGAACCACCACTGCAAGAGATGGTGACTGCTTTATGCGGGTTTCTTTAAGAGAACCAAAAGCAGAGGTAGTCCAAGGTTCCATATGGAGCGGGGAGCAGATGATGATAGAAATGATGTACATACTTATTATATTAACCTTTTCAACCAGTGCAAATGTAATGTAAACATGTTCAATATAAATGCAATGGATGTTTTCCGCTCACTGGGATTAATATTAATGCTCAGAGATGGTAAAGTTCTTAGGCAGATTACATAGTGGAATGAAGGGGGGAGGGAGGGAGGAAGCCTGATTTTATGCCAGGAAACCCAATACTCAGTAGGGTATTTGTTTCTCTCTTATTTCATGATACTAGTCGGTGGTAGCAATTGGTGTGGAACAAGTGAGTGGTATAAGTGGTCTGCAGTCAAAGCTAGACACCCACAGCAGACGGGTCTTAAAAGATGCTGGCCCATCTTCGCAATTACTCCACGCGATACTACGAGGAACGTGTTGCAATCTCCAGACTTGACCAGTGACGAGAGTGACCCAGTCTATAACCTGCGAAGAACAAGCCTCAGCTAGAGCAGAAACCAAAAGACATTTTACTGGTAGCTAAGTACCTATTCAAAGCTGCCAAGTGAACATTCTATTTTCAAATCAGAAAGACCTCAAATAAGACCATTACATATGAGGAAATTTAAAGACTGTCTAAATTCACGCTTCCCTTATTTATTTTACATTTGTTAACGATAATTAACTACTAAATTTTGTTATTTGTAAATATAGAAGTTTATAGTTGATTTATTCATTTTGAGTGAACAGGACCCGTGTGTCTCAGTCATTTTAAATACCTATAACAAAGCTATTTAAGTAATATTTTACTGAGTTAAATCAATTAGGGCACATCAGAACGAGAAAAATCCTTACTCATAGAAGGTCAGGAAAGATCTAAGTTTACGTGGTCTGGATCCTGTCAGCTGTTAGTACTTGACTTCTGTAAATTCCTATGAGGCTCCCTAGTACTAAGCACCATTCTTCAATTCACATCTGTGACAAGAGTAATGTTGAGCGAAAGGTAGACACCTTTGAAGACCCTAGGTAGATACTCTGAATTTTGGCCACTGTTGGACCATCACTGCAGAGCAAGAGGAGTAAATCCCGTGACAATTTCTAAGTACAATCTATCTATCGTTAGTCGCATTTATTCTTATAATATATGGCTTGTTTTTGTGTACTGCCAAACCTGATAGCTGTAACCTCTCATAATGTAGTATATTTTTTTTATTTTTTTTGTTTAATGTAAAACTTTTGCCTCGTTTTGGCGAGGCGCGTCCCGTTCAACCTAGTCGGTTATATTAGGGCGCATGTCCAAATATAAAAGACCCTTAGGTCTAGTTTTATGCATTATCATTTTGTCTTGTCTTTGTGAATTACCAAACCTGATAGATATAACCTCTCAAAATGTATATAGTATCATTTTGTCTAGCGTCTTGTTAGTAATTATGAGACAGGTCGTATACTAATTCTAGATCGTCAAGTTGTATTAGTAATAAATGAAGTTAAATGTTTTCTGAGCAGCAAAAAGTCGTACCTTTTCTTAAAGTGACTGCCACAAGTAGGCGATCCTGTCTGTCTACAACTTTTGGTCAGCGTTACGATGTATACATTTCACTTATTCGTGTGCGATCCCGGACGAGCGGTTTTCACGGATTTTATTTATTTTCTAATGCTTCTCACATAGCTCTCGCTTTCCTTCCGTTCCCTGACAAAGGCTTTGTTGCCGCAATTTTCTTTGTCCTTTGATCTGATCAGACGCGTTACTTATTTTCTCTTTTTGTGACGGAATTATTGGGTCGATCTCTTCTCCTCTCCGGTAGTAGTCAGTTACATTTCTTGTGAGTACTGATTATGTGCAATTTCAGTGGTCGGCACTTTTTCTTTCTCTGCTATCAAGCAGATATTAGCTTTTCTCATATCATCGTACACTCCCTTCGTGATAATTGGTCATGTTTGCTTTAAGCTTCTCGGCTTTGCTAAGATTAGACACAGGTAAAACCCCAGATGGGCACGGTCAGTTTGCATAGCAACTGAGCGTTGTGTTACCTAAAGCGGGCCGGGAGATAAATTACACGTCTGCGGACAGATTACAGACACGCATTTGACAGTCGGTATGAGGTAATAGTATCCGGCGGAATTATTACGAACATATTACTGAAGATAAAAGTAAGAAGTTGTTGTGTATACTCACTGACGAGAATAGAACAGAAATCTCACTTCAATATTTGGAAGACATGACCTTTGCATTAATGCACAGAAATTTCCCAGTGGAAATATTTTGAATTACCCGATCCTAAACAAGCATGTTTGAAATTATTGACCGGCACTCGAGATGTAAACATAATTGGATTTCTTATTGGGGCCTGGTCTAAAAGTAAACAACACGTGCCAGGAACGAAAGGGGCAATATAACCTGACATTTTAGTCAGTTTAAAGCAGTGTGAAAATTCACCTCGCGCTAAGAAGACAACCAGACCTTGCCAAAGTTAAGAATAATATCAGACCGGACCTTGTTGGAGCATATTGAGGACTTAAAGCCCAGGAAAACGCTACCATTTTAACACGGAAACCGGAATCTGAGGAAACTGTAACACACAGTCAAAAGTGGGAACTTATTGCTAAAAAACAACACCCCAGACCACGTGTAAGAAGCAGCGTCAAGCTGACTTAAATAATTTCTCTGAGCCAGCAATCTGTGAGCCTAAAGATTGGCGTAAGTTGTACATTTTAAATTCTATATTTTGCATTATTAACTTGTGAATTAATATGTATTTAGTGACATGTGAATATTAATTTGTGAAAATTGCTTGTGGATGTCCAAGTCATTTGAGGCTGGGAACCTCAGCATATAGAATGATGATGTCATGAACCACCATTGCTAGGGCTGATGACTGCTTTATTGCGAGTTTCTTACAGAGAAACAAAAGCAGAGGTCGTTCCAAGTTCCATATGGAACAGGGAGGGAATGATGAAAGAAATGATGTACATAATCTATATTATTAACATTTTCAACCAGTAAATGTAAACATATTCATTATATACTGTTAACATTTTAAAATATATTAGATGTAAAGGGAAACATATTCAATTTATATTATTAACCTTTTCATCAAATGTACAATGTAAAGTTAAATATATATCTATTCAATTTAAATGTAATGAATATTTTTCCGTTCAATGGAATTAATATTAATTCTCAATGAGAGGTAAAAGTTCTGAGGTAGATGGGATGGTGAAATGAAATAGGGGGGCACATAAGTATGTGTCGGGATACTCAATACTCAGAGGGCATTCTCTTCTTTTGTGACATTAGTTGGTGGTGCCAGTTGAGCGTACTATCTCTGGAACAAGTGTGGGGATAAGTGGCCAGAAGTCCACACGAGACTATCATCAGACGGGTCTTAGAGACGCGGGACCAACTTCATAGACACTCCCTGACGCTACTGGGAACGTGTTGCGCCCTATAACATTGACCAGGGACGTGAGTGATCCAGTCCTCCATCTGCAATGACTCAAACATCAGCTGGAGCAGAACAGACAAACTCATAGGCAGCTAAATAGAAACATAAAAGCTGCCAAGTGAACTCATTCCCAAATATCCATAACATCATTGATGATGAGCATGTTTGTTAAATAATTATTCATTTTTTAAACTGTTAAAACCTAATTGATTATTAAATCTGTTACTTGTATAAAGACAAATCTAAAGTTGATTCAATCATTTTGAATGTATTACATCTGTACGTCTCAGACAATTTCTTAAATACACTTAAACAGCGCTATATAATAATAATAAGAGAAAATTCGATGAATTAACTCAGCTGGGGGCTTGTACGAGCTAAAACTATATTACATAATCCTTCACAAAAGATGACGGCAGATACTAGAGTTAACGTGCTCAGCCAATGCAGCATTGTTCTCGCTTTTCTGAATATCTTGTGAAGACTCCATGGAGGTAGATGCATTATTATCCTTCTACCTTCAACTCAAGAGTAATCTTGTGCGAAGGTAGACACCTTTAAAGACCCACATTAGTTACTCTTGAGTTTTGGCCACTGTTGGACCACTGCTGCAGAGCTAAGGGGAGGCAACTCGTGACACTTTAAAACCCATCAATGTACCCAAACCCCTTTTATTTGTTTCCTGTGTAGTTTGTGTAACGTCTTGTAGCCAGACATTTTTGAAATTTTTTCTTACATTTTTGTATTGTTGATAATGATATTATTAGATTTCATGTGGTACCTCGCCTCAAGTTATTTTTCTTTGATAACACAATAACAGTGATTACTTTAACAAGGACTATTACTTTGAACGTAAAAATCCCCCCGGTACACCCCAGCAAATGGATATGTGCTAAGAGGAATACGTGGTGGAATTAAAAACGGGTAGTGACTTAATAAGAAAATGATGGAGATTGCCGTAGGACAATGGGTTGTGTACGTCCTACGATAGTAAAGGGCAAATAATGACTACCCTATGAACACAAGGTCTTCGTCGGGGGACAAGAGAACAAAAACAGCAGAGAAAAGAAATGATAGCTAGTCTCAACGCACTAAAAAAAAATCAAAACGAATCATACGAATGGTAATTGTAAATAGCTTTTGCAACTCTGGCAAGTTCCAATGGGTTAATCAGTATTGATGTAATTCGAATCAGGTATTCATCTTTGTGGCTCCAAGCAAAAAATTATCGCGTGTCGGTTAGTTGAAATTTTGGATGAAACTATTTTTCCAAATAAATGAAATTCGAGATTTTAAAGTAGGGACGTTTAAAAGTGCTTACAAATTTCGTGACCAGCATAAATAGTAACAAAACAAACAGAGGAGAAAAATAAACAGATGATAGAATATTAAGATATCCCGTGGCGACTTACGTTGCTGGGAATGAGCATGGGATCGTCTTGAAAATAAATTACATTGATATGACATTGCGTGGGTCATCTGTATCATTACGCCTGCGTTGTCAGTCGACATACATCACACTCATTATCTCGGTCTAATAATAATGTTCCCTGACCACGGGAAATTCATACACAGAACGTATTTCACGGGTAAAGATAATTTCATATTTGGTCGTACTGTGTGGAAATTAGCTGTTATTATGTACACACCATGCTGCCTTTTCTTGTTACAATAATGTACTTTTAACGCAACAATAGAAAGCAACAACACAAAAATATAGTTTCAGAGACAGAGAAAGACCATCTGAGAAAATCGCGGAACACAACTAAAGACCGGAAGCAGGGTTTACGAACATTCGTTATGGGAGGGGGGGGGGGGGGGGGGGGGGATTAATGTGTAGTAAACATTCTACAACCCCCTGCAGTTTCCTGGGGTCTCTGAGGAGTCAAAGAAAGAACATGACAACTGCTCTATCTGGCAATCGTAAAAGGTGATTAATGTGAGGTTGTGCACGTGCACTGGCAACATCATCGTGTAAAACTAATTCCTGCAGAAATCACTGCTGCAAGAGTAAATGAATGTATCGGGACAGGTTTCCTGCAAGGAGGATAAGCTGTACTAGTGGCTCTACGCCCTGGTAGGAGCGCACAGAAATATGATGATGGTATTGAAACATTCTACACCTGTACGCTTCCGGGGCCTGAAAGGGAAGCAAAGAATAGTACCATTGTAACCTACCATACAATTCGTACGAAGCGACTCAGGAGGGTTAGGCACGGGACTGGCTATCCCGTACTTTAGAAAATTGTTAGCCACAAAAACTTTAACAAACTGACCAAACAAGTACGTGTGGAACATGAGATGAGACGAAAACGCAGACATTGGATTGGACATACAATGAGAAAACCTATTAATATCATTACCAGGCTGTCCTTTTTCTGGAATCTCTACGGCAAGAGGAAGTAGAGGCAGAGCAAAGAATATGTGGAGAAAAGTGCTTGATACAGAAATAAAAAGGATGAAGGAGACATGGAAAGAACTTGAGATGATGGCACGTGACAGGATGGACTTGGCATGTGCTTGTTGAAAGTCTGTGCTTCTTGTGGAGCTAAAGTGTATTGATTGGTTGATGAGAGCAAAGACATTCGACCAATGTAACAATCAATCATAAAGTTGTACACTTTCATTCTTATTATAAATCCTGAAATCTCGGAAAAACATTGGGAAATAAGAATGGCGTTTAGCATGACACGAGGCAACAGATTATATTTATTTGACTGTGTCGACAGCGTTGGTAGCCGATTCGTGTTCTGGAGACTTAGGAATGGGAGAACTGAAGGTAGATAGGAAGGGGGTAAGGAAGACATGAGAACACGTTGAACAGAAGGCACAGGGTGGATAGCTTGCCGTGAATTGGTTAAGGGCCTGTTCTCTTGGGGCCCCATGTATTTCCGGGGGGGGGGTCTCTTATGAGGACTACTGCTCCCTCAGGCATGTCGTACAAGGCTGATAATGTGAGGTTGTGCATGGTGCTTGCAACCTCATCGTGTAAGATTGAGTGCTACAGAAGCCACAGCTGCATGAGTGTGGAAATGCTTGGTGCAGGTTTACTGCAAGAGGACCAACTGCAGCTATGGCTCTATTCCCCATAACGAGTAAGAAGGAAAAATGAATGACGAGCTCTTGCAGGAATTTGAAGGGCAGTAATGGAGACATTGATTTTTTGCACCTGTAAAAGTTGTGACTAAAAAAAAATAAAAAGCCAACAAGCACATCAATAACAACAACAGCAACTTACCTGTCTATAGCGATGGCCATGAAGGTGAGCACACTGACAGAGATTGTGCAAGGCGCGATAAAAAAGGCGAACTTGCAATACTCCAATCCAAAAAACCAATCCTGGTATAAGTTTAGCATAAAATGAAACAGAACATTAAAAATAGAAACCATGACGTCAGCTATAGCCAAGTTAACCAGGAAATAGTTGGTCACCGTTCTCATTCGCTTGTGAGCCAAGACTATCCAGATCACGATGATGTTGCCGCCAGCAGCCACGATAAACATGATCACAAACATCGTGTAGAAGATAGTCTGCTGCCACCAAGGAAGAAAGTATTGTGGAGGTTCTGCCGTGGTGGCTTCCGTGAAGATGTTGCTGTTGTAACCTCTGCTGTTGTCCATGCTGCTGAAATTGCTGGCGTTGAAAATGCGATGTAGTGTGGCGCTGCTGGGATGCAGAGCTGAACTGGACTCCGCAGACATGTTTCAACGGCTTGTTAGATTAAACAGCAGAGGTAAATTTGGATCCGTCAGTGGAATACGTTATTTCCCGATATGTGGTGGAATGGACAAATTTTGTTAACAGTATTCTACTAATTCGAAAACGTCATTATCTCATTTCAAAATAATCCATATCACTGTAACAAATAATGGAAACATCCACTGTTACATTTCCACAAAAGTACTTCTCGTAAAAACTGCTGTTAACAAGACAGTAAAAGTGCGTCGGCCAATGTCTGATTGTACTCATTTAATAGTTTGGGAACGACATATTTCTGTATCCCTGAATGAAAATCTATTTTCAACAAGTACAAAATCATCCGTGAAGTAAATATGTCATAGCTTTACGTCACTTTTGTCTGTATCCGTATTTCCATTTTTAGAACAATTCTTGGATGTGTCAGCGTTGAACCTAGTTGGAAAGACAACATAATTCCAATTAAAAATCAAACACACACTGGATGCTTTTGATAATATAAAGATAGAGCAAGTTGCTTGATGACGTACATAAATTGTGATGTTGTTCATATTATTAGAATTCTTATGTTGTGATAATAGATTCGAGACAATGGTCTCGGGAAAAGAGCATCGATTACCTTTAAAATATAATGGGAGTCGCATGATAGAAATATGGTATCGATTCCTAGAAAATAGCAAGGTAGGTCCGAGAAAAAATAGATCGCGGAAAATGAATATAATGCCCGGAAAAAAATCATTTTATTTTAAGTTGTTATTTTTGTTTTGTATTATATTATATTATACGATACTATACTATATTCTTCTTCTTCAGGTGCCTGGTCTGTAACAGACATTGGCGATCATGACCCTCCAATCTTCTCTGTCTTTTGATAGTCTAATGAGGTTGTTGTTGCCCATGCTGTTGTTTGTTGCCCAGTTGTTTAAGCTTTCCACATACATCTTTGTCTGCCTTCCTCTTCCTCTCCTACCTGGTATTTTCCCACATAAGACTAATTCCTCCACTCCTCCTCTTCTGTTAACATGTCCCATAAATTTCATTAGTCTTTTCCTGAGGGATTTGATGAGCGATCTATTAACACCCGCCGCTGTCAATACCTCGTCATTTGTTTTCTTCTCTGTCCACGATATTCTCAGTATCCTTCTCAAAAACCACATTTCCGCTGCATCCAGTTTTTTCATTATTTGGTTACTCATTGTCCAACATTCGTATCCATATAAAAGAACAGACCACACGTAGCCCCTTAGTAAGTGAATTTTTTTGTTTATGGTGATGTTTCTGTTTTTCATTACGTTGCTCATCCTAGTAAAGGCTTCTTTGGACATGGCGATCCTTTTCTTTATCTCTGTGTCACATCTGCCATCTGATGTCAATGTGTAGCCTAAATATTTAAAGAGATTGACTTGTTTGATTTATTCTCTTTTGCTTTTCAAAGAGCATACTGGTATTTATATTTTCTTAGAAACTACCATGCATACAGTTTTGCTGACATTCAAAGATAATCCTTTCAACTCGCTCTCTTCCACTACTTTGTCTAGAATGATTTGTAGATTTTCCTCTGACTCAGCTAATAAAACTGTGTCATCTGCATATCTCAGATTGTTGATATTTCCTCCTCCGACTTTAATTCCCTCGAGGTGTTCAATGTTTCGAAGTATCGTATCGCTGTATATGTTAAAAAGATCAGGAGATAACACACATCCCTGTCTTACTCCTCTTTTAATTGCTCTGAATTCAGTTAGTTCTCCTTCAAATCTGATCGCGGATTCCTGCTTCCAATATACGTTCCTTATTATCATAAGATACAACGGGCTGATCACCCGTTTGCCAGTCACTTCGATTACGGAAACAACAGCAAATGGATTGATTTGCCGTTGCCCTAAAGACGCCACTAGGCGTGATGGGAAACAATGGCAAAGAAAATCTATCTGCTGTTGCCCTAAGACGCCACTAGGCGTAATGGCCACTGACTGCTTTGACGGTCGGTGGCTAAGGACAGAAGAAGAAGAGAATTATCATAAGATCTTTCCCGTCTATATTTAGTTCATGTAAAATATCAAAAAGGTCTTGGTGTTTCACTTTGTCAAATGCTTTTGAGTAGTCTATAAAGCATAGATAAAGGTCTCTTTGTACCTCAATACATCTCTCTACGAGCACTGATATTGTGAAAATTGCATTTCTGGTACCTTTATCAGCAACGAAACCGAATTGAGTTTCAGAAATTTCTGGTCGTATTCTATTTCCTGTCCTTGCCATTATGATGCGAAGGAGTATTTTGGTGACATGGCTCATTAGGCTGATTGTTCTATGTGATTCGCATTCTGTTGTTCCTGGTTTTTTAGGTATAGTGATGAATACTGATCTGCAGATGTTTGGGGGTATCTCTCTTGTGTCATATATCTTGTTCAGGAGTTTTGGAATGTTGTTGTTGTTCATATATATATATACTATATTATATTATATTAATTCAGGTATTATGTCCAGTGATTGTCAAAAATCTTCTCACACTGTCGTCGTCTACCTTTCTTTCTTTCAATCTTTCCGGTTACCTCACTTTAGTACAGCTGTCCATGTCTCGTAACAAGCTCAAACAAAGTTGACTGCTTCCTACTAATATAAGTAATAATCTTCCTACTAATATGAGTAATAATCTTCCTACTAATATAAGTAATAATCTTCCTACTAATATAAGTAATAATCTTACTACTAATATAAGTAATAATCTTCCTACTAATATAAGTAATAATCTTACTACTAATATAAGTAATAATCTTCCTACTAATATAAGTAATAATCTTCCTACTAATATAAGTAATAATCTTCCTACTAATATAAGTAATACTCTTCCTACTAATATAAGTAATAATCTTCCTACTAATATAAGTAATAATCTTCCTACTAATATAAGTAATAATCTTCCTACTAATATAAGTAATAATCTTACTACTAATATAAGTAATAATCTTCCTACTAATATAAGTAATAATCTTCCTACTAATATAAGTAATAATCTTCCTACTAATATAAGTAATAATCTTCCTACTAATATAAGTAATAATCTTCCTACTAATATAAGTAATAATCTTCCTACTAATATAAGTAATAATCTTCCTACTAATATAAGTAATAATCTTCCTACTAATATAAGTAATAATCTTCCTACTAATATAAGTAATAATCTTCCTACTAATATACGTAATAATCTTCCTACTAATATAAGTAATAATCTTCCTACTAATATAAGTAATAATCTTCCTACTACTATAAGTAATAATCTACCTACTAATATAAGTAATAATCTTCCTACTAATATAAGTAATAATCTTCCTACTAATATAAGTAATAATCTTCCTACCAATATAAGTAATAATCTTCCTACTAATATAAGTAATAATCTTCCTACTAATATAAGTAATAATCTTCCTACTAATATGAGTAATAATCTTCCTACTAATATAAGTAATAATCTTCCTACTAATATAAGTAATAATCTTCTTACTAATATAAGTAATAATCTTCCTACTAATATAAGTAATAATCTTCCTACTAATATGAGTAATAATCTTCCTACTAATATAAGTAATAATCTTCCTACTAATATAAGTAATAATCTTCCTACTAATATAAGTAATAATCTTCCTACTAATATAAGTAATAATCTTCCTACTAATATGAGTAATAATCTTCCTACTAATATAAGTAATAATCTTCCTACTAATATAAGTAATAATCTTCCTACTAATATAAGTAATAATCTTCCTACTAATATAAGTAATAATCTTCCTACTAATATAAGTAATAATCTTCCTACTAATATGAGTAATAATCTTCCTACTAATATAAGTAATAATCTTCCTACTAATATAAGTAATAATCTTCCTACTAATATAAGTAATAATCTTCCTACTAATATAAGTAATAATCTTCCTACTAATATAAGTAATAATCTTCCTACTAATATAAGTAATAATCTTCTTACTAATATAAGTAATAATCTTCCTATCCGCACAGGCCCCTTTCATGAGTTCGCATTATTCATTTTAGTTGTCCGCCCCGTGGGGCACTCAGGGGCTTCTGATGAGACAAAGAAAGAATAGGGCTAATGTTCTACAAGGCGACGAATATAAGGTAGTGCATGGGACTGGCAACTTCATCGTGTAAAAGAATGGCCACATAAACCACCATTACAAGATCATGTGACTTCTTGATGCAGGCTTCCTCCAAGGGAACTAGCTACAATAGTGGCTTCATGCTCCGTAAGAAGCGCTAGGGAAAGTGATGATGAGGATGGTGATGTTTGTTTGGAAGGCACTGGCGCAAGCTTTCAACATGACAAGTATTATTCATCTAATGTTCTCCTTGTGTTGTTCGTTGTGTCTGCAAGTAGGTGATCAGACTAAACACAATCCAGCAGACAATATTGTTCCTTCGTCATTGTCGGAAACAGTTCATGTGAACTCATCGTCACTGTCGGAAAAAGTTCATGTGAACCCTTCATCACTGTCGGAAAAAGTCCATGTGATCTCTTCGTCACTGTCGGAAAGCTTTCATGTGAACTCTTCTTCAATGTAGGAAAGAGTTCATGTTAACTCTTTTTTACTGTAGGAAAGATTTCGTGTGAATTATTCTTCACTCTCTGAAAGATTTCGTATGAATTATTCTTCCCTGTCTGAAAGGTTCCGTGTGAGCTATTCTTTACTGTCTGAAAGGTTCCGTGTGAATTATTCTCCACTGTCTGAAAGGTTCCGTGTGAATTATTCTCCACTGTCTGAAAGGTTCCGTGTGAATTATTCTCCACTGTCTGAAAGGTTTCCTCTGAACTATTCTACACTGTTGGAAAGATCTCATGCGAACTATTCTTCTCCATCTTTCAGTTCCTCATGGACTATAGGCCTCCATCCAAATATCTTTCTCAAAGCCTTCTTAAGTAGGGAAAATTTATCTTTATCCTCCTTGTCGTCTGTGTCCGACTGATTCATGTTTTTTATTTTTAACTTACACCTCGTGATCCTATTTATTTGGATGCTAATCAAATTATAACCCCCCTTAATAGACTGTATTCATTAATTTCTCTTTGTGTTCTGTACACAACATGAAGCCACCATCACAGCTGGTCTGCTTAAGGAAGCCTGCACCAAGCAGTCACATGATCTTGCAGTGGCGTCTCTGTGGCAATTTCTTGTACATTAGGATGTTGCTAGCCCTACGCACAACCTCGTATTAGTCGTCTTGTACGACATAATACACTATATGTCCAAATTATAACCCAGATAGGGTTGAACTGGGTATTCTATGAACAAGAAATACCTCACATTCCTTGGGCATGGACCAGAAACAACCAACAAAAACACAATCCTTCATTTCTAGACGAGCAACAAGTTACATTCGCGAGCAACATTGGATTATCTCATTTGTTGTTACCCATGTTATGAAGCAATACGAAAAAAAAAAAACGCAATCTAAAAAAAAAGGCTACGCTTTTCTTTTCGGCGATTTTCGCTTTACGGTAGGTGTCTGCCCCTAACCCACTGTATTAACGAGGTATGGTTGTACTTGATGCTTGAGTTAACAATTTTCGCTTTTTAAAGTAACACTTCAAAAAATTGACTGAGGAAACCATTTGATAGCATTATAAGAAAACCCATGTTTTGGAAACCCCAAGGTGAGAGAAATTCAGCATCATCATCAGCTGCCATCTCCACAACGAGGGTTGGCTGTTATGGATCTCGAACGTTTTCTGTCTATTGTCTTGACGGTGCACTCTGTTGACTCTTCCCTGTCTATCTGCTGATGTTATCTTCCCACTTATAGCGCTGTCTTCCTCTTGCACGTTTGCCTTCAACAAGAGAAATTAAGGAAGACCAACCACATGACAAAGGCAAAAAAGAAACTGGTGATTGACTTAAAGGGGATAAAAAAAGACACAGAGACACTTTGAACGAATTACACAGTACAGGAAAGCTTGAGGGGAATCTGTTTAAGCTATTTGGCCCGTATACAGTTAAAGGGTATTGACTCAATGAATCCTTCCAATGCAGGTTTGTGCCTGTATGGAGCTAAACGGTAAAGAGTCAATGAATCCTTCCAACTGAGGTTTGTGCCTGTATGGAGCATAAGGGTATTGATTCAGTAAATCATTCCAATAGAGGTTTGTGTCCGTATGGAGCTAAAAGGTATTGATTCAATCAATCATTCCAACAGAGGTTTGTGTCCATATGGAGCTAAAGGGTAAAGATTCAGTAAATCATTCCAATATAGCTTTGTGCCTGTATGGAGGTAAAAGGTAATAATTCAATGAATCATTCCAGTAGAGGTTTGTGTCCGTATGGCGCTAAAGAGTAATAATTCAATGAACCATTCCAATAGAGGTTTGTGCCCGTATGTCCAGCTGTATGAAAATCATGAAAAATATTTATTTGCTAGAAACATCAGTTTATGTATTGTGTATTAAAACATAAAAGGAAAAAAACCTCCGATTTTCGGCTATTAGATGATATATTTCAGTGGTATTTTAAATTATCTTCAGTGTGTTTAAAATATAAAGTGATGACTTTTTCTACTCTTCTGGTGTACTAAGAAGGTAAGGGTAGTCTAAGAGCAGATACTACTGCCGTAGGGGAGTGAAGTGTTAGAGACTTCTCTATACTGTTTACAGCTTCGAGAGTGTGAGATGACTAGTTCACTTCCTCCTAACCTTTGCCTCAAGAGGTGTGTACTTATTTACAGCTATGTAGGCTGGTGCGTGATGCCACCGTGTTTTGAAACTAGTACCTTTGCTGCGAGAGGCCAGCGCTATAACCGCAAAGCCAATCGGACGCTCTTTATTGAACTTCAAATCTGATTTTCTTATTAGATGTCGTTCCACGTATGAGCTCTAAAAAATAAAGAGATTGTCATCACTTCATCAGACTTTAGTCAATATTTCATTATTGAAATTCTCTTAGAATAATCTTGCTTGCAGTATCAAAACTGTGTGACAATGTTATTAAATACCGAAAGAAGTCGAATTTTTGCGGATCAACGAAAAATATTAATTTGTACGGACAACTGGCAGATGGCAAAAGAACAGTCTGGCGATCGGAGCGGAGGTTTAAAGATGTATGCAAGAGAGACATGAAATGAATGGACATAAATCCAGCAACCTGGGAGGATGAAGTGGTGATGCTCCCTACAGCGCACCTCAGATTGGGCGAAAAGAATCTCGCACAACAAGCAGCAAAGAAAAGAACATGCATAGAGGAACACCATGCAAAAACAAGCTGAGTACATTCATATCAGGGGCGTATTCCCATAGACAGTTATGACTGAAGGAGGTAAATGTAATATTGAGGTAAGAAAAGCAGAGGCAGACCAAAAAACAACAACAATACGCAGAGAAGAGAACTGGAGAGAGAAATTAAAATGAGGAGGAAGGCAAGGAAAGAATTAGAGCTGGCAATACAATGAACACAAACTGATGAAACCTGTTGATAGAATTACCAGGCAGTTCTTGTTATGGGACCCTCATGGTAAGAGTTGTTGAGGCAGTCCGAAGAATACCCGGATTAGAGACATAAATGAACACGACGAGGAAGACATCAAACGACGTGAAGCTGATGACACGTGACACGAGCACTTGGTGGATGTTTGTTGAAGGCCTATGTTCCTCAGGGAGCTAAAGGGTGTTGATTGATTCAAATGTAATTTCTGTACTTCAAAACATAATGTACACTAACATGTCATGTGTCTTTTAGATTACTACACGGCTCAGATGCTGACTTATAACAACAGATCTAAATTTTTAAAACCATTTATAAGAAACGCAGTGTGCATTCATTCATTTATTTTATTCCTTATCGTTCGGCTCTTTAAGGATCGTAGGCTATCAACAAATTCACGCCATTATATCCAGTGCTGTCTGCTCAAGATCTCTCCCTGTCTTCCCTATCCCTCTCATGTCTTTGTCCTGATTGTTGCCCAGCTTCAACCTCGAAGAGACTGCACTCCCTGCAAAAGAGAGCAGTGCGTCTGATCACCGATAATCGCACGACACCACACACAAGGACAGGAAAAGAACCCAAAATACTGTCGCTAATAAAAACGTCTTCTCTACAACAAAGCCAAGCTGACTCACACAATTCTATCTAACAATGCCCCGTCGTACCTAAGATCATTGTTTCAAACCAGTAGAAGGGAGGGACAACGATTACGTCAGTTACGTCTGCCCAAACCTAGGATCGACCTGTTCAAAAAGAGTCTAGCCTACTCTGGTGCCTACTTATGGAACAGCCTTCCACACCACCTAAAAAGCCTACCTACACAATATTCTTTTAACAAAGCACTTTTCAAACACTTCCTCAACACTGATTATCTACCCCCATAGAAACAGTATTTGCCTGTCAACATCTCATCCATAGGTCAACATTTCTTTTCCTCTTCCGCTAATTTTTGTGTGTGAATATTTTGTTTTATATCCATGTAATATCATTATTATATTCACTTTAAAATATTATTATATCATGTAATGTATGTGTGAATGTACCCACATAATACTGTACTTTAGAAATGTGAGTCGTGAGAATGTACCCGCATACCAAAAATACAGATTAATTGTAGACGGATTGACCGCATGAGTGAGTGTCGGTATACAGAATTTATTTATTTTTATTTATTGTTTTATTTATTTTATTTTATTATTACTTTTTTCCCCCATTTACTAGCTTGTTTGTTTCAAAAAAAAAAAAAAAAAAAAAAAAACCCTACTCATTTTTTTTATTATGATTGCATACTGTAAATGAATGCTGTTATGGTAACTTCATAATGTTGCATGCCTTTAAATTAATGTTTAAAGCATCATGTGGGAATGAAAGGATATAGTATGCAAGATTAATGAGAGTGGAAGGGCAGAATGTTAGACGGGCCTGCGCGCCCAATTCTTTACCCTTCGAAAATAAAGTTCGTTCGTTCGTTCGTTCCTGCCCCCTCTCTACCCGCTTGTCAGTCTCCATCTCTACCTTTCTCATGTACATGTAAGGCGGGGTTAAAGGTCAATGTTAACGCGTCTTACTAAAACGAAGTAGATATAATGCTATCAACATCAGGCACATACGGATTTCGTCAGGGACAAACGACAACCAAGCTAAATGCATACACAAAATTAATTTGAAAAGATACAGCCCGTAAACGGAATTACTTGAGGTTACAATAAAAAGTGCCAGCGTGGACAAAATTTTGTCACTTGAGTCATGTGCATGTGCAGATGAACATTCCGTATTCCATAGACGGTTAAAATCTAAGACAGTTAACTGCGAAGAGAAGAAAGAGAACACTTTTAATAACACTACATAAAAACAACGAAGTATGGTGCTCGGAAACTACAATTCTGTGAATGCAAAACCGGAGTTTCTCAAATCTTGGACACATAATGACAGCAGATGGTAGATGTGAAGCAGAAAGAAAGATGAGAGCAGGAATGGCCAAAGCTACACGTAACAACTTGAGGCAGATATTAACTAATAATTCACACTTTAAAAATGAGAGATTTAAAACGTTATAGGTACTTTTCAACAGCTATATAGAGTAGAAGCGTATATAATGAACAAACAGTTTGAGGAAAGCATTAAGTTAGAAGCTAGCATAAAGATATTTGCAAGAAAGAGTCTATTAGATTGTACCATCAAGACAAGAGACCGATTACACTGGAGATCACTTGCAGCAGACCCTCGATGTGAAGATGGCAACTTATCTTAATTAACATAATGCTGTTTCTATAAATGTAAGAACAGAGTACTCTGCGACTTTTAGCGCGACACGTCACAATTCTAAATAATAAACTAAAAAGTATGTTAGTAAAAAAAAAAACATCAGAAGTACACTTTTCAAAAATGATCTTTTCTTAATTTGACCCTGGGAAGTCTCTGAGAAAATGTCTGAGACAGAGTATGCTAAGTTAACAAAATACTGAAGTAATCAAAGTTCAATGTTGTGAACGTTACATATATATCAACAATCGTAGAAAACACACATGAATTTCTAGAGGAGCAGGGAGTCAAAGGTCAGCTTCTAGACTGTTCTAGAGCAATGCATAAATAATGCAAACGCACTTTAAGAACAAAGCCCAACGGCTTACAAAATGTAACCAGAGCCTGTCGTAGACATTTTTCAAAGTGGTACGAGGTAAACTTGTCTCTTTACATGGAACAACGAGTAATAAGTGGACGATGTATTCGCCATGTTGCATGAACTCACGTTACTTGTTAAACTATCTCGTGCAAACCGATACTTAAAACGAGAAGAAAACAAAACTTACGAGAAGTCTATGGACTTTGATCAAATACAGTCTCAAATTGAATACCTAGTATCTAAGTTATGGGCAGTTAATTTTTAAAGAAAAAATCGAACTTGGTAAAATAAAACTAAAGTAACTAGAACAGTTTACATACGTTGTTCATTGGAAACAGAAGATATGATACACAGTTTGAAAAAAAAAGATTTCAAACTTTCAGTTAAGTAACCTTATTAACTCATCTTTGTTTTGAAACATGCACGCTTGCCAAGAAATATGGAGAAAAAAAGACAAGTGTTTGATAAACAAAATTAAATAAAAGCAAGTTATATAAAACACGATAATGATTGGAGCAGCACGTGGGAAATGTAAATGCTGAAAAACAATCATAAACTTGTTTGATAAACTGCGTCAGGTGACTCTAATGAACTGTCATGCCATTTGGTCGCGTCCTTTTACATCTCTTCTTTCTCTCCTTAATTATACATATATTTCTTCATTTTGTCCGCACATAAAATTGTACCCCGTCACTCCTTAGATTTGGTTACCTTTTTCCATACTGCAATCGTGTCATTTCATGAAACGTGAAAGTATTTGTTGACTTTCTACGTAATGCATTTCCGCCAGACAAGGAATTTGAAGGGCAGTAATGATGGTGTATATGTCTGGAGACATTGAATTTTTGCACCTGTAAAAGTTGTATTGTTTATCGCAAACGCATTCAGACACTTTGGCGGAGAATACAAAGAAAGCCAGATTGGGTGTGTCTGCATCAATGACAAGTTTAAGATTACCCCACGTGTAAACAGGGGAGAGGCGATGCATAATCACTCCCGCCCAGAGATTGTCTGTGATAATAATTACAGATAAACCAGTCTGAGGAGATATTATGGGCAACTCACTTTCTTGCAGGGAGTCTGACTTGGAAGGTTACCTAAGAGTAAACGACCGTATATGGAAAGGTCATGTGTTCAGATTTTAAAATGCTATTTTAAAACACGAGAGCGAAGGTAATAACTAACGCCCCAACCCACTTCATTCTTGCTCGTTGACTGGATGAAATGAGAGCAAGATATATACATTCGTTCTGATTGGAAATTAGTCAGAAAACCAGGTGGACACATGAACAGGGAAACTGCGATATAACGTAGCATGTTCAGGATATACGACACTGCATTCCAAAACCGTCAGAGTAGACAGCCCACACAAAGCCAGGAAAGAATAGAGTCAGGATTCTGAACTTATAGGACCGGACAAAACGTATTGGAGCATCTTCTGAAACATCAGTAGAAAAACTGAACATTATGAATACAAAAGCCGGAATCCTAAGGACCGCTCACAAGTCACAGAGAAATTCTAAGTAGAAATAATACCCCAGACGCCTGTTCGAGGCATCTTTATCGTTGCCAAGACTATTTAACTGAGCAAGAAGTCTAGATTTCCAAACTATTGGGGTGAGTTGTACCATATATTTTATGCTTTGAATTTATTAACATGTGAAAATCGCTAGTGGATATCCAAGTCATATGAGGCTGGCAATCTCAGCATATAGAATAATCGTTTCATGAACCACCACTGCAAGAGCTGGTGACTGCTTAATGCGGGTGTCTCATAGAGAACCAAAAGCAGAGGTAATCTCAAGCTCCAAGTTGAGCAAGTAGTGGATGATGATGACATCATGTTTATATATTTATTATCATTTGTAATAAGTTATATGTTTACTTAGACATGTTCACCCAGACACAAGCCATTGCATTCTCCGCTGTCCAGACATACCTTTCGCTCAGACTAACTGACAGTAATGGTGAATTTTTATCATATTCACTGAGCTAAAATGTATACTCAGAGGGGATAAAATTGCTGAGAAAAGGAGTCGTTGAAAGAGACAGCGCATTAGTATCAGAGAAAATAAACTTAGCAGAGGCCTTTATTTCCTCTAAAGTTTGTGGTACGAGTCTACAAGACTATTTGAAGTACCAGTGTACGATACCAGTTTGGAAGGCGAATCTGTGGTTCAGAGCTTGTTATCAACACTAGACGCCTACCTTTAACGGCCTGTGAAGATACTCGCATTGACCAGGAGCGGTTACCGCTTGTATTCACGTTTTGGGACGTGCCCTCGCCACTGAAATCGTAAATTGACGGAGCAGTCAGCAGCAACAACAACACTTCATCAATCTGACAGCTACGTCTAATCGTATCAGGCCAGAACCAAATGAATATTTTTATTTGTTTCAAACTTAGTCCAATTCCAGCGAAGTTTCAGTGAAGAAACAAGTATTAACTCACCAATTCTTCATTTATTTACAATTGGTTAAAGAATAATTGAACATTAAATTTGTTATATGATGTACAAATTCATAGTTGATTTAATTATTACCTAGAGAAGTGCACACGTATGAATCAGGATTTCGTATATATATATATATATATATATATATATATATATATATATATATATATATATATATATATATATATATATATATATATATATATATATATATATATATATATATACAGTAGAACTCTATTTATCCGAACCCCAATTATCCGAACATCCAATTATCCGAACACTTTTTCCAGAAAAAAAAAAATTCAGGCGCCACCAGTCACGTTAGACTACAATTCTGAATCTTTTGATGCGGCAAGCTTCAAATGTGTGCGAACAATTTGTAGAGAATGGGATGGGCTAATGGTCGGTCGCTTACGTACAGGAAGTCAGTTAGATCATAAAGTCAGTTAATATCTGGTTTACCAATCCAGTGTACGTGTGCGTTCTAGGTAGAACACTGGCTAAACAGACAGTTCAACTTAAAATAATTGTGTCTGCTACTACAGCAGAATAATTTTGGTGTACAAGTATTTCTCTGTGCGATATGGCATCTTCCAGTAGGTCTAAAGCATATAAAAGGAACCGCAATGTTTTGTCAATTGAAACGAAAACAGAAATTATCAATAGACTAGGACAAGGTGAAACTGTGTCTTCACTTGCGAGGATTTTCAATGTTGGGAAAGCTACCGTCTCTGACATCAAAAGTAACAAGGATAAAATTATGAGTTTTGCATCGAAATTTGATAGTGAAAATGGGTCGAAGAAACGTAAAACCATGAGAAATGCGAAAGATGTGAAATTGGAAGAGGCTTTGTATATATGGTTTGTGCAAAGAAGAAGCAAAGGGGAACCTATCTCTGGTTCTCTGTTGTGTGAAATGCACTTCAGTTCAACAATCAACTTGACGGTCCTCCTGACTTTAAGGCTAGCCAGGGATGGTTAAGAAACTTTAAATCTCGTCATGGCATACGAGAATTGGAGATTCAAGGGAAATCTTTATCTAGCAATGCAACTGCCGCTGAAAGTTTTAAAGAAACATTCTTGGCTTTTTTGGAAGAAGAAGGTTATTCACTCGATGATGTGTATAATGCCGATGAGACTGGCTTATACTGGAAATCATTGCCTCAAAAATCACTTGCATCTCAGCGCGAAGCAGCTGCCCCAGGGTTTAAAAAGTGCAAAGAGAGAGAGTAACAATTTTGGTAGCCGCGAATGCCAGTGGAAGTCATCGTTTACCGGTGCTAATGATCGGCAAAGCCAAAACACCACATTGTTTAAAGAATGTGACATGTCTCCCATTGTGTTACAAAGCACAGAAGAGTGCTTGGATGAATAGTGAAATATTTCTTGATTGGTATACAAATCAGTTCATCCCAAATGTGAAGAGGTTGAGAGAACAAGAAAAGAAAACTGGAAAAGTAATTCTTCTACTGGACAATGCACCATCTCATCCAGAGACGGATACATTGAATGTAGTTGATACAAATTTTAAAGTAATTTTTCTGCCTCCCAATGTAACAGCACTGATTCAACCAATGGATCAGGGTGTTATAGCAAAGCTTAAAAAGATGTACAAGAAGGAAGTCCTGCGTCGTTTATTGTTGGCTGAAGATGAAGAAAGTGTGGTGGCGTTTTCCAAAAAGCTTAATCTCAAAGACTGCTGCTATATGTTAGCTGATGCTTGGACCACCCTGTCACAAGATAATCTCATCAAGGCTTGGAATAGATTGCTTGGGAAAAAAGGAGGAAATGAAACTACTGCAGTAGACACAAATGATGATTGTATAAATGAAGTTGTGGAACTGTTTCAAGCAATGCCCGGATTTTCGGACTGTGACAAAGATGATGCACACATGTGGCTAGAAGATGATAATGATTCTGGTTTTCATTTTTTGAATGACGAAGAAATTTTGTCTTTTGTGCAAGAAGAAAACCAAATACATGTAGTGACCGATGATGAAGACACCTCATAAGTGCATGATGTACTTGTAGATTATGAAGAAAAACCAAAACGTCGACCAAGTCCCGAAGAGGCCTTTATAGCACTAGAAACAGCGATGGCTTGGTACGAGCAAGAAGATGACAGCTGTCCTACACAGCTTCTGCTGTTGAAGAGAATGCGGGACTTAGTAGCCAAAAGGAGACTATCCAGTTTGGTGCAAAAGAGGATTCCTCATTATTTTAAATAGTGGGCTACATCTGTGCAAGTACATGTATACGTAAGTTGCGCCTGGTTTTGAATCTTTTGTAATGTTATTTTGAAAACATTTCTCTTTCTTAACAAAAATAATTAATACAAGTAGTACATGCACTGCAGTGTAATAAAAGATTTTGGTGATACAGTGATCTAATACAGTGTGGGTATTATTATTACAGTACAAGTAAATATGTTTTATAGTGTATTTTCCTTGTGATGGTTAATTATTTTTAGAAATATGTGTACATGTACTCGATACATTATGTAATCCAATTATCCGAACATTTGATTATCCGAACGATGCTCGGTCCCATGGGGTTCGGATAAATGGAGTTCTACTGTATATATATATATATATATATATATATATATATATATATATATACATATATACATATATACATATATACATATATATATATCTATATATATATATATATATATATATATATATATATATATATATATATATATATATATATATATATATATATATATATATATATATATATATTTATATATACTGAAGCACATTAAAAACGCACCACTATTATATATACTTATGCCGAGAAGCTGGAAAAAAAAGTGTGGGAATGGATTTTCCCCGTGTTTGTCATGAGGTAGAGAGCGAATGGCTGCTGGAATGGAAAGTGCATGATTCAACCCACGGGTTTGTGTACAGACTACATGAAAGCAATGAAAGTTACACGCGCAGCACGATTCCCAACAGCTATGACCCTGAAAATGTGTACGCGTTGTGGCAGTATACTCGGTATAAAAAGGCCGTTGAGACAAAATACCCAGTACTTGTGCTTGAAATGCCACGACTATCTGAAAACGACGCCAACAAGCCATTGGTATGTTGGAGACCGGAATGAGCTCGCGGGCCATTGCCAGAAAGATGAATTGCCAACAAAGCACTATTGTACGTCTCAATAAACGTTACGGAACCACTGGCAGTGCCCGGGATAGACTTCGGAGTGGCCAACCACGAGTTACTACCCCTGCGCAAGATCCTCATATTGTACTGAGTCACCTAAGGAATCGTTCTCTCGCGGCAAGTCAAACAGCAAGAGCAATAGTGGGTAGACGTGGGCAAGTGTCTCAAATGAGCATACGACGACTCAGAGATACAGGCTTTACTGCAAGACGACCTTATGTTGGGCCAAACTTGACTCACAGACATCGTCAGCAGCGCCTGCAATGGGCAGAGCAACATGTCAGATGGACTAGACTGTAGTGGAATGCTGTCCTATTCACAGACGAGAGCAGATTCAACATATCCTTTGCTGATGGACGTATGCAGATTTGGCGATGGTGTGGAGAGCGCTTTGCAGATTGCTGTGTTCGTCAGCACAACCGATTTGGAGGTGGCAGTATTCACATTTGGGGAGGATTCAGTTTTCACCATCGCTTGCCTCTTCACGTCTTCCGTGGAAATGTTAATGCTGTGAAATATCGAGATGAGGTTCAGGATGCATTGGTTGCTCCTGCGTTCACAAATTATCCAGACTTGCAGCTTCTCCAGCAGGATAACGCACGTGCGCACACCGCATGCATTACGCAGCAATATCTACAGTAGCATTACATTGTGACGATTGATTGGCCTGCCCTATCACCAGACATGTCCCCTATAGAACATCTGTGGGACGAGCTTGGACGCAGAGTCTACAGGCAAGGTTCTCCAGCTAATCTGCAACAGCTCGAAGCTGCTCTTACACGTGAATGGGACTTGATTCCCCGGAATTTCCTTCAGAGACTTGTGCGTTCCATGCGGAGCCGCTGCCAAGCTTGTTTGCAAGCACACGGTGGACATACCAGATACTGAGGATAGTGTGAATGAATTTTTTTATTGGTTGCATTTTTGGTTTTCTCCATTGCCTGCACAAAATGCAATGAATTTCATAACAATCAAATGTACAAATTAATGACCAGCATGGATTCATAGGAAAATGAATAAAGATTCAAAATATGTAAACTTGTAAACACTTATATTTACATTTCACACTCTGTTCCTGGATTATACAGGTGGTGCGTTTTTAATGTGCTTCAATATAAATATATAATCTCAATAGAGCCAATAAGAAGAATTTTACTGTTAATTCAGTTGAGGGATTGAACAAGTTAATAAATAAATCATACAATATATCCCTTCACAAAAGGCAGCGGCAGATACTTTGTTAACTTTGCGAAGGCACATTCAGCATTGTTCTTGACTTCTGAATATCTTGGGGTAGAAGCATCATTATCCTTCTATTTACTTCTCTGCCAAGAGTAATATTGTGCGAAGGCAGATACCTTTGAAGACCCACATTAGATACACTAGGTTTTGGACATTGTTGGAACACTACTGCAAAGCAGGGAAGGCAACCCGTGACATGAACCAGCAGTACAGGTTAATAGCCTCGCAATGGAAAGGACCAGTAATTGGAATCGCAGATGGACTTTAATTAAAGCAGACAACCACACTTGAAACCGGCATCTATTATGCAGATTCAGGGACAGTTGTGTAAAATGAATTGAAACCAGTAAGAAATTGTGTGCTAGCTTAACAAGGTTGTCAGTTAATAGCATTAGAGGGCTTGTCTAATTCTGAAATCCCCAGGGTAAGTGGCAGGAGAAAATTTAACCGAAGTATGTACGTGACCTGCCCTTTATTCTTTTCCAATTCAGACCTAATTTAAAGTGGACGAATTTTTGCTTTGCCAAAGTTGAAAAAAAAACAGGTCTAGTGATCCGTGAGTTGCCCCCTGGTACAGACAGACAGGCAGGCTGACGGACAGACGGAACCAAAAATAATTAACTCTTTTCTCTATTTTCAATTTCAAGCACTCTACAAAGTAATTTATAACAATTCCCATCAGATATTATCAACATAAATTTGTAATTATGACTTGGCTTAAATCTCATGAAGATTGATTTTCATTTACCTTAAGTTCGCTTTTTTCTTGAGTTTTGGGCCATTGCTTATAATTTATTCATGTCGATTTCTGGCTTCAAAGCACGTGTTTATTTCAATGTATTTGTCTATACATCTTGCCTTCTATCAAGTATTTATTAAATCTTTTTAGTCTTCTAAGGTCACATAGTAGGAAGCCATGCTTTCCTTCAGCGGAGATCTTCTTAATTAACCTGGGGATGTTCTGAAATTGTTCGGAAACACTAGTTCTGTTTGTATTTAGAAGTTGTTGCCATTAATTCTGACTAGGTCACAGGCTTGTTGATTATTTTAGAAAATATGAGCTCTCACTAATATAATAGCAGCTATTTAAAGCGTCCATGACTCACATCTTTATACGAGATCATCATCATGTGACGTATTCTTTCCAGAACGTTCTCTCCATTAAAGCTGCTCTGAACGCATCACGATTCTGGGCAAGTCAACCTGCATCAGCCAAAGACAAGTTCAGACTCTCTGTTATGTCCTGGGTCCACCGTCGTCTAGGTCGACCCTTTCCCCTTTTTCCAGGGACCATGCCTTCCTTCACTGTTTTTTCCAGGCTATTATGTCAGTTTATATGACCGAAAAATGTCAGCTTCCTTATTGCGATGGTATTTAGGAGCCAATTTTCCTCTCCGTTTATTGAGTGCAGTACTTCTCTGTTGGTCTTTTTTTCTGTCCAGGGTATTCTCAACATCCTTCTGTAGCATTTAATTTCAAATGATGTAACCTTTTTTGCAACTGTTTTATTGAGTGTCCAAGTCTCGCAGCCGTATATTGCTACCGGGAATATACATGCTCTGATCAGTTGTAACTTTGTTTTTTGCTTGTGCCTTGCCATGGGTTTTTCATCTGTATTAGTTTATGTGAAGCAATTGCAAGTCTTCTTTTAATTTCTACTGCACAGTCGCCAGAGCATGTTGATGATTGATCCTAAGTATTCGAATTTAACACTTTCCAGTTCTTCCTTATCAATTTCAATTTCTGGTTTGGTCTTTACTTTGTCTGTTGTCAATACTTTGGTCTTCTTGGCGTTTAGGTATAGATTCTGGGCCTCGCTTTGTTTTTTGTTGGACAGAATTAATTGTTCAAGTCCTTCTGGGTTGGTCGATAGGAGGACTGTGTCGTCAGCATATCTGATTACCGGGATCTGGTACCCGCCGATGTTAAATGAGTCAAACTCTGTGTGTTCTTGGTCATCTCTTACGTTTCTCATGATATTCTCGGCATAAATGTTAAACAGGTAAGGGGAAAGGGTACAGCCTTGTCTTACTCCTTTCTGTACTGCAAACCATTTTATACGAGATGTATTTGTTAAATGGAAACTCCATACAAGGTGTCTGGTTACATTAGAAACTAGACACGTTGGTTACATTAGAAACTAGACACGCTGGATACAAAAGAAACTAGACACACTGGTTACATTAGAAAATAGACACACCGGTTACATTAGACTCTTGGTTCGTAGTTTACATTAGAAAATAGACACGTTAGTTAAATTAGAAACTAGACACGTTGTTTACATTAGAATATAGACACTTGGTTAAACTAGAAAATAGACACACTGGTTATATTAAAAACAGACACGTTGGTTAAACTAGAAACTAGACACGGTGGTTACATTACAAAGTTGACACACTGGTTACGTTAGAAACTGGACACGTTGATTACATTAGAAATTAGACACATTTGTTACATTAGAAACTGGACACGTTAATTATTTTGGAAACTAGACACACTGGTTACATTACAACCTAGACACGCTGGTTACATTAGAAACTAGACACGTTGGTTAAATTAGAAACTAGACACGTTGGCTACATTAGAAACTAGACACGTTGGTTACATTAGAAACTAGACACACTGGTTACATTAGAATCTAGAGACGTTGGTTACATTAGAAACTAGACACGTTCGTTACGTTAGAAACTAGACACGTTGGTTACATTAGAAACTAGACACGCTGTTTACATTAAAAAGTAGACACGCAGGTTGCATTAGAAACTAGACACGTTGGTTGCATTACAAACTAGACTCGTTGGTTACATTAGAAACTAGACACGCTGGTTACATTAGAACCCAGACACATTCGTTACGTTAGAAACAAGACACACTGGTCACGTTGGAAACTAGACAAGTTAGTTACATTAAAAAGTAGTCACGCTGGTTACATTAGAAACTAGTCACGCTGGTCATATTGGAAATAAGACACGTTGGTTACATTAGATACTAGACATGCTGGTTACATGAGAAACTAGGGACTTGGTTACATTAGAAACTAGACACGTCAGTTACCTTGTAAACTAAGTACGTTGGTTACATTAGAAACTATACACGCTGGTTACGCATTGGTTACATTGGAAACTAGACACGCTGATTACATTATAAAGCAGACATACTGATTACATTAGAAACTAGACACGTTCATTACATTGGAAACTAGACACAGTTTGTATCGGTTACAATAGAAACTAGACACAAAGTGATGTCGCTATATCAGAAACTAGGTACATTTATTACATTACACTAGACACATAGTGAATTAGGTTTAATTATTAGAAGTCGTACACAAATCCATGTAACTGTATTAGAGCAAGCTCTCACGTTATCCAAATAAAAGTATACACCAAAAATCTCAAATGGAATAAAATTCTTGAAAAATACCATATTTGTTGCTTCATGTTATACAAAAAGAAGGCTGTATTCAAGGGCCCCATTTCTGTCCAAACCTGGCACAATTAATATCGCGTCATCTGGTATCTGTTTCACGGTTCCAGGTCGTGTGACTGTCAATTATGCCCACGTGACACTTTCTCGTGAAATGAAGATCTTACGTGATCTTGTTATGAGTGTTGTTTTGTATTTCTAGTTGTGGTCTCACACGACTGGGGACAAGCCGTCAAGTGTGTTTTTGTTAACTTGACTTGCTTTAAGTTAGTCCCTTTATTTCGCAGTCAGCTTGTGTAGAGACGTTCGTTTAATACGTGTCGGTGAGATAGTAAATCAGTCACTCGGTCGGTTAGATGGTGTGTTAGTTTTTTTGTTCACCAAATGGTTAGAGAGCTTACCTCTCGCTGCAGAGATGAGGGGTTCCAGGTTCGAAACTTGATAGCGTAACTCTTCAGTCTCGTCATCATTTTCCTATTCGCCCCCAATGGATCATGGAGCCATTGCTGCAGCAGGTCCATTTGCAGCTAGCCTGCCCCAAGAATTCACATGCTCATGCATCCGTGGTTTCTGTAGCAATGTATTTTACATGATAATGATGCCAGTCGCCTCAGTCTACCAAGCTGTAAATTTGCACCCGATTCTGTTATTGAATTAGAGAAGGCACAGACAGCAGAGAAGGGAAATGGTCACACCACTTCATGAAGATTGACATGGTATAGTGACGTCTCTAACACCTAACTCCCCTTTGGTAGTATCTGCTATAGGGCTAGTTTTTAACATCAGTACGATGACTAAAAAGAGGTAGTCACATAGCAGATGTGCCGTAGGGGAGTGAAGTGCTAGAGACTTCACTGTACTTACCTTTACCGTTTTACGATGAATAAACCTCAGCAGATATTACCCGCAGTGTGATTGCTCTAATATTACCAGACATTTATCAGCTAAGACACACCTCCGTATATAACTAAGCCTTCATATATTATGCCTCCTGTTTGATATTAGCTTCTAAATCGTTGCTGGAAATGATGTAATATGAACTCCATCCGTGGCTCAGTATGAACATTTCGCTCTAATCCGCTAATGCATTCGGTTTCAACCTGCCACTGTATAATTTAGATATTTATTCATATAAAAGCTATATATATTTAGAAATTTCATTACATCTAATCTTGAGGTTTTATTTAGATGTGAAAATGTATAACCTTGAGGTGGTATTTAGATATTTTTAAATATCTAATCAGGTGGTGATATTTAGATATTGCGTTATATCTAATCTGGTGGTGTTATTTAGATGTTTCTTTATGTATAACACTAGGGTAGTTCTTAGATATGTGTTGTAATCTTGTAAACACAGTTAGCTTATCTTGACGTTCTATCGTGAGGAACTTTCAGGTATTTCTTCGGATCTGTCTTGTGTAGTATTTACTGATTTGTTTATGTCTAATTTAAGTTAAAAAATTATTAATATAAGACATATGAATGTAGTGGATTTGATGGTACTGTATGGTTGTGATACTACCTAGTGTGATGCATGAGGTCAGCTGTGAAGGCTCCTGAGATAAATGTAGCTGTGAATTTACAGAAGGCCCTTCTTGCTACCACTTACGACCTCACACATATCTTTTTTACTAATGAATGTGGCTACGTTAAAATCTAGGGTACTGATATGTAATGTGTTGTGGTAGATTACATACACACACACACAGATATTTAATAAGTCTAATAATATTAATAAAATGTATAACACACTGAACTAACTCAAGCTGTTTAAATTTTTTATATTAAATTTTCTTTAAGTTTATTTGTTCTGAACCAAGGTTTTTTTTTTGGTCAGAACATATGAAAAGTTTTGAAATTATGAATGAAATGCATGAATATATGTCATAATAAAATAGAAAATGTGTACATATGTATTTCAAATGACTGGTTAATAGTAATTATCTTAAGATAGTCCCAGGAGAACTTATTTCTAGATATGCTGTTGGGGTGATATCATCACTCCCTGTCTATGACTACCAAACATTGTCCCTTCACTGATGGGAGTAATACAAATTTTATTTCCCAAAATTTTTGTGGGTTCTAGTGATGGTAATATAGTTGGTGTGTTAGTTAGTAACTAAGTTGGTGAAGGTCCAGCAGGCCAGACGCTCACGTATCTTGACTGAGTAGTTCTGGTGCTGGAATCTGGTGGCCCCACCTCTCCGTGCTTGGGGGCAATATAAGGCTGCTCTGACAAAATACTAGACTGCACTGGTCCACACTTGTATTTATCAACACAGCATTTGACACCACTTTGATGCCAAACCGAAACTCACACTTCTGCAACAAAAGTATTGGGTCATGTGTCAGAACTCTACCCCCTGAGCCACTTCTGCACACAACACTACACAACAACACCACATAGACGGGGTCAGATCTCTCTGACCATACAGCACATCTTACCAAGTTGGTTTCACATAGAACTAGTTCCCCAAGACTACATATTCTGAAATATGTTCATTAGCTTCCTGCTATTGAATAAGATAGGTGATATGTTCCACTGATCTCAACACTTGATCCGCCCTTCATAATCCTTGCTGGCGTTTATGTATTTTGTTTGTCTCTAGACCCTGAACTTGGGCTGGGGATCTAGAGCGAATCCTTACTTGTTGTAAGGGATAGATTTTGATATGGCAGTATCAAATCACTCGAAACATTAAACAATATTAAAATATACAAAGAAATGCTTTCAGTCTTACCAGAATTATGAATAGAGAACACAGTTATATTCTAGCAAAACTCAGCTGAGCTGCTGGCTCTAGTATGGCGTCCCTCTAAATATTGCAATTAGCTTCTGGGAACTACACCACTGAAGAATTACTGTGTCTACTAATGGACAATTTATGTTGAATGGCAAAAATGCGCGTCTGTGCGCCGATAATATGATTATCTGTGGCCAATCACCGACTTTCCCCCTTTCAAATTTCAAACCTCCTACCAAAAGTCAATTCAGTCATACCTCAGTCAAGTATGTATTATTGTCTGTTGGTCCGTCTGTCTCTACTTGCTTTTTTATGAAAAAAAACACGCTTGGTTCTACATGCCTTTCTACACGAATCGGTCTCTAGAGTTATTTTTAGCCACAATTTTCCACTATTTCCCCCTCTCTTTCATTCCAACTAGATTTTAGCACTTGAGTCTCAAGGCCGCAATTTTTGAAAATTAGTGACATTTTTTTAACAGTGCAGTCGCTCGTCTGTTATGAACAACACAGTCTTTTGTCAATATCTTCATTATTATCTATCCGTCTGTATAAATGAAAGCATATTATTTCTCTGCTCAAGATGGGCTATCAGACTAGCTAGGTTTTATATTCCTAACATTATTATTAAGAAAAAGTTACTTTTTCAAGGTTAGTTTTTTTTTTTGAAATATGTTCGAGCATCTTCTGTAATGCGTTTGCCGCTGAATTCAAATAAAAGGACTAAGTATCGTAAAAGCGTCCAAGAAATGACTGTTGCGTATAATAGCTAAGGTCCCTTTTGTCCATTTCTTTACATTGTGTCAACTTGGGGACGTGAATTTTTTTTTCCTTTCCCCACCAATTGCGTCTTTTTAGCCTTGCTAGTTTCAAGCACGTGTTCAGTCATATTTTTTCTTTTTGATCTCCGTTCCCTCCCGTCTCCAAGGGTAAACGTTTTGTCTTCACGTCTAACAAGTTAGTTTCCATGGCGGGTAGTGAACCGCGGCATGGGCGATCATGTCTTCTAGTAGCTTACGCATTATTTTTATCCCTACATTTTATCTTTGGAGATATTTTAACGTTGTATCACGGTTAAATTTATCACACATCTCCCCACTTGAAAACATGCCTACGGCAAGTTCCAAAACCAGTGATACACATAGATAAAATTACTCCTCACGCCTACCACTACTCTAATTTTGATCACAGGGGTGCCGACTGAGGAAATCTGCACCGACATTCAATGACCCTGGGATGTACTCAATACTAAACTGATAAGGTTGCAGTAATAAAGACCACCTCAACAATCTTGCGTTTTCATGCTTAGCCTGAGATAAGAATACTAGGGGCTGATGATCCGTCTGGACCACAAAAGTCCTACCATACAGATAGATTTGAAACTTCTTTATTGCCCATATTAACGCTAAACATTCTTTTTCGCTTGTGGAATATCCTTGTTCCGCCTTATTCAATTTGCGGCTTGCATAAGCGACTGGGTTCAGTTCCCCATCAGGTGAAGATGATCTTTGCAACAAAGCCGCCCCGAGTCCTACATTACTTGCATCTGTTCTTACGACAAAGTCCTGTGTCAAATCAGGCAGTTTGAGAATAGGCTTGCTAGTGAGTTTTTCCTTTAACTCTTGGAACGCTAATTCACATTGCGCAGTCCAAATTATTTTATCTGGATGTCCCTTGCGAGTCAAATCAGTCAGAGGAGCACATATTGAGTTAAAATTTTTGATATATTTTTGGTGGTAAAAAAACCACATAACGACACGAATGATCGCACGTCCTTTTTTGTTTGTGGTCTAGGTGCTCTCTGCAGTTTTTCCAAGTTCTTGGGGTCAGGGGTCATGTTGCCCTGATATACAGTGTGTCCCAAGAATTCCAACTCTTTGCATCCAATACAACATTTTGTTGGCCTAGCAGTTAAGTTCGCCTCCCTAAGCCTATCAAATAACATTTTTAGGGAGTCAATGTGTTCTTCAAATGTCTCTGTGGCGACGAGAATATCATCCATGAAATTCGTGATACATGGGTTATTCAGGGGATCCAACAATTTGCGCATCATCCTTGAAAATACACTCGGAGCATTTTTCAGTCCGAATGGTAGCATGTTGAATTCATAATGTCCATCCGAAGTGCTAAAAGCCAAATAAGGTCTCACTTCAGGCTTCACTGGAATCTGGTAATAGCCTTTACTAAGATCCACCTTTGAAAAGTATTTTGCCTTGTTTAATCTGGCAAATAACTGTTTTGTGTCTGGTAATGGATCCACTTGTCCTTCTGTGACAGCTTTCAGTTTCCTGTAATCTATGCACAGTCTGTGTTCCCCAGACGGTTTTCTCAACAAAACTACACTGGAGCTAAAAGATGATTCACTGTGTGAAATAATCCCCTCCTTCAACAAATAATCTATTTCTTCTTTCAATGCCTTCTCCTTCGCGAACGGAATAGAATAGGCTCTCATACAGATTGGGTTTGAGTCTACCAGTTTCATGTCATACTGTAGCAAATTTGTATGTCCTGGTTTATCTGTTAATACATCTGTATGTTCCTCCAGAACCTGTTGAACTCTCTCCCTCTGGTTTTTAGTCAGGTGCTTACTGACTTTTACCTGTGCTGCTGTTTCACAAGGATGTAATGGGTATTCATGTGAGGTGAGTGGTTCCTTTTGCATTTGAGTTGCGATAGCCAAGGTCAGTAAGGGGGTGCTTTCCTGGAGTGGTCTGTCCAGATACTTCTTTAAAAGGTTTACATGATAAACTTTCTCCTTCCCCTTTTTGTCAATTTTATAGTTTGTTCTAGACACCTTCTCTAGAACCGTATATGGACCTTGCCATCCAATTTGTAATTTATTCTGGCTACCGGGTAGTAGAAGCAGCACCTTCTCTCCCACAGCTAGTTCTCTGTCCTTTGCCTTCCTATTAAAATATGCTGCATGTTTCTTCCTGGCTTGTTTCAAATTATCATTTGCCAGTTTCCATCCAGCTTTCAAACGAGTGGTCAGTTCGTTCACGTATTGATAAGATGAGGTAACAGTCTCTTCTGCCTTCTCATCTGTCCAGGTCCTTAATAAAGCTACATCTGGATTTTTAATTTTCCATATTTATTTTTCATGGCACCCATCGGGTCCCGTCCATTAGAAGCTTTATAGTGAGGACTTTTCTTCCTAGAATCATCACTCACAAATCGACCACTACCAATTTTTTTCTTGGGTTTGTCCTCCCACTTTAGATTGCTTATGAGAGATCTTCGCTCTCTTTTCTGTTCTTCCAGTTTATATAAGTCTGACCGAGGGAGTGTCATCTTATCCTGGGTAAAATTTACTCTTTGTACTCGTCGCATAGTGGCCATGTTAATCCATTCAAGTGAAGACTGGGTGTGAAAAGGGGGCTCCCATTCCACTTTGTCTACCTGAGTATAATTAGTTTTCCTTCCAGGCCTAAATTTGCCCTGTGGCGTTTCTAGGTCCTGCACATTTTGTCCCTTTGTGGGTGTTCCCTCATGAAATATGCCACATGCTTCTACAAAGTTCTCAATATCGACATTTACGTCGGGCCAATAGTATTTTCGAGCAATCTTTTGGCAGATGGTACCGACTTTCTCATGGTCACCATCTTTTCCAACATGTAAGCTCCTTATCAAATTTGCCCTATATATCTTGGGAAGAACCAACTGTCCGTGACCAGTGGATCTAGTTCCTGTCTTCCTGTATAATAATTTGTTCTTCACAAAGTACTCTCCCTTGCTTGGAGGTGTGTGGCATTTGGGCAATTTTTTGAAACATGGCTTAAGGGTCTTATCCTCAGCCTGCGCCTTCCTCCTTCCTCATCTCCTCTGGATGAGCATTTATAGGTTCACCTTCTTCCTCCTTTTTCTGTGACCTGGTCTGCACTGTCGCCATGATCACAGGTCTCTCGGGATTCCCCAAGAAGACGTATCTACACCCCAATATCAGAGGGTAGATTGGTTCATCTATCACTGCTGCTCTGATTTCTCCTTCCACATAGCGAGTTTTCACCTGCGATGGGAAGTGTCATGAGTGGTATGTCCTTAGTCGCCCCTTGTATTTCCACTGTTTCTGTGGTATACTGACTTGGGTCCACTAGGCTAGACTTCACAACTGAATCATAATCCAAACCTGTATCATAAAGGCACCTTGTGGTGACCCCATTACAAATAACATCCTCACAAACTGGGGGGGTGATAAGGTTCCTGCTGTCCATTAGGATTAACCTTTAATCTTTGAGTCCCCGACTTCATTGCAGCAATGTTTGAAGGTTTCCTTCTACAAAATTCGGTGTTATGGTTATCTTTCTTGCACCATTTGCACCATCTTTTTCCTTGGTTCAACGGTTTTCTTTCATTGTATTTTTGGTCATTGAACTGTGAGTTTCTGTCACGATAGTCATTTCTTGGCCGTTCAAGGTTTGTCCTACCTTTATTACCCTGTTCTCTATTATCAAATTTATTAAATTGCTGTGGAGCTTTAAAATTGTCTATGTGCTTCTTTTTAGCACCACTTACCTCTGCCTGGGCTGCCTGATACCTCTCAGCGACATTTAAAACCTCCCCCAACCTCTCTGCACCTTGTTCCATGAGAAATTTTCTCAAGTCTGGAGCCATGGACTCTCTCAATTGCTCTATCATGATCATCTTTTTAAGATCTTGGGTCTTCCCCAGAGCAGTCCATTTCTCCAAATAGGTTTCCAGTCTGGCAGAGAATTGGTGGTATGTCTCCCCAGACAACAGTTTGGCATTTCTAAATTTCTTACGATAAAATTCACCATTTTTTTCGTATCTTAACAACAAAGCCTGCTTTAACATGTCATAATTGTCTTGGTCTTCTCTGTTCATTTTTGCGAAGACTTCATAAGAAGTACCTCTCAGTCCCTGTGATAACTTTAAACTCCACCTCTCTCTCTCTCTAACCCATATGTAGTAGCTAATAATTCAAAACGACTGAGGTACCCCTCTATGTCATCGTCTTTCTCAACAAAATGGTCTAAATGAAACCCCATAGCTGATGTTGAGGCTCCCTGACTAGGCGTAGCATCTGAGGCAAAAGGGCTGGCACCATTTTCAGGAGCATGGCCTTGTAATTCCAGCTCCCTTAGTCGTAATTCATGCTCCCTTTGCAACCTTCTATCTTCTGCCTCCCTTTGCTGTCGTTTTTCTTCTGCCTCTAATGCTTTAGCCTCTTTGTCAGCCTCAATCTGCAGCCTCTTAAGTTCTTTATCAGCCTCAATTTGTAACCTCTTCTCTTCAACTATCCTCCTATCTTCCCTTTCAATATACTTATCACATTCTGCAGTTACGTATTGTATTAAACCCTGACCATCCATTCCCATATCCTTCGCCGTTAGCACAGCAGCTGATCTGAACTTTGCCAGCTCCGCCATACTTTTTAGACAATTTAGCAATGAGCAAGATAAATCTCTAACCAATTAATAACTAAAGTAATTCTAATTAATTAATTAATCAATTAACTACCACTGGCTGTGAAGATTCACCAACTTTTATTTTAAGGGACACTTTTAATTTTTACAATTTGTCCCCCTAATTTAATTCTCCCACCAGGAGATCCTAATATTACTGATAAGCTAATTATCCCTGGACAAGACCCCAATATATGTAGTGGATTTGATGGTACTGTATGGTTGTGATATTACCTAGTGTGATGCATGAGGTCAGCTGTGAAGGCTCCTGAGATAAATGTAGCTGTGAATTTACAGAAGGCCCTTCTTGCTACCACTTACGACCTCACACATATCTTTTTTACTAATGAATGTGGCTACGTTAAAATCTAGGGTACTGATATGTAATGTGTTGTGGTAGATTACATACACACACACACACAGATATTTAATAAGTCTAATAATATTAATAAAATTTATAACACACTGAACTAACTCAAGCTGTTTAAATTTTTGATATTAAATTTTCTTTAAGTTTATTTGTTCTGAACCAAGGTTTTATTTTGGTCAGAACATATGAAAAGTTTTGAAATTATGAATGAAATGCATGAATATATGTCATAATAAAATAGAAAATGTGTACATATGTATTTCAAATGACTGGTTAATAGTAATTATCTTAAGATAGTCCCAGGAGAACTTATTTCTAGATATGCTGTTGGGGTGATATCATCACTCCCTGTCTATGACTACCAAACATTGTCCTTCACTGATGGGAGTAATACAAGTTTATTTCCCAAAATTTTGTGGGTTCTAGTGATGGTAATATAGTTGGTGTGTTAGTTAGTAAATAAGTTGGTGAAGGTCCAGCAGGCCAGACGCTCACGTATCTTGACTGAGTAGTTCTGGTGCTGGAATCTGGTGGCCCCACCTCTCCGTGCTTGGGGGCAATATAAGGCTGCTCTGACAAAATACTAGACTGCACTGGTCCACACTTGTATTTATCAACACAGCATTTGACACCACTTTGGTGCCAAACAGAAACTCACACTTCTGCAACAAAAGTATTGGGTCATGTGTCAGAACTCTACCCCCTGAGCCACTTCTGCACACAACACTACACAACAACACCACATAGACGGGGTCAGATCTCTCTGACCATACAGCACATCTTACCAAGTTGGTTTCACATAGAACTAGTTCCCCAAGACTACATATTCTGAAATATGTTCATTAGCTTCCTGCTATTGAATAGGATAGGTGATATGTTCCACTGATCTCAACACTTGATCCGCCCTTCATAATCCTTGCTGGCGTTTATGTATTTTGTTTGTCTCTAGACCCTGAACTTGGGCTGGGGATCTAGAGCGAATCCTTACTTGTTGTAAGGGATAGATTTTGATATGGCAGTATCAAATCACTCGAAACATTAAACAATATTAAAATATACAAAGAAATGCTTTCAGTCTTACCAGAATTATGAATAGAGAACACAGTTATATTCTAGCAAAACTCAGCTGAGCTGCTGGCTCTAGTATGGCGTCCCTCTAAATATTGCAATTAGCTTCTGGGAACTACACCACTGAAGAATTACTGTGTCTACTAATGGACAATTTATGTTGAATGGCAAAAATGCGCGTCTGTGCGCCGATAATATGATTATCTGTGGCCAATCACCGACTTTCCCCCTTTCAAATTTCAAACCTCCTACCAAAAGTCAATTCAGTCATACCTCAGTCAAGTATGTATTATTGTCTGTTGGTCCGTCTGTCTCTACTTGCTTTTTTATAAAAAAACACGCTTGGTTCTACATGCCTTTCTACACGAATCGGTCTCTAGAGTTATTTTTAGCCACAATTTTCCACTATTTCCCCTCTCTTTCATTCCAACTAGATTTTAGCACTTGAGTCTCAAGGCCGCAATTTTTGAAAATTAGTGACATTTTTTTAACAGTGCAGTCGCTCGTCTGTTATGAACAACACAGTCTTTTGTCAATATCTTCATTATTATCTATCCGTCTGTATAAATGAAAGCATATTATTTCTCTGCTCAAGATGGGTTTTATATTCCTAACATTATTATTAAGAAAAAGTTACTTTTTCAAGGTTAGTTGTTTTTTTGAAATATGTTCGAGCATCTTCTGTAATGCGTTTGCCGCTGAATTCAAATAAAAGGACTAAGTATCGTAAAAGCGTCCAAGAAATGACTGTTGCGTATAATAGCTAAGGTCCCTTTTGTCCATTTCTTTACATTGTGTCAACTTGGGGACGTGAATTTTTTTTTCCTTTCCCCACCAATTGCGTCTTTTTAGCCTTGCTAGTTTCAAGCACGTGTTCAGTCATATTTTTTCTTTTTGATCTCCGTTCCCTCCCGTCTCCAAGGGTAAACGTTTTGTCTTCACGTCCAACAAGTTAGTTTCCATGGCGGGTAGTGAACCGCGGCATGGGCGATCATGTCTTCTAGTAGCTTACGCATTATTTTTATCCCTACATTTTATCTTTGGAGATATTTTAACGTTGTATCACGGTTAAATTTATCACAATGAATAGCAGTCATGGTGGTAGTAGTAATTATGGTGGCAGTAGTAGTAGCAGCAATTACAGTGGTAGCAGCAGTAATGATGGAAGTAGCAGTAATGATGGAAGTAGTAGTAGCAGTAATTGTGGCAGTGATAGTAGCGTCATGATGTTAGTATTAGTGGTAGTAGTAATGGTGGTAATAGTAGCAGAAATGATAGTAGCAACCTCAGTAATTATGGTGGTAGTAGTGGTAATGATAGAAGTAGTTGTTGCAGTAAGAGTAATGGTGGTGGTAATAGTAGTAATTATAATATTGGAGGTAATAGTAGCTGCAGTAATGATGATAGCAGTAATAATAATAAAGATAGTAATAGTAACAGTATTGGTTTGGTTTGGTTTGTTTTTAAGTACTATCTTCATTGCACACGGACTACTCCATCAGTGCTCCGGTCTCCTTCCTTAGATCACACAAGGAGGATCTCAGCACAGTGCACGAATTCCGTAGCGCCGGCGAGAATCCCAATGTGTATATATAGGAATCATACACTCTATAAGTATTTTTGTTATGGGTAGGTTTCTAATTTTTAAATGTTGCCACGGCAGCGGCCTGATAGATCTACTCTTTACGATTTCCAACTGCCGTGGGATTTTTTACGTGCGCAACTTGCACACGGGACCTCCTATTTTTTCGCCGTTATCCGAGAAGGCTAGGCATCAGGAGACCAGGGGGAGTATGACATCATTAGGCCCACTGCCTCTGAAAAAAAATTTCTATAAATAACATTCCCTCAACTGGGAATCGAACCCGGTACCTCTGGAGCTCGAGGCGGATGCCATACCTCTTAGCCACTCCGTAATGATGGTGATGATAGTTGTAGTAGTAATAGTAGTAGTAACGGTAATAGTAGTAGTAATAATTATGGTAGTAGTAGTTATAACATTAATGATGGTGATGATTTTGGTAGTAGTAGCAGTATTGACCTTGGTAGCAATATTAGTGATGATAGTAGCAGCACTTATGATGGTAGTAGTAGTTATAATGATGGTTGTATTAGTAGGAGTATTAGTGCTGGTAGTAGTATCAATATTGATGATGGTTGTGGTAGTAGGAGTATTAGTGCTGGTAGTAGTATCAATATTGATGGTGGTTGTAGTAATAGTAGTAATTGCGATGGTACTGGCAGTAGTAGCTTTAGTAATGATGGAAGAAGCAGTAATGATGGTAATAGTAGTTTTTTTGTTTTTTTTTCGTACGCCCGCTAATACTCGAGGCGAAATCTCAGGTTATTATTAATGTCTAACCTGACATTGATTTTTACGTGAGTACCCTATTTTCTTGTACAGAGACAAGTGTCCCTCGCCATTCAGGCAGATACTCGCCGTTTTCGGAGGTACCCATTAGAGCTGGATCGGCTCATGAGCCGCCAGTCCCTGGTCGACGACACTCCTTCAAATGTACTCGCCAGGTCTCGAGTTAATCCAGTCCAAATCCCGGTCGACGAAAAATCCTCAAATGCCGTCGCCCGGGTTTGATCCTGAATCACCCGGTCGCCAGAGCGGTGTTGTAACCACTACGCTAGCGCGGCTCCGGTAATAGTAGTAATGATCATGGTTATCATAGCAGTAATGATGGTGGTAGTTTCAGTCATGATGGTAGTAGTAGTTGTCATAACAATTGTATTAATGATGGCTAGGGTTGTAGTCGTAGTAGTAGTGATGGTAGTAGAAGTAGCAATTATTGTGGTCGTAGTGATAGTTACCACGGTAATAGAAGCAGTAACTTTTGTAATGGTAGTGGTAGCAGCAGCAGGAGTAATAACAGCAGCAGCAGTAGTAGTTATAGCAGCTATAACAGCAGTAGTATTAACAGGAGCAATAGTAGCAGTTGCAGAATCAGTTCCTAATGGGACCGTCATATTTGATGCAGGATATAGCTCTACAATTTTTCTGACGTCATCGTTTCTCAGCTTGTGTCTCCCGGTATCATTAACGGCTCTTCTTAAGCATTTCATCCCTCACGATGTGAGTGTCCTCTCCTGTGTTCTAGTCAGAGACAATGTTTGACACTGATAGCTCAGAGCTGGCAAGAATATATTATTAACCAATTATCGTTCAGTGTCCATAATAATATTCTGATGATAGAGTAGATTTGAAAGTTGGTAAGTCAATGTTCTGGCTTTATAAAATCTGTCAACTTCTCTGTCTGTTTAGCCATCTCATGTGAATGGAGTCAAATCAGTTATCACTACACGCTACAATAAGAAAATGTGGTTTCAGTGCACGGGGAAGATCAAGAGGCTGTCGGATAGACAGAATGGCCCACATCCTACAAGAAAGAGGGTTCAAAACATATAATGTACGTAACATACTTTGCTCAGGAACAAGAACTTCCGCTCCCCACAAGGCTTCAATGCAAGATTGTACAGAAAAAGCAACATAAAATAAATGATGCATATTGACATGTTAAAACCGTTCAATGTGACACGTGCAAAATTATGCCATGTTTTACGCTTTCACTTTCCTTCCTTTCTCCCTAAACCTAGGTGGTCATTGAAGCACCATCCTTCCTTTCTCCCTAAACCTAGGTGGTCATTGAAGCACCATCCTTCCTTTCTCCCTAAACCTAGGTGGTCATTGAAGCACCATCCTTCCTTTCTCCCTAAACCTTGGTGGTCATTGAAGCACCATCCTTCCTTTCTCCCTAAACCTAGGTGGTCATTGAAGCATCATCTTCCTTTCTCCCGCAACCTAAGATGTAACTGAGGCCCCATTCTTCCTTTGTCCTGCACCATACCTAGGTGGTCATTGATGCTCCATCTTTCCTTTGTCCCGAAACCTAGATGGTCATTGAGGCCTCATCCTGCCTTTGTTACGTCACTGAGGTGGACACTGAGGTCCAGTCCGTTTCGTTATTTCTTAACTCGGTGGCCATTGAGGACCTATCTTTAGTTAAATGGTTTTAAAAAAATCAAATCTATCTATCTATCTATCTATCTATCTATCTATCTATCTATCTATCTATCTATCTATCTATCTATCTATCTATCTATCTATCTATCTATCTATCTATCTATCTATCTATCTGTCTGTCTGTCTGTCTGTCTGTCTGTCTATCTATCTGTCTGTCTGTCTGTCTGTCTGTCTATCTATCTGTCCACCTACATATTTGGGGGAGTGTTGTACAACAGGGCCACTATTAAATCCCAGGCGTCTCACAAAGAAGAAACATTTCTCTCCCAGGCATGTCGTAATAGACGACTAATATGAGATTGGGCATGCGGCTAGAAACCTCATAATGTAAAACAAATTCCTACAGAAACCACTGTTGCTAGAACGTGCAGTCTTCCTGTAAGTGGACCAGCTGTAGCGTTGGTCCCATGCCATAAGGAACTATAAACACGGATGATGATGATGGTGATAATGGTGATGATGATGATGATAAAGGTGATGATGATGATGATGATAATGGTGATGATGATGACGATGATGACGATGATGACGATGATATAGTCAGAAATAATATGAGAAGAGTTATGACGCAGACGAAGCAGACCCTATTAGTTCTTGGAAGACAGGTGTATGAGGCTGAATCCCCACTCCAATATTACTGAAGAAATTCACGTTAACTGTAAGCTGATGTATGTCTGGCAATGCCTACCAGATAGCCTGTGACACGTAAGTTTATGAGCAGAAAATTTGCTCTGAAACACAGATAGTGATATTTAAGTGAAACGTATGAAGCTTACGCGTGCGCGTAGAGATACATTACCGTTGTGTTTTGTACAGTGAGTACAGACATAAACAAAGAAGGCAAGCCCAGGCCTGTGTGGTAAATAATTAATGAAAATAGGTAAATGGTAATCTTTCGTGAAGACAGATAAATAAAGAAAGAAAGAAAGAGAAGAAAGAAAGAAAAAAGAAAGAAAGAAAAAATAAATAAAGAAAAATAAGAAAGTAAGAAAAGAAAGAAAGAAGACACTATTCTGAAAGATTGAAAAATAAGTGATAAGCACTTCGGGAATTAAACCAGGGACCATCCGACCGGCCACATTGTCTCTCTCGGAGAGTGAACCATGACAGAACACACGACCAGCTACTAGTTTATTAGTAATGTGGCACCAGTACAAAAATTAGGAGTCAAATTAGATAGCTAAGCAGAATTAGGACAATATTCTGAAATATAGTATAAGAGTGTTTCGTAAAGGTGTAATATCGAACGAGTACTCCATCAGCGGAGATGTAATGGCGTCAACATACATAATTCAACGTAACAGAAGAAACACAGTTACAGACGTCGTAGATGACAGGCTGGCAAAGCCAAGCCGTCTGACAATTCCCATTCTGACGAGATACGACAGCTACAATGAAATTTCTGTAAAATGGACAGACTTCAAGTGTTAGAAATATCCTCCTGGGATAATAATTAATTGTTGAGTTATGGAATCATAAAAAGCCTCTATGCCAACTTTACGTAATTGCTGCTACTACTACTGCCACCATAATTACTACTACCACCATGACTGCTATTCATATTTGAGTGTTGAGCAGAGCAACCTAACCTTTGAGGTGAAGACAGGAGTACGACAGGGATGCCCCATATCAACCACTCTATTTTTAACAGTTATAAATTGGGTGATGCGCTAGACAACAGGGTAGACCAAGATGGAACGAGAAGAGGCAGAACGATCAGATGTTGAGTGCCCGATCTCCACCCATCAAATAATCAAAACAACAACAACAACAATAGAGGGTAGTCCAAGAGGAATAAGATGGACTACATTTTCTACATTGGAAGATCTGGAATACGCAGATGACATTGCACTACTAGCACATTCACATCAACACATCCAGGAAAAAACGGATAGACTTAATAAGTTTAGCCAGCAGGTGGGCTTGAACATCAATTTAAAGATGTCAGAGGTCATGACGCTCAATGTGAGCAACCCTGCGCCCATATCAGTAAGGAATCAGCAACTGGTACAGACAGACACCTTCACATACCTAGGATGCATAGTAACACCAGACGGCGGGGCGGACAAAGACATCAACATCAGAATGAATAAGGCAAGAACAGCCTTTTTTAGCCTAAACAACATCTGGAAGTCCTCTCAATACAGCACAAGCACAAAATTAAGATTATATCAGAGCTGTGTGCTTTCTGTGCTTCTCTATGGTGCGGAATGCTGGAGAGTTACAGAGAAGGAAATGTCGAAATTGTCCTCTTTTCACACAACATGCCTAAGAAAAATTCACCGAATCTTTTGGTCGAATACCATCACCAACCAAGATCTGCTTACTCGGAGCAAGCAAGAGGACATGCACACTATCATAGCTGGCAGTCACTGAAGCTGGGTTGGCCATGTCCTCAGAAGAGACCCCGATGCCATCACAAGAACAGCTATGCTTTGGACCCCCGAAAGAAAACGAAAGAGAGGCCGACCAAAAACAACCTGGCGGAGGACTGTGGAGGCTGAGATGCAAAGAATGAACCAGAGTTGGGACAATGTACGAAGGATGGCTGCCGACCGAGCAAAGTGGAATCAATTTGTTGTTGCCCTACAAGACGCCACTAGGCGTGGTGGACACTGACTGCTTTGACGGTCGCCGGCTAAGGATCAAAGAAGAAAGAAGAGTTATGGAAAAATGGTGGACTACATAAAAACAGTTAAAATTAAATCCTTGGCAGCCACTGCTATAGTGTAGCGAAGTGTTAGAGACTTCACCATACTGGTCCAGTTTTATGAGGTGGGAGTGAGTTTTGTCTTTATTAATTCAAGATGAGAGTCAGGTACTTATTTACAGCTGGATAGGCTGGAGCGTGTCAATACCAGGTTTTGAACCTGGAACCTGATAACTGTGTCGCGAGAGGCAAGCGCTATAATCCCTCTGCCAGTCAGACACTTAGATGTAAAGATAGCCCTATGGCAGATATGCTGCATGGGAGTGAAGTGTTGGAGACTTTACTGTACTAGGTCACACATTTACAAGGTGGTTCCATTCATGGCTGTCTTTGCCTTCCCTAAGTCAAGTACACATTGACTTTTGGATATAGTGGAATCTGGCACCAGCAGGTTTTGAACCCACTAGCTTGAGAAAGCTCTCTAGCCACTCTACCTCTCGACTTGCAGATTACATAACAAATGCAATATCTGGCAGACGCACGTGGCCTGGTATTTGGAAAGAGTCCTCCGTGACAAATGTCATCAAACTGTGACATAGGTTGGCACAAAAGTCAACTAGTTCATTTATTTATTACTCCTTCAAAGAAATGCCTTCAACAACTTCTGCCCTGTGCCGTCCATATAGGCTCTTTTTATGTTCTCTTTACATGTCTATTTCCAATTCCCGTCTTCCTGTTATTTAGGTCTCCATACTCTGGTGAATTCAGAACAAAGACTCGTTATCAAAATTGGCTCCTCTATGTATATGCCCTCTCCAATATCATCGCGGTTCTCCGCCTTTTGTTCCACTGGTGTCTCGTGAAGTTCCCATGGTTATCTGAAGGACGAAAGAACAAATACGACTAATGCATCTTTAGGCATGTTGTCGAGGCGGCTAATATGAGGTTCTATATAAGGTTAGTGTTGCGTCCTTTTTGGGTCCTTAACAGTAATAAAGTAGTCATTGGTCCTACTTCTGTTAAGAGGGTACGCATCAACATATGTGGTAAGAATATATTTATAATTTGAATTCATCGCGCACGGAAGCTCACATATTTGTGCGCTAGTATTTTGCGTTTTGTTGCTAAACAGTAGATGACGTAGTGACCTCAGAGAGAGATTGCTGGTATGAAAGTCAGACATTGGTCTGTTCGTTTAAAACCCATATGGCGGGTTATTGATTGGTAAAGTCAATTGTATACGGCCTTCCAGACGGAAGCCATCGCCGTGAAGAGTTGACCGTAAGTTCATTTATAATAATGTAAATTTATTCTACGTCTTTTCGTCATACTTAATCTAGTCAGTACATTCCATGGGAATCGTTGACCCTTCATTTGGATGTATTGAAAATGGATAACATATAAAGCGAAGTCATTGAAATCCAGCCTATTATTTTGAAGAAATTGTATTACATAAACGTAAATACAAAGATAAAGTATTTGTTCGCCGTCCTACGGATTACGGCACATAAGGAGAGGTCAGTCAAGTTCAGAACTTAGAAATTTATATGCACAGTGATGCCTCAACCATGATGTTCAGAGGTTCCAGATTTCTTATTTACGAGGCCATTTAAATATGAAATATTTGTGATATATTATATGCGATGGATCATAATAATTGTCTCTGCCCTTGAGAGGTCAACCGTTATAGGATTAATCTCATGATCCAAACTGCCTAATCATTCATGAACATTGTTTCGTTAACTAGGATGTCCAGTCATAAGTTAATTAATATGACAACCATGGGAATATCTGATTTGAACAGTGAGAATATATTTTGACATCTCATCATGTTTATTAATGTGTCAAAACGTCAATGTCAGACGTCTTGTCTCGTTCAACGTAATCGTCCAATAAACTGTATCAATTTAACTCAAGAGTTCCAGAGTACTTCATTTGGCACAGATCTTATCTTGACGAGCCCCTGTTCATATTACGTTTTGCCTGATCGTCACTTGTTCAAAATAACATTCGCGTAATCAGCACCAGGTTGTAGACATCCATACACCATCACTATCAAGACACCACGACTCCAAAGATGACTACTACAATCTGGTGGCAAATGTGCTGTGAAAATAACAAGTTTCAAGGGAACGAATTTCCATGAAACAATCGGTTGAAATCTTGGGAGCTTTCAAGGCGACGACATCCTGAACTTGGAATCAAGTATAACGGCTTCTCAAGGTCAAGTTAACATCAACTACCACCTTCAACGTTGGACACAGTACTATTCCACGTCTACATTTGTATGATGGCTCTTGCATGCTACGCCCGTATGCCAAAATCGAGAACTTCGTGAGGATCGGGAAATTTTTTCATCGATAAAGATAAGTAACAAAAATCTATGTTTTATTCCCCGTGGCATGTTAGCTGAGCCCTTTTCTTTAATATGTCCATTTGTGTATTCTATGTTGTATATTCCATGTTTCAAGTGGGCGGTTGGGTCTGGTGGCTTGCGAAGGAAACATCCCAGTTTCACTCCAGGGCCTTCGTGAGTGTTCTGTAGGGACACATTTATACAGACTTCACGCAGTGGAATGTTCCGACACATGAGTGTTGATGGATTGCTTCAGTCCACTGTGTTTGGTTCTCTGTGAACTATAAATGTTTAGCTGTGACGTCAAGTTTTTTTTAACTATTGTTTTCGTAGTTAATTCTTTATATGTACTTTATTTTCATGATGTATTTTGTTCGTCAACGTCCGTCTTTACCTTACTATCGTTTATTTCTATACACCATTTGTGTTTATACCTTGTGTTGTCACTTGTCTTGTTATTTTTCTTCGCAGTTGTCATTGCATTCTTTGCACGATTCTCTTTTTATTTCTGCTTTGTGGTTCGTTTAATTTGCGAACGTTTTCATTTGTCCTGATTATCTTGTCCGTGTCGCTATTATTCCATTGTCTACTTCTGTTGTCTTCTTCTTCTTTGATCCTTAGCCGCCGACCGTCAAAGCAGTCAGTGGCCATCACGCCTAGTGGCATCTTGTAGGGCAACAACAAATTGATTCCACTTTGCTCGGTCGGCGGCCATCCTTCGTACAGTGCCCCAACTCTGGTTACGAGCCTCAGACTCTGGATGTCCATCCCGCAGCAAAGTTTGTTTATTCGTTGTTGTTTCCGTAACTTCAATTTTTTTTACATGGAGAGGGGTGTCAGCCCTATGCTAAAACCCCCAACCTGGAGGACCAGGGTGTCTGCTTTAGTCTGACCCCTGCCCGCGCAAACCTGTCCAGCTTGGTAGAACCTTCCAGGAGTAAAACTCCTGCTGGCATAGCTCTGGGGGTAATCAGGGTATGCAAGCCGCCATACCTCGACAAGGTATTGACACCGGTTGTACTCTGATAATATTTTTATGCATAAATTTATTCATTGATTAATAATATTATTAATATAATTAGCAAGTTTTAGTGCAGTTCTATGGACAGGAACTTAGTGCACTTATAAGAGAGTAATAAATTTTAAATCATTTGATAAAATCTTTCTAAGGTAGTAAGATTATAAATACACATTTGTCATAATGTCAACTTTAGATTATTTTATTAAGCAAGCTAAATCTCTTAGCTTGTCTCCTGAAGAAGTCAAACAATTCGCACTTGTCGAATATGACAAGGCTCAGAAGTTGGAAGAAAAAAATTAGAGGCGGAAGATAAAAGACTTCAGATTGAACTTGAGAATAAGAAAATGGAAATGGAAAATAGAAAATTAGCCGTTCAAGAAAATGAAATAAAACTTAAAATGGAAATGTAAAACAGAAAATTAGCCGCTGAAGAAAATGAAAGAAAACTTCAGACTGAACTTGAAAGTAAGAAAATGGAACTTGAAAATAGGAGATTGGCAGCTGAAGAAAATGAAAAAAGATTTCAGCTTGAGCCCGCAGAAAATGAAAGAAGATTTCAGCTTGAGTCGGCTGAAAATGAAAATAGAAGACAACATGAACAAAAGTTGATGGCATTAGAACTTAAAAAAATTAGATTAACTAATGAAAGTAATGCTCACAATGCTCAGTTTGTTCACAACTCTTCTAACAAAGAAAATATTAAGCATGTGAACTTAAAATTGCCAGTATTCAAGCAAAATTCAGACGACATACTATTTTACCTGGATAGATTTCAAACAATATGCGAAGCCAATAAGATTGACAAATCACAGTATTGCGCACTTTTGTTGCCATTACTTGCAGACGAGGCATTAACAGTATTTAATCTGTTAAAAAGACACTGACAAAATTGATTACAATATTGTCAGAGATGCTTTGTTGAAAAAATTTCAACTTGATGAGGAAGGTTATAGGCAAAAATTTAAAACACTGAAACCTGAAAGTGGTAAGGATTTTGGTGACTTTATCTCACTCATACGTCTTACATTTGACAGATGGGTTGAACTGTCTAAAATAGAACGTACCTATGAGGCTCTCGTACACTTATTACTGCGTGATAAGCTTTTGTCTTCGGTTAACCCGTTATTTCTTTCGTTCTTACATGAACGTAAACCAACAAATATGAACGAAATGGAACAAAATTGTAGAAATTATTGTACTGCACATCCCAACATGATAGTTAGCAATTCTCAGGTCAAAGATGAATAGCCTGTTGCATTTGCCATGCATCAAGGAAATAATTTCCGTCATCGCTCTCTTAGCAATGATAGAAACTTTAAAAAGGGAGATAACAAGAATTATAATTCTTTTAAAGGGAAATCATCTCGACATAGATCTCTATATAATCAAAATTTGGGTCAATCTCACAGATCACAGGATTTTAATAAGAATGATACTGGAAATTATCAAGAAAATAATTACAACCATAATTGGCAATCCAGATCAAATTTCTCAAATAACAGACATTTTTCTTCAAACAAACAATATGGTCAAAGGGACTATAGTCATAACAATAATTGGCGAGCTAACCAAAATGGTAATCCCAATACCAATAATAATTATAGCAGTTTCAGAGACAATAGTCAAAATCGATCTCGAGGTAGGGATAGATCTTCAAACGGTAGATCGCATCATCAGACACACTCTGCTCTGCATGATACTCAGGTTAATTTAGAACAGGATACAAATGTTAATCCTCATAATGCATCATCTTGTTCTCTTGATTTTGAGCAGGCTAAATTTTGTCAGGAATGCACAACTTTATTCCAGCCCAAGGCGATCACTACGCTGAGTTGCGGACATGTGTTACCAAGTCTTCCTGCTATGTCTACGGCCATGTCAGCTTCGACACATGATGGAACAGGATCTCTTAACTTACATAAGAGTTTTGTTAATGGGATTTCTGTCTCTGTACTTTTTGATACAGGTTGTATCACCATCGGCGTCAGACATTCGTTGGTCCACAAGTCCTGCGCAACTGGGAGAACTGTGAAGCGCATCACCTTTGGAGGCACAGTGGAGACTTCCTACAGCAATCATTGATATAAAAACACCATTTTTTGCAGGGAAAATACATGCATGTCTACTTCCTGCTCCAATTAGTAACTTGATAATTGGTCGCATACATGGAATTAAAGAATGTACCCCACAGCAAATTGCTGCTTTGGAACAGCAACATATGCATTCTGCCAATGCAGTTGTCACTAGAGCGCAAGCTAAGGATATGTCGCAAAGTACACCAACAATATCTCCTGTTAATAATAATGATGATGTTGACTCTCCTATATCACGTGAGTCTTTTATAGCATTACAACACAATGATGCTTCATTAAAGAAATTTTTTTAATTAGCTCAGAATACTACAAATACAGAAACAAACTCTAAACATAATTTTATGCTGAAGAATGGGGTATTGGTTAGATTGGTACGTGAGAATATGTCATCCGTACGATCTCAAATTTTAGTACCTTTTACAATGAGAGCTCGCATATTGCGTCATGCTCACAACTCTCAATGTGCAGGCCACATGGGTTTATCACGCACCAAATCCAGAGTGCTATCTGCATTCTATTGGCCAGGTGTACATAGAGATGTTAATATCTACTGTCGTTCCTGCATTACATGTCAAGAGGTTAAGGTTCGTGGGCCATACCACGCAGCTCCTATTCAAGCTGCTGACATTTCAATTCGACCATTTGAGAAAATGGAAATTGACATTATTGGTCCTATCCAACCTTCTGCTAGAGGACATACACATATTCTCACTTTTATTGATATGTGTACTCGTTGGCCTGAGGCTATACCTTTAAAGAGTACTTCATCTGCTAGTGTCGCAGATGCGCTATGGTTAATTTTTTCACGTTTAGATTTTCCACGTAAAATCTTATCAGATCATGGTGTGCAATTCGTTTCTGAAGCTATGTCTCAAGTCATGGCTATGCTGCACATTGATAGATCTCTTAGTTCTATCTATCACGCAATGTCGAACGGTTTAATTGAGCGTCAAAATAGGACACTCAAACAGTTATTGAGTAAAATTACTGAGGATCATCCTCAAGATTGGGACAGGGTTCTACCCGCTGCTCTCTTCGCGTATCGAGAGGTGCCAAATGAAGCTACAGGTTTTTCACCGTTTCAACTCGTCTTCGGCGTTCAACCTCGTGGTCCTATGTCGTTACTACACGACCTACTTACGGAAAGGATATTTCAAATGATACTCAATTTTCGAATGAATATGTTATTTCTTTGAGGAAAACAATCATAGATGCATGTAGGTTAGCCACCACATCATCTGAATTAGCAAAAAAAAAAGCTCGACTCTTTGCTAATAAGTTCCGACGTCTTCGCCAGCTTTTTCCTGGTGACGAGGCCTATGTATTACTCTCTCGTAAAGACAATCGGTTACTCATTGCCTGGAAAGGCCCTTTCAAAATGATTTCTCGAATTTCTGATGTCAATTACATTGTCGATATCATGGGCAAACATAAAACCTTTCATATAAATATGTTAAAGGAATTTCACTCTCGTCCTGACTATCTTCAGTCAGTGTTCCAAGCAACTGACGACCCTACACCTTGTCTTCATCATTATACCGCTTTATCGGTAATTCAGGAAGAAGAGTCTTATTTGCAAGATGTACCTTTACCTATACCGGTAGTACCACTTCATTCAACAGAAAATTGGAATGATGTGTCAATTTCCCCTGACCTTTCTGCTGATCAGCGTCAGCAAGTGTCGTCTCTTCTTCAATCCTATCAGGATGTTCTCTCTGACATCCCCAGTCGTACGTCTGTCCTTCAACATGACATTTTACTGACCGACGACATACCTATTCGAGTCCGTCCATATCCTATTCCTCTTCACTTTCGATCTCAAGTTGATAAGGAATTGGATGAGATGCTTCAATTAAAAATAATTGAACCATCCACTTCACCATATTCTTCTTCTATGGTTATTATTCGCAAGAAAGATAATAACATTCGTCTTTGTGTAGACTATCGTAAGTTAAATAAAGTTACACAATTTGACGCGGAACCATTACCACTTTTAGAAGATTTACTCGTTAAACTTTCTAAATCTATTTTCTTTACTAAGTTAGATTTGTCAAAGGGCTATTGGCAAGTCCCCTTGACAGATCGTTCAAAGCCACACACTGCTTTTTCTACTTCCTCGTGGTCTTTTCCAATGGAATTTTATGCAATTTGGACTAGTAAACGCACCTGCCACCTTTGTGCGCATGATGCGTCGTATTTTATCACATCGTTCTGATGTCATTGCCTATATCGATGACACCTGCCTTTTTAGTGACTCCTGGGATGAACATTTTCGTGGATTGAACACATTATTATCCACTTTACGTTCGTATAACCTAAAGGCTAAACCATCTAAAGCATATGTTGGTTTTCATGACATATCATTTTTAGATCACCGTGTTGGTCACGTTCTTTTACATACTGAGGACAGTAATATTTCTAAAATCCTGAATATCACAATACCTAAGACTAAGAAACAAGTAAGGAGTCTGTTAGATCTAACACAATTCTATGAGAGATTCATCCCTCATTTATCGACCATCACTGCACCTGTCTCTACTTTGTTAAAGAAGGTGCAGCTAACATGATTCGGTGGGCGCAAGAACATCAAGTCACGTTGGATATCATTTAAATCATACTTTTCTAATGCACCTGTCTTACGGTTACCTAATGTGGACCTACCTTTCATTCTCCGAAGCGATGCGTCAAATTTCGGCATAGGCGGCGCATTACTTCAAGAATACTCTGGTACATTGCATCCTGTCATGTACGTGTCCAGGAAACTTACATCTACAGAGAAAAATTACTCCGTTCTGGATAGGGAACTTCTTGCCCTGGTATGGTCAATTACCAAACTACAGAGATTTTTACTCGGAGCGCATTTCAGTGTAGAGACAGACCAGCGTGCTCTTACTGCTCTAAACAACAGAGACGTGAAGTCATCTCGATCAACCAGATATGCAATTGCTCTGCAACCGTACAGTTTTACGATACGAGCAATACCTAGATCTCAGAATGTTCTAGCAGACATCCTTTCGCGGTGCCCTTCTGAATCAAGCGAGATTCTACGCCCTATGGAAAGTGACGCCTCTGCACGAACGTTTCCTTAGTTATAACTCATTGCTAAATTAACTTTACGTCGTTCAACGACAATATTGTGATGAACTTTTTTTGTTCGCTAGTTGTGTGTCTGCGTATACATTTCCTTGGATTAGCATATACAGTTTAACGTTGAAATAACATGAACTTAAATAAAAACATTGGACTAGTGTGTGCATATAACATTTAAAAGTGATAACATTTTAGGTCAATCTGAACTTTGAGAAGTGTTGACTGTTTTCTAATATAACATTGCAACTTCTTCACTTTAATTAATAGTGAACTCAGTGTGAATTAATAACATTATAAGGCCATAGACGCTATGCTTATACTATTACTTAATCACATGTAATTAGATCTAATATTTAATATGTTTATTAGCAAATATATTATTTCTAGTTCATAGCGATAGTGATTTTCACTCATAACATCGGTAGTATTTCACCACTCATACTTATTTAGTATTGCTAAGTGCGTTGATTACTTCGCGTGGTTTTATTTCCATTCTTTTTCATTTTTAACTCATCGTTTTGATGCATTCACATTTCATTTTATTTCAATTCATTTATTGACCTTTGTTCTTTCAGTTAATATTTTATTTGTGTTTCATCCTTCCTTCTTACTTAATATTATCTAGTGTTGCCAAATTTGCCTCATTTTGGTTTATAGTGGTTGTACATTTACTTACATTGCGTTTTGTTTATTTGAGTTGAGTTCGCTTTCATATTTATTCTGGCACTAGTAATATTTTGTTTAGTATATTTAGATTGATATTATATGTAGATGTTAATTTGATTTACCTCTCTCTGGTTATTAAAGTAAAAAAAAAAAAAAAAAAAATTTTTTTTTCGCGGGAGTTGTAAGGTAACTGTTGCGTCCTTTTTGGGTCCTTAACAGTAATAAAGTAGTCATTGGTCCTACTTCTATTAAGAGGGTACGCATCAACTTATGTGGTAAGAATATATTTATAATTTGAATTCATCGCGCACGGAAGCGCACATATTTGTGCGCTAGTATTTTGCGTTTTGTTGCTAAACAATAGATGACGTAGTGACCTCAGAGAGAGATTTCTGGTATGAAAGTCAGACATTGGTCTGTTCGTTTAAAACCCATATGGCGGGTTATTGATTGGTAAAGTCAATTGTATACGGCCTTCCAGACGGAAGTCATCGCCGTGAAGAGTTGACCGTAAGTTCATTTATAATAAAGTAAATTTATTCTACGTCTTTTCGTCATACTGAATCTAGTCAGTACATTCCATGGGAATCGTTGACCCTTCATTTGGATGTATTGAAAATGGATAATATATAAAGCGAAGTCATTGAAATCCAGCCTATTATTTTGAAGAAATTGTATTACATAAACGTAAATACAAAGATAAAGTATTTGTTCGCCGTCCTACGGATTACGGCACATAAGGAGAGGTCAGTCAAGTTCAGAACTTAGAAATTTATATGCACAGTGATGCCTCAACAATGATGTTCAAAGGTTCCAGATTTCTTATTTACGAGGCCATTTAAATATGAAATATTTGTGATATATTATATGCGATGGATCATAATAATTGTCTCTGCCCTTGAGAGGTCAACCGTTATAGGAATAATCTCATGATCCAAACTGCCTAATCATTCATGAACATTGTTTCGTTAACTAGGATGTCCAGTCATAAGTTAATTAATATGACAACCATGGGAATATCTGATTTGAACAGTGAGAATATATTTTGACATCTCATCATGTTTATTAATGTGTCAAAACGTCAATGTCAGACGTCTTGTCTCGTTCAACGTAATCGTCCAATAAACTGTATCAATTTAACTCAAGAGTTCCAGAGTACTTCATTTGGCACAGGCCTTATCTTGACGTGCCCCTGTTCATATTACGTTTTGCCTGATCGCCACTTGTTCAAAATAACATTCGCGTAGTCAGCACCAGGTAGTAGACATCCATACACCATCACTATCAAGACACCACGACTCCAAAGATGACTACTACAGTTAGCAACCACATCATGTAACACAAGCTGGTCACAGAAACAAAATCTACACAAACATGTGAATAATTGTTGTAGACTACCTGCATGGGGACCAGCTACTGTGGTGGCTCCATGCTCTGTAATGAGCAGAAAGGAAATTGAATGATGATGTTATACTGGTATTTGATTGGCTGTTGCTTTTAGCTACACTTTATGACCTTGTTATCGTGTGACTCACTTCAAATATCTTGGGCATTACTGAATTTGATTTTGTGAAAAAAACCTTTTTGTGGAAAATAATCAGACTTACCAACAATTAATGTTGATTATCCAGTAATAACGTTACCATCTATTGATATCAAAAGAACAGTGAGATATCTATGTATTTTAACAATTTGGGTATTTAATATAGGCAGAGAAAACTTGCAATAATAAAATAAAAGTCAGACGATACAATACTGATGACTGAAATATATAAGAAATACAAGATCTTGTGGAACAAATACAAGATCTGGTGATACAAAAACAAGAATAATTGGTACAGATAAAAGAATTAGTGGTACTATAACACGAAATAATAGCACACATTCTGGATCCAGTGGTACACACACTAGGACCAGTGGTACAAAACCATGAAATAGTGGTACAAATACAACAGCTACTGGTACAAAAACAAGGAACAGTGGTACAAGTACGAGAGCTAAAGTAACAACAACAACAACAAAATAAGGGATACAAGTAACAGGTAATGGAAGAAAGACAAGAAATAGTTGGACAAATGCAAGAAGTTGTACAACAAAAGAAGAACTAGTGGGCAAAATAGATATTAGGAATGCACACACACTTACGACAACTAAGATATCCATTTACTTGGCTTTAGCATAATTAAGCTGTGTGCTATCCACTACTAAATACTGGGAGTAACTGGTTGATACAAAATGTGTTCGAACAAATACAAGCCCACGAGAAACGAACGCACAACGCAAGCTGGATTAGAAATGTGCTACAAGAACACACATTCTGAGTGGCGGGTTAAGTAAGAGGTAATGACAGGAACAACATAAAACAACTACGGTGGAAGCTGACCTGTGGTCAGTATAAAAAAGAGTCAGAAACTGCTCACCTGTGTAAACAGCCCCACATTATTATTCCCGCTGGTTGCCTCTGATTATTGTAGGTGTTTGGGATACCTGGACAACAAATCTGGTGTGCACCAATAACATGAAGCATGTATCCGAAGATTACAATCATGACATATAATCATCAAATGAAAGGGTGTTCTGTCGTCTCTCTGTACTGGTAAATTATTTACACTTTTATATTTTTACCAGCTGTAAGTACCCGGCGTTGGCCAGTATTAAAAAAAATATGATCGAAAGTTAGTGCATCACGATTTCTGAACAAGTTAAAAAGAAATAAATAAAAACACTTCGATTTAAAACAAAAAAGTTAATTCATATTCCTTGTCATTTATAATTGTATATAGTTATACCATATTAGGCCGGAGAGTTGTGGTTTTACAGATGTACACTAATAATACAATGGATAGCTAAATATGGTAAAGTAGTAACAGCAGTATGAAAAGTGATATACGTATGTTTAATTCACTGACCGTAAAGTCACGATCTGGGTAATACGGGCTTTATTACTTGTATTTTCATTTACATCGAAAGATAACACGGGGAGCCGCGCTGGTGTAATGGCTTCGGCGTTGTACTGGCGACCAGGTGTTCATGGTTCAAACCCGGGCGTCGGCGTTTGAAGAAATGTTTACGGCCGGAAATTTGACTGAATAGCCTGAACGGCTCCTGTGATAAACCCTCTGTGGATGGGAAGGAGCGAAGCTCCTGACCGGGTTGGAAGGAAAGTCCTCAGGTTCCCCAGCCTCGCAATGACATGTCATTGGGCCGAAGGGCTGAAAGCCCAAGTGCTGCTGGTTAAGAAAAAAAAAAAAAAAAAAGATAACACGAGCTTGTGCAAGGAGCTGGCAACCACATCACGTAAAACAAATTATTATAAAATTACCACTGCAGGAGCAGATTAATGCTTTGGTTCAAGCTACTCACAAATGGGAACGGCTACTTCTTCTTCTTCTTCCGTCCTTAGCCACCGACCGTCAAAGCAGTCAGTGGCCATTACGCCTAGTGGCGTCTTAGGGCAACAGCAGATAGGTTTTCTTTGCCATTGTTTCCCATCACGCCTATTGGCGTCTTTAGGGCAACGGCAAATCAATCCATTTGCTGTTGTTTCCGTAATCGAAGTGACTGGCAAACGGGTGATCAGCCCGTTGGTGGGAACGGCTACATTGCTCCATAATGGATGGAAAGGAAAATAATGAAAATGATGGTTTTCCTTCCATTTTAGAAAGCTAATTATACATTATAGTTAATAAAACACACACGCCATAAGAGAGGGGGACCAGATGGGCCATTTGGTCAGAGCCTCACCTTACATGGGGAAAGGGGGGGGGGGTCTATGAAATTGTAACAAATGTACATGCCTTCCTTAACATTCATTTTTTAATCCCTACTCTCAAAAAATTAGAGAGGCTTACAATGTGAAATGGCCGGGGTCACATCAGAGCTCACGAAAATACACTTTAAATACTGTGACGAAACAGACCGAACGTCTCAATTTGCTTATTCCTTTTTTCTGCCCATCCTTGAATTGTCATTTATTTTCCTCCTGTATCTACCGATAATTATCTTTTAGTCTGAAGAACACTCCCTGACAACACCCACTTTCCATGGCATGACTGCTGATCGCATGTTTGGGACCAAAGACGCAGCAAAAGTGATGAATGCAGTCAGCGACCCATAGCTTGACTGCTTGCGTCAGGGTCAGCGAACCAGAACTGACCAAGACTCTACTCCACCTCCAAGTGGTGGTCCTGGAAACAAGCTGCATCAATGCAGTCTGACTGGGAGAGTAGGGATCGAAGAGGGAAGGCAAACCCGGTCCCAAAAAATGCAGTGCTGAAGTTGGATGTATCGGCCGAAAGGCGCAAATATCGCAGCTTCGCTGTAAATGGGCACAACGCAACCAACGTCCTTTTTAGGACGAACAAGGAAGAAGGAGATCGCATGTTAATTGGCAAAAAGGCTGCAGTCAGGCAATTACAATAGTGTAAAGTCTGGCCGTGTGAAAGCAAGCTGGTGTATTTGACTTGATACATACAGAGGACAGACTAGTGTATTGTTATCACGAATTAAGTTGTCTGACACCACATTCAGATTACGTATTTGTTTTCTCTCAGGTGAAAAGAATGAGACAAACAAATGTTGTCGATATTCGCTTAAGGATAACCTGTGTTTAATTTTGCTGACAGGACTGTCACGAATAGCCGATTCTCAAGTCTGTCTTGATTATGACAATATGAACACCGGGACATATGACATAATTATTTCCGGCGAGGTCTTTTATCCTAATGAGCAGAGACATCACTAGTGAAGAATTACTTATACTTACCATATATGGCGATGTCAATAATTGTAGCAATGTGTAGGTGGAAATATACTAAAATAAGATGTCCTCTAAGGCGATTGGCTTTACATTGAAAAATAAACTAGACTGAATTGTGGGCTTTAACGAGAATAAAGAAGCAAAATTAAATTTCGGGTAAGCGGATAGATTTACTATAAGACAACGATTATTTGAAACTCGTAGCTTGCATTTCAATTCTCACAAGAGGAAGACGGCAGGATTAAGATATAGAAAATTGGCTAAGAAGTGATTGCAGCTAGAATTTCCTTTTGTGAAATTAAATGTGCCAACATTCAATAAAAGCTTTAAAATCTTGACTCCCTTTACATCAGCCCCATGTGTTAAAAGCTAGAAATTGTAGCATAGCATTTATCATTAGTTCACTCTGGAAGACTGTACCTTAAGAGCTGTAGTACCTACTATCAGACAACCTGTTCTAAAGGGTCTGGATAACTACCCATTCATAACGAAGGGGTGCGTATTTAAATATACATTTTCTTATTCATATATGTGTGTTAACATGTATAGAAAGGCTTATTTATGTAAATTTTTTGTATGAGGCTGGCAAACCCATCATGAAAAATAAATTGATACATAAACTACCACTGCAAGAGCTTGTGACTTCTTTGTGTGGGTTTCCTCGCAAGAAGCCAATAGCAGAGTTAGCCCCATGCTCCATAAGGAACAGAAATAGGATGATGATGACATCATGGGATACAAGTTTATGTTAACACTGCTCTTTCAGACCATTTTATATATATATATATATATATATATATATATATATATATATATATATATATATATATATATATATATATATATTTATATATTTATACATATATGGTACTGTGATTCATCTGCACTCCTTCTGCTCTCCGAACACACGTTCATGTGCCTTGAGGGTCTGAGATTTCATATCCATCGACACTTTTAATTCTGCAAATATTTTACATTATGGTGTTAATTATTTTTAAATATAACAAATGTTTCATTCTTATTTTCGCTGTTAAATTATAAACGCCTATTAATGTAATTAATGTTTATTGCGTAAAACACAAATACGAAAAATCACAACAACAACAAAAATCAAGTACGTGCTATTAGATTTCAGTGTATCTTGTCCATAGCAGTATTTGAAAACCTTTGTGTTTGTTTTTCTGGTACCAGAGAACCAATAAATGGAACATCTTTGTTTTGAAAAGTAGCACTTTACTTGTAGAAGTGCGTTTATAGGTGCATTTCCTGTTTTGAGTTAAAAAAAAAACCTTTGTATACACCGGTGTGTATCTCAGTAGAGGAAACAAAAATAACAGATACCTTCTCACGTTGTGGTGGATTTCATGTTAAGAAATGTTGTTGTTATGTACTCTTAGTGTACTGAATGATGTCAGCTGTGAAGGTCCCTGAATATAACAAATTATTATGGTAAGTGTACAGGGTTCCTTTCTGCTACCACCTTTATGATCTCATTCAGACTTATTCTTTGACTAGAATGTATGATGACCACGTTTGGTGTCTAGGGTTATGAATATGTAGTGTAATGTTGCATTAACCAACTGAACAGATAAACAACTATTTTATTATCCAACACAACACAACACTACTACGACAATCACATACAAAGTACACTTTAAAAGACTATCTTAAGTAAGTCAGTGGTTGAATGTTGTGTAACGTTAATTTTTTTTCAATTTATTTTGTCCTGACTCTATTTGTTTGAATCAGGACTGACAATCAAAGTGAAATCAAGGGAATTATTTACATTAATCAATTTACACAATGGATCTTCTGTCCATAATACAAGTATTATTATAATAAAGTGTGTAGGTGTAATTTTCTAAATTAGGTTAATACTGGTATATATATATATATATATATATATATATATATATATATATATATATATATATATATATATATATATATATATATATATATATATATATATATATATATATATATATTTATAATGGTAGGTTGTTAGTTACCATCCCTCCCTATAGTTCATTTGCTTTTCATTTGTCACAGGTGGAATTTTTTTATTAATATTTTCAGTCTTTATTCTTAAAAACTAGAGTTCATAGAGGTTGAGCTTCCTGGTGCCGAACAGGCACTTATCTTCGAAGGATAACACCGGTAGATCTTTTCCTAGGCTCGCTGGACAATCTGTTCCACTTATTGAAAGGCAATGGCATCCAGCATGTGCCCGAAATATGCAAACAGTGTCAGGAATCAATCAGTTCCCACGAGCTTGGTTTTACGTTAATGTCAGGGCCACAAAAAACCCACAAATTTCAATGAATTATACACAAGTAAACGATGACTGGCAAACAATAATGGCACACATTAGATCTGCCTTGTCCAGACTGCTTTCTATAGGTTTGAAAAGCACCAGCCTGCTCTCATCGCTCCTTGTTCATCAGAAATTTTTTTTTCAAAATGGCAACGAGCAGTCTACGTTTCCGATAATATATAATGTATGGGCCAATGGGACCATGAACTCATTTATTTTGAATCAAACTTTAAAAAAACAAACTCTCAAACTACTATGTTTACTACTGCAAATATATTTTTAGTTTTAGGTCAACCAATTCTATCGCGCCTTCCTTTCAACTACCGCCAATCAAAATACAGGTACCTTTTAGTCCTTATTTCCCCAAAAGCTTTTTTCAAAACATGCTATGAAAAAAATAAACAGGCATGATTTTTGTTTTCATCAGTCCGTCTTACAATACATAGTATTATTGCAATAATCTTGGTTATTTTTTGTACTAGAGGGTAACTGACACCATATTATTGCTCAGGAGATCATAAGGCATCTGAATGTATAATTTTTATGGCCCTATGTATTATGGTTCATAATTCCATATTTTTTTCTATGTTGGTCGATCAAATCTAGAAACTACCACCTGTTCCATTCTTTTTCTAACTATTTTCAAACTAAATACGAGACTTGTCCGTAGTACGTTAGAATTACGTCATTCCTTATAAGAGCTAAGGTTGTTTACATGATTAAATTGACGAACATTTTTTAGTTTTGTATCGTAATTTGAAAATCGCCCAAGGCTATGTCGCGCGAGTTGGCTTTTGTGCAATCAACGCGAGACGGCGTCCCTATGTTCTGTCTTTCTATCCCTCCCCTCCTTTTCTTTTATTCTATCACTCTATCGTCTTGAACTTGCACAAGTGTTACATTTAATCTCAAGGACGAATTTCGAAAAGACAGTATCTTTCATTCGGCTATAAGGCTTATCAAAATCCGCATACCGGCTGCCGTGGGGACGAAGAAGCTGGACTCAATTTTTATGTTCTATCTTATTTTTGACTTTATGCACTATAATATTCTCTAATTTAGCTATTGTATTTAGAATATCGTCACACATCTCCCCACTTTAGAACAGACTACATGATGTCAGTTCATAATTCGAAATACACATAGATAAATTTAAATCATTATGCCTGGTGACTACTCTGATTCTCGTCGTACGGGTGTCTACTTAATAAATCTGCACCTACGTTTTCCGACCCGGGGATATATTCTATGATAAATTGGTATGGCTGTAAGAGCAATGACCATCGTAATAATCTAGCATTTTCACGCTTTGCTTGCGACAGAAATACGAGTGGTTTATGGTCTGTTTGGATCCTAAATGATCTACCATAGAGATAGACCTGGAACTTCTTTATCGCCCATATCAAAGCCAGACATTCCTTTTCACTAGTTGCATATTTTATTTCCGCTGTGTTCAGCTTACGGCTAGCATAAGCAACTGGGGTTAATTCCCCATCAAGTGAATTGGATCTCTGTAATAGGGCTGCCCCTAATCCGACGTTACTCGCGTCCGTTCTCACAACAAAGTCTTGACTCAAGTCGGGCAATTTCAATATAGGCTTGCTTGTGAGTTTTTCTTTTAACTCTTGGTAGGCCGATTCACACTGCGCTGACCAAGTAATTTTATCAGGATTTCCTTTGCGCGTTAAATCCGTCAGTGATGCACATATCGAGTTAAAATTTTTAATATACTTCTGGTAAAAACCACACAACGAGACAAAAGATCTCACATCTTTTTTTGTCTGTGGCCTAGGAGCTTTCTTCAATTTCTCCAAGTTCTTGGGGTCAGGGGTCATGCTTCCCTGAGATACTTGTGTCCCAAGAATTCTAACTCTTTACATCCAATACAACATTTGGTCGGTCTAGCCGTCAAGTTTGCCTCCCTGAGTCTATCCAGCAACATATTCAGAGAGTTAATGTGTTCCTCAAATGTTTCTGTAGCAATGAGAATATCATCCATGAAATTCGTGATACATGGATTATTCAGGGATCCAACAATTTTCGCATCATTCTAGAAAACACACTCGGAGCATTTTTCAACCCAAAAGGCAACATGTTGAATTCATAATGTCCGTCCGAGGTGCTAAAGGCCAAATACTGTCTAACCTCAGGTTTTACTGGAATCTGATAATAGCCTTTGCTCAGATCCACCTTAGAGAAATATTTGGCTTTGTTCAGCCTAGCAAACAGCTGGTTTGTATCAGGTAATGGATCCACCTGACCTTCTGTGACAGCATTCAGTTTCCTGTAATCTATACACAGTCTGTGTTCCCCAGAGGGTTTTCTCAACAGAACCACACTAGAACTGTACGGAGATTCACTGTGTGAAATAATTCCTTCTTTCAACAAATAATCTATCTCCCCCTTCAAAGCTGTCTCCTTTGCAAACGGAATCGTATAGGCTCTCATACAGATTGGTGTTGGGTCTACAAGTTTCATATCATACTCCAACAAATTCGTATGCCCCGGTTTGTCCGTTAACACATCTGTATGATCATTCAAAACCTTTTGAACTCTCTCCCTCTGATTTTTCGTTAAGTGGTTACTGATTTTTACCTGTGCGGCTGTCTCTCAGGGATGTAGGGGATATTCATGAGAGGTGAGTGGTTCGTTTTTCATTCCCGTTGCGATGGACAAGGTTAGTAAGTGTGTCTCGTCCTGATTTTCTCTTTCCAGATATTTCTTCAGGAGATTCACATGATAGATTTTCTCTTTCCCCTTTTTATCTATCTTATAATTTGTTCTAGACACCTTCTCTAGAACTGTATATGGACCTTGCCATCCAATTTGCAACTTGTTACTACTGCCTGGTAATAGAAGGAGCACCTTCTCTCCCACAGCTAAATCTCTATCCTTCGCCTTCTTATTATAATAGGCAGCATGTTTTTTTTCTGGCTTGTCTCAAATTATCATTAGCAAGTTTCCAGCCAGTTTTAAGACGAGTGGTCAGCTCGTTCACATATTGATATGATGAGGTAATATTTTCTTCTGCCTTATCATCAGTCCACGTCCTTAACAAGGTTACATATGGACTTTTAATTTTTCTGACATAAATTTCATAATAATGGAAGCCTTGTGTTTAGGGCGTTTCTTCCTTTTGTCATCCCATAAGAATCTTCCACTAGCAATTCTTTTCGTTGGGTTTTCTCCACACTTTAAATTCCTTGTGAGAGATCTTCTCTCTCTTTTATCTTCACCCAGTTCACATAATTCCGACCGAGGGATTGTCGGCTTATTCTGGGATACAACCAGTTTTGGCCCTCGACACAGAGTTGCCATATTAATACATTCAAGTAAAGACTGTGTGTGAAAAGGGGGTTCCCATTCCACTTTGTCTATATTATTAAATTTATTTTTATTTTCAGGCCTAAGTTTGCCCTGTGGCGTTTCTAGGTCCTGATTATTATTTTCCCCACTTGTGGGTGTTCCCTCATGCATTATGCCACATGCTTCTACAAAATTGTAAACGATGAACATTACATCTGGCCAATAATAATTTTGAGCAACTTTTTGGCAGATGCTACCTACTTTCTTGTCGTCCCCATCTTTTCCAACATGTAAGCTCCTTATTACATCTGCCCTATATGCCCTTGGAAGAACCAACTGTCCGTGACCAGTGGATCCAGTTCCGGCCTTCCTATATAACAGTTTATTTTTCATATAGAAGTCTCCCTTGCCTGGAGGTGTATGACATTTGAGCAATTTCTTAAAACAAGGCTTGAGGGTCTTATCCTCAGCCTGCGCCTTCCTCATCTCATCTGGATGGGTATTTATTGGATTTTCCTCCTCCTTTTTGGACTGTGATCTGGTCTGCACTGTTGCCATGATCACAGGTCTCTTGGGATTCCCCAAGAAGACATATCTACACCCCAATATCAAAAGGTAGATTGGTTCATTTATCACTGCTGCTTTGATGATTCCTTCCACATATCGCGTTTTTACATTTATCCTGGCGATGGGAAGTGTCATGGTCGCTACGTCCTTGGTTGCAGCCTGGATCTCCACTGTTTCTATGGTGTATTGATCTGCTTGCACCAGGTGAGAACTCACAACTGAATCATAATCCAATCCAGTATCTTACAAGCACCTTATGGTGACTCCATTACATATTACTTCTTCACACACTGGGGGTGATAAGGTTCCTGCTGTTTAGTAAGGTTGGCCTTTACTCCCTTTCTCCCAGTTTTCATTGCAGCGAAGGAAGGAGGTTTCCTAGTACACTTTTCGGTGTTATGGTTGTCCATCTTATACCATCTACAATATAATCTACCTTTATGAAAGGGTTTTCTTTCCTCATATTTTCTGTCATTGAATTGTGGGTTTTTATTTCTATAATCATTTCGTGGCCTATCAAAATGTTGCTTATCTTTGTTTCCCTGATCTTTGTTGTCATATCTGTTAGAGTTTTGAGGAGCCCTATAATTGTCTACCTGTTTCTTTTTTGTGCCCGCTACCTCTGCTTGGGCTGCCTGATACCTCTCAGCGACATTGAGTAATTCACCCAGCCTCTCTGCACCTTGTTCCATGAGAAACTTTCTCAAGTCTGGAGCCATGGACTCTCTCAATTGCTCAATAAGGATCATTTCTTTAAGATCTTGGGTTTTCCCCAGAGCCGACCATTTCTCCAAGTAGGTCTCTAACCGAGCAGAGAACTGGTGATAGGTCTCACCCGACAGTAGCTTGGCATTTCTAAATTTTTTCCTATAAAATTCTCCATTCTTTTCATACCTTAACATAAGAGCCTGCTTTAACATGTCATAATTGTCTTGATCATCCCTGCTCATTTTGGCAAAAACTTCATAAGCTGTTCCCCTAAGACCCTGGGATAACTTTAGGCTCCACCTTTCTCTCTCTAAACCATACGTGGTAGCCAAACGTTCAAATCTACCCAGAAAACTTTCTATGTCATAGTCTTTCTCAACAAAATGGTCTAAATGACATCCCATAGCCGAGGTTGAGGCTCCCTGACTAGCAGTGGCATCGGAGGTAAAGGGGCTGGCACCATTTTCAGGAGCATGGCCTTGTAATTCCAACTCCCTTAGTCGTAACTCGTGTTCCCTCTGCAATCTCCTATCTCCTGCTTCCCTCTCAGCAGCCAGTCTCTTTTCTTCTCTTTCTGCAGCTAATCTCTTTTCCTCTCTATCCGCCTCCAATGCCCTAGCGTCAGCCTCAATCTGCAACCTCTTAATTTCTTTTTCAGCCTCTAATTTTCTTTCTGCTTCTAATTTCCTGTCTTCCCTATCTCTTTCAATAAATTTGTCACATTCTGAGGTTACATACTGGACCAGCTCTGGCCCATCCATGCCCATCTCTCTAGCAGTCTGCACAGCAGCAGATTGAACCTTTGCCAGATCAGCCATTCTGTACTATGCAACCTTTAAAATTTCGAACTAGACAAATTTATAATTGTGACTAACAATTTCTAATTATGATTAAGAACAACCACAGGCACTGATAACTCAACCACTATTTAAATTCCACAAAAGAATACTTTTAGTTTTATTTCACAGGTATTTAAAATTCTCGGGACCTGATACCCTAATATAATTTATAAGAATTTAAAAATCCCGGAATCGAGCTACCCAATATATATGTGGTGGATTTGATGTTAAGAAATGTTGTTGTTATGTACTCTTAGTGTACTGAATGAGGTCAGCTGTGAAGGTCCCTGAATATAACAAATTATTATGGTAAGTGTACAGGGTACCTTTCTGCTACCACCTTTATGATCTCATTCAGACTTATTCTTTGACTAGAATGTATGATGACTACGTTTGGTGTCTAGGGTTATGAATATGTAGTGTAATATTGCATTAACCAACTGAACAGATAAACAACTATTTTTTTATCCAACACAACACAACACTACTACGACAATCACATACAAAGTACACTTTAAAAGACTATCTTAAGTAAGTCAGTGGTTGAATGTTGTGTAACGTTAATTTTTTTCAATTTATTTTGTCCTGACTCTATTTGTTTGAATCAGGACTGACAATCAAAGTGAAATCAAGGGAATTATTTACATTAATCAATTTACACAATGGATCTTCTTTCCATAATACAAGTATTATTATAATAAAGTGTGTAGGTGTAATTTTCTAAATTAGGTTAATACTGGTAAATATATATATATATATATATATATTATATAAATATACGTATATATATATATATATATATATATATATATATATATATATATATATATATATATAATGGTAGGTTGTTAGTTAACATCCCTCCCTATAGTTCATTTGCTTTTCATTTGTCACAGGTGGAATTTTTTTTTAAATATTTTCAGTCTTTATTCTTAAAAAACTAGAGTTCATAGAGGTTGAGCTTCCTGGTGCCGAACAGGCACTTATCTTCGAAGGATAGCACCGGTAGATCTTTTCCTAGGCTCGCTGGACAATCTGTTCCACTTATTGAAAGGCAATGGCATCCAGCATGTGCCCGAAATATGCAAACAGTGTCAGGAATCAATCAGTTCCCACGAGCTTGGTTTTACGTTAATGTCAGGGCCACAAAAAACCCACAAATTTCAATGAATTATACACAAGTAAACGATGACTGGCAAACAATAATGGCACACTTTAGATCTGCCTTGTCCAGACTGCTTTCTATAGGTTTGAAAAGCACCAGCCTGCTCTCATCGCTCCTTGTTCATCAGAAGATTTTTTTCAAAATGGCAACGAGCAGTCTACGTTTCCGATAATATATAATGTATGGGCCAATGGGACCATGAACTCATTTATTTTGAATCAAACTTTAAAAAAAAAACTCTCAAACTACTATGTTAACTACTGCAAATATATTTTTAGTTTTAGGTCAACCAATCCTATCGCGCCTTCCTTTCAACTACCGCCAATCAAATTACAGGTACCTTTTAGTCCTTATTTCCCCAAAAGCTTTTTTCAAAACATGCTATGAAAAAATTAAGCAGGCATGATTTTTGTTTTCATCAGTCCGTCTTACAATACATAGTATTATTGCCATTATCTTGGTTATTTTTTGTACTAGAGGGTAACTGACACCATACTATTGCTCAGGAGATCATAAGGCATCCGAATATATAATTTTTATGGCCCTATGTATTATGGTTCATAATTCCATATTTTTTTCTATGTTAGTCGTTCAAATCTAGAAACTACCACCTGTTCCATTCTTTTTCTAACTATACTGTTCAAAAAAAAGAAACGCATAGCTATCCGAGGGCGCGTTTTTATGAGTTTGTAAGTAAAATTTGGTGCTAGGGTATATAAAAATCAGCCTCAAATGTTCTTTACAGTGTCAAATGCACGTGTTGACCTGAATTGAGTTTGTTTTTGTAATCGTTACAACGCAGTTGTCAATAGTGTTTATGACGCAATTATGGACCACAGCTCATGTTGCGCGCACGTGAAAGCAACAAAATTTGGAGTGAACACTATTCACTGACTACGCAACTGAAACCCTATAAAAGGATAACGCTACACACAAAAAATTCAGTTCATTTTCAAGCAGACATTTATGGCGTCTCTATCGATAAATTTAAGGAACATTGCTATTGGCCGACTGCATGCAGGCGAAAGTCAAAGTCAGGTTGCCAGGCATCTAAACGTGCATCAGAGTACCATCAGTCGACTTTGGCACCGGTTCCAAGCCACTGGCTCAGTTGAAGACCGGCATCGCAGTGGACGACCCAGAGTGACAACAGCAGCGGAGGATCGCTTTATTCGGCTTCGTCACCTCAGAGACAGGTTTACAACAGCTTCCTCAACTGCCCAGTCATTGCCTGCAGGACGTCATGTGTCTGATCAAACTGTCCGGAATAGACTGCATGACGCTGGACTTTGGACACAATGACCTCAACGAGGACCTGTCCTTACGCGCCGCCATCGCCAAAATCGACTTTTTTGGGCAACCAGCATCGTCCCTGGGCAGCTGACAATCAATGGAGACGTGTCTGGTTTAGTGACGAGTCTTTCTTTTTATTGCAGCGTCATGATAGACGGCGTAGGGTCTACCGTAGGCGAAATGAACATTTTGCCCAAAATTGCGTTGATGAAGCTCCGCCGCACGGTGGTGGAGGTGCAATGGTGTGGGGAATGATCAGTTACAACGGAATGAGTCAACTTGTGCACATTGAAGGAGGCTTGAATGCGCAACGATACGTCAATGAAATTCTTTGACCCCTATGTCCTTCCACTTTTGGCTGCCCAAAGGTCTGTGTTTCAACAGGACAACGCCAGACCTCATTGTGCACGGTTGACCACGCAGTTTCTGACTGCCAACAACATTCTCACCCTTCCCTGGCCATCCTTGTCTCCAGACATGAGTCCAATTGAGCACCTGTGGGATGAGCTGCATAGACGTGTTTGTCGCCAAGACGTTGCTCCAGCCAATCGTCGTGATCTGTTCCAGGCACCCCAGGAAGAGTGAGCAGCCATCCCACAGGCCCACATCAGACGTCTGATCGCATCCATGCCCAGGAGATGCCCGTCGCTGATCGATGCAAGAGGAGGCCGCACACCATACTAACGGGAAGCCTGTACGCCAAAAAACTCTCGTGACCCAGATGCAAAACAACTGTCAATTGATTGGTTGAACCCTAAGGTATTCTTGTGTGCAATTTGAACAATTAACTCATTACATTAAAAAAGTTATTGAATGTCAAAATTATGGCTATGTGTGTGCCTTCAGTAGCTATGCTTTTCTTTTTTTGAACAGTATATTTTCAAACTAAATACGAGACTTGTCCGTAGTACGTTAGAATTACGTCATTCCTTATAAGAGCTAAGGTTGTTTACATGATTCAATTGACGAACATTTTTTAGTTTCGTATCGTAATTTGAAAATCGCCCAAGGGTATGTCGCGCGAGTTGGCTTTTGTGCAATCAACGCGAGACGGCGTCCCTATGTTCTGTCTTTCTATCCCTCCCCTCCTTTTCTTTTATTCTATCACTCTATCGTCTTAAACTTGCACAAGTGTTACATTTAATCTCAAGGACGAATTTCGAAAAGACAGTATCTTTCATTCGCTATAAGGCTTATCAAAATCCGCATACCGGCTGGCGTATGGACGAAGAAGCTGGACTCAATTTTTATGTTCTATCTTATTTTTTACTTTATGCACTATAATATTCTCTAATTTAGCTATTGTATTTAGAATATCGTCACACCCGTCACGTGGCCGTTAATTTGAAACTGCATGAAGACTGGTTTAAAATTTTTTTTAAACCGCGGTTTTAAATTAATGCGTGGAATTAAAACTCGTCTTCGTTAATTACTGCATGTGATAGTTGAGCAAAATTTTTTTTTTTAATATCAGCCCTCTGTTTACAGTTTTAATAGAATGTTAAAGTTTAAAAAAAATAAAAAAATGAAACCATGAAAATTTGTTGTATGGCTGTTTTCTTATGAAATTAAATTATTACACCTCTCCGTCAGTTTTTGACGGGTTACTTAGGAAGATATCTGTGAAATCCGAAAACAAACATTGATGTGGGGTAGTTCTATATACTGTTCAAAAAAAAAGAAACGCAACTTTTTTGGTGTTACTTTTATAAAAGATATTCGCTGATTGGACATCAGTCAACCTATCGACTGTGTCCACCTGGTCATTAACTTCTCGTGGTTACCTGAATTGTACTCACCTCATGATTCGTGAGGTCATGAAAGAGGTCAAGGTCAAAACAACATTTTTGACAATAACTCGTAACAGGTTCATGAGAATCCCGTGAAACTTACTGAACACAAAACTCTCTGACCATATTATTGAAAGCCTATAACGGATTGACGCTCCTCTAATAAATTCAGTTGAAAATTCAATGCACAAGTATGGCTCATCTCACTACAGAACGACCACTCATCATCATTGGACGTTTACAGACTGGACAGTCACAAAGTGTAGTGGCCAGACAATTTAATGTGGTTAGAAGCACCATTATTTACCGCAGAGTCCATGAGCGCTACGCCCAGAACAGCGTTGATGAGGCTCCTCCACATGGTGGTGGAGGTGTGCTGATGTGGGGGGCGATCAACTTCATGGGAAGAAGTGACCTGGTGCAAACTGAAGGACGCCTGAATGCCCAAAGATACGTCGCTGAAATTCTTCGTCCTCACGTCCTTCCACTTCTGGCTGCACGAGGGTCGATTTTTCAGCAGGATAACGCTCGACCTCATGTGGCACAACTCATCACCTAGTTCCTCGCTGACAACAACGTCCAGACCATTCCGTGGCCAGCCATGTCATCAGACATGAACCCCATAGAACACTTATGGGATGAACTCGACAGACGACTCCGCCAGCGAGACGTGGCTCCAGCCAATCTCCGACAGTTGTCTCTTGCACTGCGGGAAGAGTGGGAAGACTGTTACGTGCAGTCTTTGATATCTTACAATATTATACATAGGTAATTTTTTAGTGCTTAAGGGAAAGTCATTATTGAGTTACTTCCCTTGAACTCCGCGGATAAATACATTTTACTGCGATTTATTCGTTGTTTGGGTAATAATAGATTGTTCTTGCTTCAGAATATCTATGGCCTGAATTTATGTGTATTGTTTGTCTGAGTAGGACAAGTCTGTCTTATATCTGTATATCTTTACATATCTAAGTCGAACTATATGTTCTGTTGTCTCTAGAGAGGTCAAAGGCTATTCGGCGGATGTGTCGCTTGAGTGGTGTGATTTGGCTTCGTCCTGATAGGGACTGTGTGTGTTTTGCTATGTCGGCTTGATGCCTTGAAAAAGTGATCTCAGTGGTTTTGGGGAAAGTGATAGTCGTCTAGACCTATCGTGTATGCTTTACCCCAGTGTTTATTCATCTTGCCAAGGAATGGCAGTTTCATATTCCCTCTACCAAGGTAATCAAAGATACTCTTATGAACTCTCGATCGAAGCCACCATTGTCGATAATTACGATTTGAATGTTTAAGAGAATATATTTGACTCGATGAAAAACGACTTCGATTCCTAGCAGCACTATATTCTGTAGAATGCAGTCTATTGTTCATGACCAAATCTACAGAGCAACGAAATGTTGTATGAATGACTAACTTTAGAACAGATTCATTATCTGTATTCAAACGTGAGTGACAGTTCACGAGTGGAGCCATCTTGGAACCAAAACATGTAGGACTTTCAAGAAGAGAAAAGGGATGCCCGTATTATCGCTTGATCAGTCCAGAGATCACTGCTACACATGAGAACCCATTGTTAGCGGTTCAATATTATTATATGGAAAAATATGTGCTGAACATTATGTTGAAGAATCGTTGCTAAACGAGATTAGGTTTAGAAGTCATCTGAAATATTGTTTACAAGCTGACGTGCTCAGTCAGTGACGTCAGATGATATATATGTATGGGCGATACTGAGTGCTTGGCTATTGACAGTCCATTATACCATTATTCTACATGAGTGCCCATGTAACATTGCAAGACCATTTGTCCACTGTACTATGATGTATTATGGCAACCTGTGATTTGTCACTATCTGTGCTGTCGAGTGTGTACGTCCAATTAAACTTTAGAAAAGGTACACAGTCGTTGGTGTCGATGACTTCCGGTCATACATGAGTGTGAGAAGAGAACATTTGTCAACAACACGAACCCTTATCATCATTCGCACATTATACACTCCATCCATGTCTACACAACACTGCGTAGGTCAAGTTGACATTCCATACACTACAGTGGGGCAGGCAACACCATAGGGATCTTGTCAACTGATGATGATAGACGCCTGTCTTCCCGCCTAGGAGTGTTCTGGTGTACTTTATCAACATATATTATATCCAACTAAATATCAACATTATCAACTGGTGGACCAGCTTTCTGGGTTTGACCTCGCAGAAATTCAGAAGTCAACAGATTACCGATACCAGACCGTTTCCTGTGGCTGATACGACACACTTGCAGTATTGGTTTGCTCTTTGTCAACGCTTCGTCACGTGACCTGTCAAGTGAATGCAGTATGTAGGTCAGCGTTGTTGACATTTTTTACATTAGACATTATAAAGTTTCACAGAACAGTTGGATCAATTCTTGTCAGTGTTAACAGAAAGACAGTATTTGTGAACTAAGAAGTCCTGGTTTCATCGATGGATCTTCTTGTTTGCCATATATGAACTTTAATATTTAAGGCCAGAATGTTTAATTGAATAAAGTGGCAGTTTGTTTGTTTTCATGAAAAATAACTTTGCCATTACTGTAAGACTGAGCCTATTTTGCAACACATACTATCATACACATAATTTATATATATTTATGTTTACATGTTATTTGTTTGTATAGTATGTTAGTTTCTATGTCAGCGGGTTGTGTTTAAGGTTGGGCGGCGTCCTCACAACAGAGTATCCCACGTCATAGAGGGTCCGTTGTGGGCGTTTTCTATAGGTGCAATTTTCTTGATTGAAAATTTGCTGCGACAACTGTTGCTTTTGTGTTAGCTGTGAAGTCTGTAATTATTGTTATTTTTGTAATATTTCTTTGTTCTTTAGTTTTGTTTTGATTTGTTTGTAATTTGTTGGTCTAACCTTTTCTATCTTTCAGTTCTATTCATAATTTATATTCATATATTGTGACGTCATTTGTGTTGTTATTCTTTGCAGATTCAGTGATTATCTTCATTGATTTCCCTATTTGATTTATTTTGATTTCTGCAAACGTTCTTGTATTGTCAGTCCTATTTGTACTTTATGTATTCTGTTGGTTGACATATGTTTTATATGGGTATATTTCATAAGACACAATTGCCTGTGCACTGCACTTGGATTATGGTATAGACCAGTACCTGATTATTATTACTATTATACAAGACCTTATTAAAGGCTTGTGACCCACAGATATTGGGATAGTATACTGATTAATCAGGTCATTGAGAACTTGGGGTATTATTATTGATTCAGGTGATTAGTATTATTGTTAGGCATCATGTCTACTCTAGATTATTTCATTACACAAGGGAAAGCTCTTGATAAGACTGGTCAACAATTAGAACAATGGGCAGTTGCTCAATATGACAAAGCATTAGCTGCAGAAGAGAAAAGATTAGCTGCAGAAGAGAAAAGATTAGCTGCAGAAGAAAGAAAAGCTATGGCGGAAGAGAAAAGATTAGAAAAAGAAGCTGAGGCTGCTGCTGAACAAAAGAAATTGCAGATGCAGGTAGAGGAAAGGAGATTTGAAGCTGAACAAAAAAAATTGGAAAGAGAAGCTGCGGCTGAACAAAAAAGATTAGACAGTGAAGCTGAACAAAAAAGATTAGACAGGGAAGCTGAACAAAAAAAATTGGAAAGAGAAGCTGCGGCTGAACAAAAAAGATTAGACAGTGAAGCTGAACAAAAAAAATTGGAAAGAGAAGCTGCGGCTGAACAAAAAAGATTAGACAGGGAGGCTGAACAAAAAAGATTAGATGCTGAAGAGAAAAAAGCAATAAGAGAACATGAATTTGAGTTGGAGAAATTGAGATTGACAAGTATGAGTAATGTTAATCAGGCATCTAGTGGTAATGGTAAACCTTCTACTTACAAGGTTAAGGTTCCACCGTTCAATCAGTCCAGTGACGATATTACATTCTGGCTGGATAGATTTGAACGTTCTTGTCGTACACATAATGTGGATAAATCACAATACGCTAATCAATTATCAGAAAACTTGAAAGGTGAATCTTTGACTAGATTATGCCTTGTAGGAGAAGCAGATAAGGATAATTATGATGTCATTAGGGCGGCTTTGATAAAAAAATATCAGCTAAGTGAGGAAGGCTATCGCCTTTTATTTAAGACGATGGTACCTGAGACGGGGGTAGAATTCTCAGAATTCACTGCAAAGGCACGTCTCACAGTTGATCGTTGGATTGAGCTTTCCAAAACAGAAAAAACGTATGAAGGACTTATGGATTTGTTGCTCAGAGATAAGATTATGTCATGTGTGAACAAACCTTTCCTTGAATTTATACATGAGCGTAAACCTAAATCTCTAAAAGAAATGGAAGAATATTGTTCCCAATATGTCACTGCACACCCCGACGTGACTTTTGGCAACACTAAGATTAAGGAGAGTATGCCAGTTGCTTCAGCAACACCATACAATCCCAATTATTCACACAGATTTCAGGGACCTCAAAACAGATTTGATAAAAAAAGGTAACCATAATAGTTATCAAAACCAAGGTAACCAATCATTTCAGGGTTCTTCTTCAAAGAACTGGAGACGACCTGATAGCTCTCGACACAGGGGTGGTCATAATTATAGGAATTTCCGTAGAGGAAGTAATTATAGAAACTATCAGGGTTATCCGTCTTGGAGTCAACAAGATCATAATTACAGAGATACTCATTATAATGAATATGATAATGGTAACCAAGGGTACTATGACTCAAACCCAAATAGGGGTTACAATAGAGGTAACAATAACTACAGAGGTGATAATAATCGAGGTAGATCTCAATACAAAAGAAATAAACCACATTTTCAGGCAAACTCTGCACAACAAGAGTCCCATGAAGCCTATAAACAGAGTAAAGATAATAATGATGCTAGTAATATGGCATGTGCCGCTTTTGATTTTGGGAGAGCATCTCAGTGCCCCCAATGCAAAACGTTATTTGAGCCAACCACAGTGACTACTTTAAGCTGTGGCCATCCTCTTCCTGCTCTTCCAGCATCAGTCGCGCATGATGGAAGAGGGTCTCTTGTCTTACATAAGGGTTTAGTGAATAACAATCCAGTCTCTGTGCTATTTGATTCTGGATGCACCACAATTGGTGTTAGGCAGTCACTCGTAGATCCTTCCCGTGCCACTGGACAAGTAGTCAAATGTGTAACATTTGGCGGCACATTAGAGAAATACTCTACCGCTATCATTAGGATTGCTACTCCTTTCTTTACAGGAGATGTACACGCATGTCTTCTTCCGAATCCGATCGCTGACCTCATCATCGGTCGCATTCATGGAGTCAAGGAATGCACTCCGCAACAAATTTCCACTTGGGAAAGGCAAAACATGCAGATTGCTAACGCTGTAGTCACTAGAGCTCAGGCTCTTAATGTGCCTCAAACTTCATCTACTGAAGATAATGAAGTGCATAACCAAGATAATCCCTTGGTAATTTCTCGTGACTCGTTTATAAAACAGCAAGAAGATGATCCCACTCTGAAGAAATTCTTCATTCTTGCAACTAAAGGTGATCCGAATAAGGACACAAGTCGTAAATCGTGGATTACAAAGAAGAATGGCGTACTTGTACGTATGGTTCAAGACTCCATTACGTCAAGTCATTCTCAAATCCTGGTTCCCAAGAATTTGAGAGTTAAAATTTTGCAGCACGCTCACGACTCTCAGTGTGCTGGACACATGGGTTTTTCCCGTACTAAGTCAAGAGTCCTTGCGGCTTTCTTTTGGCCATTGGTAAACAAGGACATACGGATTTATTGTCGATCTTGTAAAGTATGTCAGGAAGTTAAATCCAAAGGTCCACGGCATGCTGCACCCATTCAGGCGGCGGACATTCCTATTCGGCCGTTTCAAAAAATGGCCATAGACATTATTGGTCCATTTAAGATCAAGTCTGCCAGAGGACATCAGTTTATCTTGACGTGTGTTGATATGTGCACACGTTGGCCAGAGGCTATTCCTCTGAAGAGCATTACTACTGCTGATATTGCAGATGCTCTTTGGCTTATATTTTCTCGTCTGGGGTTCCCCGGAGAGATATTGTCAGACCATGGCACCCAACTAATATCAGATACCATGTCTCAAGTAATGTCTACCCTGCAGATAGATAGATCTTTAAGTAGTATCTACCATCCAATGTCTAATGGTATGGTCGAACGCCTTAATAGAACACTTAAAAACTTACTGGGGAAGATAACTGAGGATCATCCTCAAGACTGGGACAGAGTTTTACCTGCGGCCCTCTTCGCTTACAGAGAGGTACCCAATGAACATACGGGATTTTTCTCCCCTTTGAACTCGTCTTTGGCGCGCGTCCGCGTGGCCCTATGTCGTTGCTTCACGATCTCATAACATCTGACAATATTGACGATGACACAAAGTCATCCTACGAATATGTCATCGCGTTGAGACAAAAGATTATCGAAGCATGCAAATTAGCAACTTCTTCTTCTGAATTTGCGAAACAGAAGGCAAGACAATTTGCCAATAAGAAGAGATGCTTACGACAACTTTGTCCTGGTGACAAAGCATTTGTATTACTACCTTGTAGGGAAAACAGATTACTTATTTCTTGGAAAGGTCCGTACGATATAATATCGAAAATTTCCGATGTCGACTATATTGTCGATATTGATGGGAAGCATAAAACCTTCCACATCAATATGCTTACTGAATTCCATGAACGTCCGGATTATTTGCAACCCATTTTCCAAGCAACGGACAATTCTCCAGTACCACATGGTCATTACTCATCACTGTCCGTGATACAGGATGAGGAAACAAGTTTTTCAGATGTAAATCTTCCTCTTCCAATGATCCCACTTCATTCCAGTGAATCATGGAAGAACGTTACTGTCTCTCCTGATTTGTCTCTAGGAGAACAGCGACAAGTTTCAACTATGTTGCAAACATTTCAGGATGTACTCACTGACATCCCTGGACAAACTAATGTCATTCAACATGACATTGTGCTAACTGACCATACTCCTATTAGGGTTAGACCTTATCCTATACCTATACATTTCCAAGCACAGGTCGAGAAAGAGTTGGATGTGATGATAGATTTGAAAATAATCGAACCATCCACCTCTGCGTATTCTTCGCCGATGGTTATTGTGCGTAAAAAAGACAATAACATACGTCTTTGCGTTGACTATCGAAAATTGAATCAAGTAACGAAGTTCGATGCCGAACCTATGCCTTTACTGGAAGAGCTACTTACTCGACTCTCCAAATCTCATTTTTTTCACTAAACTTGATTTGTCTAAGGGATATTGGCAAGTTCCTTTATCTGAACGCGCCAAACCTCTCACGGCTTTTTCAACACCTAGAGGTTTGTTCCAATGGAATTTTATGCCTTTCGGTCTTATGAACGCACCAGCTACGTTCGTACGCATGATGCGCCGAATCCTATCTTATCGGTCAGATGTCATTGCATATCTAGACGACATCTGTCTTTTCAGCGATACTTGGGAAGATCACTATTCAGGGTTAGATGAATTGCTGTCTACTTTGCGTGAGCACAACCTGACAGCGAAACCCTCTAAAGCCTATATTGGTTTTAGCGAAATTTCTTTCCTAGGCCACCGAGTTGGTCATGGTTTCCTAAAGACAGAGGACCATAATACTAGTAAGATACTTAACATCTCAATCCCTAAGACTAAAAAACAGGTGAGAAGTCTGTTAGGTCTTATTCAATTTTATGGCAGATTCATTCAGAATCTATCCTCTATCATGGCACCTCTCTCAACACTTCTAAAGAAAGGTTCGCCTAATGTGGTCCACTGGTCTCAGGAATGCCAATGCTCTCTGGATAAGATTAAAACACTGTTTTCAACACCACCTATTTTAGTGCTACCCACTAAAGATAAGACATTCGTTCTTCGTAGTGACGCTTCATCCACTGGGATTGGAGCGGCACTAATGCAAGAGTACTCTGGAACTCTGCATCCTGTAATGTATATTTCCAGAAAACTTAATGCGGCAGAAAGGAATTATTCGGTTTTAGACCGTGAGCTATTAGCTATGGTTTGGTCGATCCTCAAACTACAGAGATTCCTTCTAGGCGCACATTTCATAGTAGAAACAGACCAAAAAGCTCTTACTGCTATACAGAGTAAGAATTTGAAGAGCTCGAGGTCTACTCGATATGCAATTGCTCTTCAACCTTTTCATTTCTCTGTGCGAGCTATTCGGGGATCAGATAATGTGATGGCAGACATTCTGTCAAGATGCCCACATGATTCCACATAACTATTAGGGCTTAGACTTCTTGATATGTCTAGTTCTATAGTAGTTCCTTTTCTATATCATGATAGATACACATTTGTAATTTAATAATATAATGATTGTATCACTACATAGCGGTTCATGTATGTTTATTCACCGCTGTGCTTTGATGATTTTTTCTTCATAAATCATAAATTTAAGATATCTAATACGTAGTGATGATATGAATTTTTTAGGCATTGTGTAATTGCCAGAATTGTATTATACTTTGATGACACCTTCCTGGAAAAATATACTTGTAGAGAAATAATTTCTCTCAGTTTATGAGACACATTCTCACCAGTCGCTCCATAAGTCGACTTAGCCTCATATTAGGCGTTATAGGTATTCCTGATATTTTCATCTGCGCATTATTCATGCGTTGTGAGCCTATTGTACGTTGCTCCTAGATGTATTTCAAAAAAAAAAAAAAATGTTCCATTTTTTTTTTCCCGGGAGGTGTGGTAAGACTGTTACGTGCAGTCTTTGATATCTTACAATATTATACATAGGTAATTTTTTAGTGCTTAAGGGAAAGTCATTATTGAGTTACTTCCCTTGAACTCCGCGGATAAATACATTTTACTGCGATTTATTCGTTGTTTGGGTAATAATAGATTGTTCTTGCTTCAGAATATCTATGGCCTGAATTTATGTGTATTGTTTGTCTGAGTAGGACAAGTCTGTCTTATATCTGTATATCTTTACATATCTAAGTCGAACTATATGTTCTGTTGTCTCTAGAGAGGTCAAAGGCTATTCGGCGGATGTGTCGCTTGAGTGGTGTGATTTGGCTTCGTCCTGATAGGGACTGTGTGTGTTTTGCTATGTCGGCTTGATGCCTTGAAAAAGTGATCTCAGTGGTTTTGGGGAAAGTGATAGTCGTCTAGACCTATCGTGTATGCTTTACCCCAGTGTTTATTCATCTTGCCAAGGAATGGCAGTTTCATATTCCCTCTACCAAGGTAATCAAAGATACTCTTATGAACTCTCGATCGAAGCCACCATTGTCGATAATTACGATTTGAATGTTTAAGAGAATATATTTGACTCGATGAAAAACGACTTCGATTCCTAGCAGCACTATATTCTGTAGAATGCAGTCTATTGTTCATGACCAAATCTACAGAGCAACGAAATGTTGTATGAATGACTAACTTTAGAACAGATTCATTATCTGTATTCAAACGTGAGTGACAGTTCACGAGTGGAGCCATCTTGGAACCAAAACATGTAGGACTTTCAAGAAGAGAAAAGGGATGCCCGTATTATCGCTTGATCAGTCCAGAGATCACTGCTACACATGAGAACCCATTGTTAGCGGTTCAATATTATTATATGGAAAAATATGTGCTGAACATTATGTTGAAGAATCGTTGCTAAACGAGATTAGGTTTAGAAGTCATCTGAAATATTGTTTACAAGCTGACGTGCTCAGTCAGTGACGTCAGATGATATATGTATGGGCGATACTGAGTGCTTGGCTATTGACAGTCCATTATACCATTATTCTACATGAGTGCCCATGTAACATTGCAAGACCATTTGTCCACTGTACTATGATGTATTATGGCAACCTGTGATTTGTCACTATCTGTGCTGTCGAGTGTGTACGTCCAATTAAACTTTAGAAAAGGTACACAGTCGTTGGTGTCGATGACTTCCGGTCATACATGAGTGTGAGAAGAGAACATTTGTCAACAACACGAACCCTTATCATCATTCGCACATTATACACTCCATCCATGTCTACACAACACTGCGTAGGTCAAGTTGACATTCCATACACTACAGTGGGGCAGGCAACACCATAGGGATCTTGTCAACTGATGATGATAGACGCCTGTCTTCCCGCCTAGGAGTGTTCTGGTGTACTTTATCAACATATATTATATCCAACTAAATATCAACTTTATCACAGCCATTCCACAACAACAAATGCAACGGCTAATCGGATCCATGTCAAGGAGATGTCGTTCTCTGATAGAGGCCAGAGGAGGTCATACACCTTTCCGAAACGGAGGCCTCAGTCGCAAAGAATAAAAGTCCAAACCAAATTTAATGAACATCATTTCATTGTTAAAGTCTGAAAGTTTCTTCATGCCAAGACTGAAACATTAATTCCGTAAAATAAAATTTTGGTACAAGTTTGAAATTTGGTGTCCATTACCACTGCAATAATGTTGCGTTTCTTTTTTTGAACAGTATAATTGGTGATAAAGAGAACGTTCTCTGAAATTACAGTACAATGCGTGCCGTTTCCGTATTTTCCCGATACGCTGATGGAAATATTGAATATACTGACGCAGGAAAAATAACCGACCCAGAGACATTCATATCCTGCAAAATCGTAATGTCACGATTATTATGATTATTATTATGATTATGATGATTATTATTATAATTATGACGATTATTATTATTATTGTTATGATGATGATGATGATGATGATTATTATTATTATTATACTCTTGCTCTTTTACTACTTCAGAAGTTTATAATAAAAAGTTGTTGCTTTTATTTTCAGAATGTACAGGTTTATGTTGGACTATGTTCATATCTTTTATTATTCCTACTGCATGTGAAAACGTTCAAATAAATTGTTGACAGTTTGATACTGCACGTGTGAATGCCAGGAGGCAGAATAAAAGACAAACAGCAGAAAATTAAACAGGCCTGCGTGGCCAATCCTCAAACTTATTAAAGTTGGTGTGTTCGTTGCTTGGTTCTGTGGCTGTTTTAGGTTGTGCGAGTTCCAAGACAAGCGTGACCTCCTGAGACCTCCTTAAATAAATTCCGGTTTTATCGACAAGTATATCATTTGGGCACAAGTTCCCTAACAGCGCGAGGCCCTAGCCAAAATCCTATGTTGTCTAAGCCTAAACCGCCACTGAATCGTTTACTTTGTTCTCCTTGTATTCTTTCGTCTACACATTTTTTTAATTCTTTCTTTTGATCTTGTCTTTTCCTGTGTTTTTCTTCTTTGAAATATCTTTCTAGCTAATCATCTTCATATTTCTCGTCTTCTTCTTCTTCACTTTCTCTTCTGTTGTTTTTTTTTTAAATAACCTCAGTTTTTACTTTACTTTTGTTTCAGTCTTTTTGCCCCGTTCTTTTTGTTTTCTCTTTTTTGTCTGGTCTGGAAAAGTCACAAGAGCTAATGATAGTGAATGCTGTACGAGAATCATATTCCTTCGTGTGCTACCTGAAGCAGAGATCAGACTTCAGTCTATGATTAGAACATATCAGACATACAAGCAGTGGATTAGGACTAACTTGTAACCAACAGCCTGATCTTATTCTCGCGGTAAAGAGTAACCTCGACAAAGAAGAAGGAAATAAACCAGAGACAAGTTAAAACCACATTGGCTTTTAATTTCTCCGGCCAGCGCGGAGCACTGTCGCCCGGTTCCTCCCACGAGAATAGGAACAGGCTGTTTGTTACAAATAAGTCGTAATCCAGAGACACGTGGTCAATTATCACGAATATCTTGTGTCAATTCAAAAACATTGATCAACAGATGGCTTCTTCGCATCTTTCGTATCAACTGTCCAGATTTAAAAAGTAACACGGGTCTATGGAGCAATATCTGGTAACATCAGTTACAGCTGAAAATTAACTCCTTATGGACGCCGTGGTTTCTCATGTTTGGCGCCAAGTATTTTCTGCCGCTTCGAGTTTTCTTATATTTTTGAAGTTTAAGAGTCGGCTCCTTTCGAGTTTAAAAAAAAAATAATTTTATTGTTTTCTTAGAAGTCACGAGCTCCTGGGTAAAGCGGCCCTAAAAACATGCCTCTTGTCATTTAAGGGTTAAAGAGAGAAAATGGATAGGTCACTCGCTCAGGAAATAATAAACCAATATTACTAAAACTTTTCCTTGACTGGAATTGTCACGGATTGCCTTCCCTGCTTTGCAGTAGTGGTCCAACAGTCGCCAAAACTCAAGAGTATCTAAATGGGTCGTCAAAGGTGTCTACCTTCGCACAAGATTACTCATGGCAGAGATGTAGATAGAAGGTTAATAACGCTTTTACCTTACGGGAATTGTTCACAAGATAATTCAAAAGTCAAGAACAATACTGCTTAGCGCTGAACATCTGTTAACTTATTTCTGTCCGTCGCCTTTTGTGAAGGATTTAAGCAATGGTTTTTAGCCCGTTCAAGCCCCCAGCTGCGTTAATTCAGCGAATTTCCTCTTATAATGGTATAGCTTTGTTTAGAGGTAAATATATATATATATATATATATATATATATATATATATATATATATATATATATATATATATATATATATATATATGAATATTAAATATTTTGGCTCATACGTTTGCTTTCATAGTTTTAAAACAACATGTAACAAATTTAATAATGAATTAGTATTTAACAGTTAAAATAAGGAGGGAATGATGAATTTTGCTGTAAATACAAGTTTTCGTCACGGAGACGTAGGTGAGGATTTATCAAAGTCCGTTGCTGTCGCCTTTTTTTAACAAGAAAACGTAACTCTAGGTGAGTCCTGTCGCCGTGGTTTTCGTCACTTTTAGGTGATGAGGGTACTTCTCTCACACGAGTGGCGTAGTAACTTCAGTACTTCAAACCGTCTGATAGCTTGTAACCACAAGTAGTCTTGTACCACGAACATTTGTTTAGACAAAATAGAAAACAAATGTCTCTGCCAATTAATCTCTGTCCACCCACCAATGTTAATCTCTCAGAAGAATTAAATTCCCGAGTACACATTGTAGCTCAGGGAAGATTATTAAAAATCACCAATATTCTTCCAGGTATTAAATAGGGAAAATGTGTCTGGACGGCGCGAATAATGAGTTGCCTGAGTTACAATGAACCAAGTGCATATATCTCACAAAATATTATACACTTGAGGCACAAGTGATGTAATCATCAGTCATGACTGATTCGGAGTCTGGGGTCACCTCTGCTGTCAGTTTTCCGCACGACTAGCCAGAAAAAATCACCAGCGCTTGCTGAAGTGGTTTACGAATATACTAGTTTCATATGTTGAGGTTGCCAGCCTCAAACTCACATTTGTAAAAGAAATGTTTACAATTTACCTCAAAATTTTGGGAATACACAATCTCCTCGCGCAAGGTAGAATGGACACGAGCAATTTAGGTTATATACTCTCGAACCACTTGGCCTGGAAATTTTTAACCCCTTTTATGATGGGTGAATCTGCGAAACACTTGGTCTGGGAAAGTTTCTCTTATGACGGGTGATCCAATTCCTAGGTTTCCAGTCTTCGTATTTTAAGTCCTGGTCCCTTAAGTTTTTCAGTCTCTGTATTTATAAGGCGGGCTTACTGTTTACGGTTTTAAATTTCCCAAATATTTCGATCTGTCACTTATAATATAGGAATTCAAATTCCGATGTCTCTCTGGCTTCTGGGAGCTGCTCATATGACGTGCGCTGCAGTCTTTCTGTTCTGTGTCTCTGATATCACTACATTATATGTGCAGTTCTCAGATCACATCAAAGATTGTGCTTCCGTCGGATATTCCAAATGGATCCATAGTTTATTTTGGCTTCTTACTTTAATTCATTCGTAAGCTCTTTAGCACTGGTTGGGGTGTCTATTTTAAAAATATCCCGCACATGTTTAAAATATTAAATTTAATATTCCAACGCGTGGCCTCTTTCAAATCATGCGGTAATATTTCCGCCGGCATCTTTATGTAACTTCACACTCAAATATGTGAACTATCCTGGCTAATGCCTTCCGCCAAGATGTCTACCCAGACAGATTATCTGTAACAATCACCAGGGATTGTCCCACAAAAAACGATAAACGCATCTACCCTTCGTGTAATCTGCCAGACAAACATACGCCGATGTCGGCAATCCAGACAGACAATCTTGGGTTCTTTTCATGTCGATCAGACGAGACCGTATTGTCACCAGCTTTTCACCTGGGGTCAAATGTTGGACTGACGCGTTTCAAAAGATGGTCAGACTGAGAGAATAGCTCGGCCCAATATCCCTACTCCATTAATATAGTTTCACGTTTGTGCGTCAAGTTGTCGTCACTTATCTGTGTGTGTGTATGTGATTGGTTATAGTGTATATGTTATTATATACAGAAAGGTAAACTGTCTGATAAACAAATTTCAGTCGTAAGATAGGCTGGACTAGAGTGTTTCTAAATCCAGGGACAGATTCTACCTTTTCACCATTTCACTCGTGAAATCTATTTCTTTACCTTATCTCTCACTGAGTTACCACCTTTTTCAGTTCTATTCAGACGGGACCAGCATCTATCTTAATCACCTATCAAAAATCTACGACACTTATTTCCATGATTTCTTAAATTTTTTTCCTATGACCTTCTATTTCCACGAATTAGGTCACGTTTCTGGACATATAAAGATCAACAGTTTACGTTATTTTTTTGTTTAGTCGATTTTTAAATATCCATGCTTCCCAACATCGAACGAAATACACAGTACCTACTTATTTCAGTTTCTTTGTTTAGACTTTAGTGTTCGTTTCATGTTGAAGGGAAAAAAATAGTTCTTCAACACGAAAAAGCTTTTTAATTGGGGGATTTTCATCAAAATACGATAACTATCTGTACAGTAAAAAATACAATAACGTTATCTCGTGTTATTGTTAAGCTTTGCCAGTTAGTTTGCTGCAGAATCTCTGATGTTGTGCAAAATTTATATTTACAGAAAAACTAGAATATTTCGTGGCAAATTGCGGCTGACAGATAACATGTAATTATTATGGCTCGTTCAGACACGTTTGAATATCACATTTTTATTCCAAAAATCTGGCTGTAATGAAAGACTGTTTCTGAAATATGAAACCAGAAAGGGAAATGCCATTTCGGAGTAAATTGTTAGTTTTACATTTTTAAATAGGATTTTTTAATTGTGGCTTGAAACATCCAATTAATGAAGCACTGAAAATAGTGTCAATTACTGAATTTGTTGAGAGCCTTTCTTGAAAACACATGGCACTAGCAGAATCCGAGAGTACTATGAATATGGGTTGAGCCCCGGATGCAAAACGATTGTTTTTAAAATTAATGGAGACAGATAGTCTGTTTGAACCCCAGATGGGTTATAATTACGAAGTACGATCATCATCATCTTTATCATCATCATCTTTATCATTATGACAACTACCTTTCAGCTTCTGTGGAACACAAGCCTTCTATAATTAAAACCAAGACCTTCCTGTCTTGTGCCATACATAATATAACGTTCTTTAATATCTTCTTTATCTTCAGTTCTCTTCTCCATGTGTTTCTGATCTCCTTTTGTTTCTTTTACTCTGATGATTCCAGAGCAGGGCCTGCTTTGTAGTGCTATCAGTTATTTTTTCTCAAAGTTTTTCCCATCCACAGCCATTGTCTTCTGCTCATCACGTGTTCCAAGGTCAATTGTCTGGTTCTCTCCTTAGTTCCACGTTAATGATCTTGTGATACCATTTTAACCCTTTTATTTTGCTCAATCACCCACGTTAGAACGTCTGTATCTTTCTGGCTGTCGTTATGGTTGTTCTCCATGTTTCAGGGCCATACAATAGGACTGATTTGGCATCTGAGTTGAAGATTCTGACTTTTGTGTTGGACTTGATTACTTACGATTTTCATATACTTTCCAGTGCAATGAAAGTTTCTCTTGAATTTTGTGTTCGTTTTTTATATCATTATTTGTCCCTCCAACTTTATTTACGTTGCTGCCAAAATTTATGTGTGGCTATATCTTGTTGGGATGTGTCTCGCTGTGTAATGTGGCTATTGTTAGTCGCATGTAGATTATGGTGAATAAAGTCTATTATTTCAGTTAGTATAGTCATTTTTTGCTCTTTGCTTACTAACAGCATATTTTCTCATCATTAATTCTATACTGTACACAGGTACATTAAACTTATTAATTTTGAGCGAAATCACCTTGATCATATTCTTATATTGAGAACCCAGCAATGCACATTAAGCTTGGGGGAGTCACTTGAGCCTCAGACGTAACTCTGGCTTTTAACTGGTTGGCTGCATGCGGGAAGATCTCACTGTAGGCCCATGATAGGAGATCTGAGAAGTGGCTCTGTGCAGGACGTAACAATTCCTTTGGAGAGCCAAGAACCAGAGTACAGTATTGCTCTGCCTAGTTGGGGAGACCCTTGGATTGCAGGGAATGCACAGAATGACACCAGATTATTCTTTCTAGCTTGGGACCAGATATGATGATCCTTTAGACGCAGGTCAAGCTGAGATAGAATACCATGGAAAGAAACTGGAGCACTTTACTTCATCTCAACACGTTTCGCAATAGCAGAAAAGCCACAGGAAAAGCCTAGATCTACAGTGTAGATAATACCAAGGAGTCTTCAACTTGGTATTGGCTACTAAAGAGCGAGAAGCTCAGGAGCCCTAATTAAATAATAACAACAACTGCATTATAAAATCTTAGGATGTCGTAACTGTTTCAAAAAATAGCGCAAGGAGCGGTTCTTCCACGATGACAGGTAACTGGTATAAGAAAATTGAGAACACGATTGAAGAAATTAGGATCAAAGCCCAAGTACATAAAATTAGATAAACTTGCGTTAAAGACAGATAAAATTGGGGTCGGAGTGGCTAAGAGGTATGGCGTCCGCCTCGAATTCTATAGGTACCAGGTTCGATTCCCAGTTGAGGGAAAATAATTTATGGACATTTTTTTCCAGAACCAGTGGTCCTAACGATGTCATACTCCCCCTAGTCTCCTGGGTAGTGAGATCGGATGTCTAGCCTTCTCGGATAAAGGCTACAAAATGGGAGGTCACGTGTGCAAGTTGCGCACGTTAAAAATCCCCGGCAGCTGAAAATCGTAAAGAGTAGACAGTTAGACCGCTGCCCTGGCAAAATTTATATAATGTACTTATGCACCACAAAAATATTTATAGAATGTGTGATTCCTGTATACACACATTGGGATTCTCACGGTGCTACGGAGTTCGTGCACAGTGCTGAGATCCTTCTTGTGTGATCTAAGGGAGGAGATCGGAGCACTGATGGAGTTGTCCGTGTGCAATGAACATAGTCCTTAAAACCAAACCAAACCAAGACAGATAAAGAAATACAAGCGAAATAAAGGTGACAGTAAAAATCATATCTCATGTGGGTATATTCAGACCAAACAATGTTCCCCCATTTTATAATGCAGGTGTACACATGTAACATTAAACTCTTGACTAAACTCTCAAAAGGGTAGTACTCGATTATTTTGATTTTGGGAAACGCTGATTTAAAGGGTGAAAAACAGAATCATGCCTGAAACTTCAGACGAAAATTGTACATTTGGTGAAGGACAAATACACCAAGCCATTTGTATATTGAGAACAATAGTATAATGCTCACATCAAGTAATATATATATATATATATATATATATATATATATATATATATATATATAATATATATATTATATATATATATATATATATATATATATATATATATATATATATATACAAACTCAAAAAGTATTTAAAAATACGATAATTTTTATTTAAATTATTGTTTCTTTAAAAAAAAAAAAAAGGATCGCTTAGATAAGAGAACGGAAGGCATGTATTAAAGGGACAAACAGAACAGGGCATGTAGCGTACACATAAAGCTGTGTTTTCCCAGTCTGACCTAAAATAAGTAGCTCAATTCTCCCTCCCCACTATTTTTTTCTCTCTCCACGCCGCGCACTACCCGATTCCCTTTCTAAAGGTTGCTTGAAGCATTCAATAATTATTGAGACAGAACCTAGGCCATATATAGATTATGTTCCATGTTAATACATGTGTATTAGTAATAATTTACATTTATTTTTTCAAATGTATTCATTACAAAAAAGAGAAACTGGTCCCTTCACTTTTGTTACAAGAGGCTTGCATTGTATTTTAAATTGTAATTTATTTCATTCACAAAACGTACCTACGATCATTTCTTTTTTCCAGCAGTTAATTGAATGAATTGCACGAATATGTCATTAAACAGGTGTGCAATATAATAAATCTAACTAAAGTAAATACTATGCTGAGTGGACTATGAAGAACAAACGAACTTTATTTTCAAAGGGTTTAGAATTGGGCTCGCAGGCCTGTCTAACATTCTGCCCTTCCATTCTCACTTATCTTGCATACTATTCACTTTCATTCCCACATGTTATTTTAAGCATTAAATTAAAGGCCTACAACATTATAAAGGTTAAATAACAGCATACAATGATATTGTTGAGGATTGTTTCGGGGTTGCAGAAATGTGAATGGTTGCAAACATTCGCATGGTTGCACCACGAACCACCTCAGCTGAATGAGTACTGGGAAATCGCGCAAATCGATGTATGACGCGTCAAGCCTAGTAACCGCAGTCTATGTGTGGCCGTAGCGCCGTCCGGCAGTGTTTCAAAAATGTGGCAGAGCCACTTATGGATTGTGTATAATGTGTGGCATGGCCACTGATTAAGGATATGTATATTAAATGGTATACCCATTGTGAATTATAAATAGCGTAAATCCGTATACATCATGCTGGGAAAGCAATCAAGTCAAATGTATAGGACCAGAGAGTCCAAAGTATAATCGCGAATATCGGAGGATAGGTTCGCAAGTGAAGTTATATATATGGCAGTTAAAGCCTGGCTAGGAAAGCCAAAGTATTAAATAAGTAGACATAGACGGAATACGTGGATATTAAATAAGGATATCACGAGTATTAATAAGTGATAATAATTCCAAGAGACGGATTGAAAAGAGTTGGTTGCAGACTCTAAAACGCTATAGAATTAACGGTTAACTCAGACGTGCAATGTCTGTAGGATGAACATTGAGTAGATCCTAGAACTATGTTTAATGCCAAGTATTAATTGTGTGAAACGTTCTGTATTCATTTGGGAAAAAGGACATGTATTAAATATTCAGTCGTCAATGGAACTTGTCTTAATTGCCTGAATTATTCAAGTTCAACCATGTGCTGTGACTGTTGATGTAACCCTTGCAAGGTCAGTCCAGACTATCACATTTATCTACAAGATGAATCATAAAACTAATACACACTGCTGGAGAATTAATATGAAGTAATGAACGACACTGAATTAAATAATAATAATTGAATCACACAATAACGGCTCTAAATCTGCAATTGAGCTATAAGCCGAAATGGTAGAGATGAATATAATACCTAAAGGATTATTGACGAGCAACCCAATAACTCACGTCCAACGGGGCTGTATCTGGTAAGCATAACTAACAACAGATTCCCTTAATATCAGAAGACAGTCACACCCGTAACATCTGGTGTCAGTCCCGAAACAGATATTACCCAATAATAATCAAAATATAGTATTTTTTAAAGCAAACAAGAACGTAATGAAAATAAGAGAAAAATAAAAAACAAACAAACAAGCCAATAAACAAATCCAAAACATCTATACAGTAAATCAGGCAATAATTCGAGTATGATCACCTTTGTGTGGTATAAAATCGGAACTTCTGATATATTTGAATAGTCTGTTATTGAGTGAGTAGGAACTCCGTGTTTTTCTTTGCTTCCCCTAACTCAAGAGCAGAATCAGATAGAACGAACAAACGTACGAACTTTATCTTCAAATGGTTTAGAATTGGACACGCAGGCCTGTCTAACATTCTGCCCATCTTTTCTCTCGTCTCCCATACTTATTTCATATAACCTATACATGCATTTTCAATATTATTAAAAAATAAATAAATAAACAAAATCAATGCAATAAAACAAAGTAAAATCCCAACATTGTAACGGTATAACAGTGACGTAAATTTATTTTGAGAGAAAGAGTCTTAGAAATAGTGGTCCTGTTTAGAGTGGAGAATGATGGTGAAAGCTCAGTGATAATAAGGGTTAGAAAGTAAATAGTTGCTTCACGGAGTGCTGGGGAGAGTAAGGACAGACTTATTTACGACAATCGTTCCTCTCAATCTTCTCCTCAAACTCTTCTGGTCAAACAATTATTTGCCAGTTTCCAGACGCACATCTGCGCTCACACCGATTTGGTGCTTCAAACACACAGACGCACGTGAATACCAGATATGGGAAATTTGGGCTTTGGTATTCCAACACAGTACTAAATAAGTTTATGCTGTTTATTAACATTAAAATCAATCACAACAATTATCATGTGTTAAAGAAAAAATATCATAAGCACAGAAAATACAATTAACAAGGTGGGGGGGGGGGGGAAGTGAAGAAGATTGGTATCGACTACGCCCTTCCCACTTGTATTAGACAAAGATAAACCCAGTCCAAAGATAGATAGTTATCAGGACATAGGTAATGTAACCCAACAGTGAATTTAATTACTCTGAAAGAGGGGTTACAATATTAGGTATGGGTGGTAAAAAAAATCCTGTTATTCCCAATTGTTTTTCCCTTTACTAAGCAAATGGGGGGGGGGGGGGGGAAACAGCGTTAACAAGATATCCCACTTTAAGGAACAATGCAGGGTATACAGAAAATGTATTACCCGGTAGGCAAGTTAACAAATGGTTTGCAAAAATTAAATCTCCTGTCATTCATGCACGCTCGGGAGGGCCTACACTCATATGCTCACACTCACTTACCGATTGTAGCTTCAGGCACTCGATAGAATTATATAAACAGCAATTACACTCTTGACATATGAAAATGTCTGGTATTTCGATGTCCAGCCCCAGATTTAGCGAGGTTGGCTGATAGCAAATATTCCCACTTATCGCCGGACGTGAAGCCTAAGAGTTATTGTGTTTTATTATATAAAAGGAGTCTATGGGATCGCACTGTCACAGTTCAATACAGGGGTGAGAATGGAGTGGTCTCTTTAATTTCGCCGCTGGTGGTAAAATTCCTTCAATGCGTGATGATAGCAACTGACCGGTAAGTTTTTTAAATCCAGTGAGGAAAAACTAGGCCCAGTCACAGTTCAGGTAAATATGTACTCTCTCACAGCAGAGCAGTGAATAAAATATCGCTACTGGCAACTGTTCTTCTTCCAGTTTATCTTACAGATTGTAATTTAATTTGATGGTTTATTTAAATGTTCTTGGGCGTGCTTTCTTTCATGTAATTATGATAGCTAGGCCGCATCAGACCGCCACAAGATTATATTTAAAATGTTTCATCAATATATCTGGAAGTTTAAGAACCGAGTCTGGAAGACTCTGTATGATTTCTTGCTGGGATCGCAAAGGTTATTTGATCTTCTTCTTCTTCTTCTTTGATCCTTAGCCGCCGACCGTCAAAGCAGTCAGTGGCCATCACGCCTAGTGGCGTCTTGTAGGGCAACAACAAATTGATTCCACTTTGCTCGGTCGGTGGCCATCCTTCGTACAGTGCCCCAACTCTGGTTCGTTTTTTGCATCTCAGCCTCCACAGTCCTCCGCCAGGTTGTTTTTGGTCGGCCTCTCTTTCGTTTTCCTTCAGGGGTCCAAAGCATAGCTGTTCTTGTGATGGCATCGGGGTCTCTTCTGAGGACATGACCAACCCAGCTCCAGCGTCTGCCAGCTATGATGGTGTGCATGTCCTCTTGCTTGCTACGAGTAAGCAGATCTTGGTTAGTGATGGTATTTGGCCAAAAGATTCGGTGAATTTTTCTTAGGCATGTTGTGTGAAAAGATGACAATTTCGACATTTCCTTCTCTGTAACTCTCTAGCATTCCGCACCATAGAGAAGCACAAAAAGCACACAGCTCTGATATAATCTTAATTTTGTGCTTGTGCAGTATTGGGAGGACTTCCAGATGTTGTTTAGCCTTCTTTATTTGATCATTCTATAGAAAAAGATAGAAAAACCATGACAACATAATCATACCGCAAAAATCAAATAATATTCTAACGCGCGATAAATTTACCGTTAAGACTATCTATATACACTCGCATATTTAATTATGTATTTAAGAAAACCCTTCGCGAGTCTAATGGTTAAAACACACATCTATATATATATAGGACTTAACTAAATTTATTAATTATAAATTCTTTCGCGACTTTAAAAGTTATTTTAGCATTTAAGCATCTATTATTTTTTTGAAATATTATAATAGATATATCATTAAATTTACCACTGGAACTTTTGAGATGAGTTTAATTTAATAGATTTAAATAAACACAAAATCCAGTGAAATAAAATGAAAGCACTAGACCACTGATCACTTTAACAAATATATTATACCGTGCACAGAAACAGAAATCACTCCAATGTAGCCACCAATTCAGATGGAAATCTAGCAAAATTCTACTATAGCTAGTGAATCTTAAATCTTTGGCGAACGAATGATAAAATTTCTTTCTTCGTGGTCTGTATATATCTAACTGGAACGCAAGATTGGGGGGACATGTTAGAATTTGACACCTTTTTAGATCTCATGAGACTTTCGGGGTTCTGACCGCCAGACTAAGGAGAGATGCCGCCCCTGGTTTTCCGTATCTCCGTTCGCTGCGTCCGCTTTGTCTCTCCCGTTTGTGTCCACTGCGATCGGTTCTGTGGTTAACACAGAGATGCGAAATTCCGGCAAGAAACTTGCGTCGTTCGTTTCAGGGACCACTACTGCTTTGATAGCATGCCGCTAGTCTTTCCTGAGATCCCTCAGTGCCTGTTTGATCGTGTGCCGCTACTTTCGTTTGATTCTGGCAACGCCCCCACTGGGCCGGCGAACTAACCAAGTTAATGAAAATAACTGCATATGATTGCTCAAGAGATATCCGTGGGCCTTATTTACCTCTCCTTAAATCAATGCGATGACCAGAATGTACGGTAGATAAACTGTCCACATATTAATCAGCAAACGTGTTGACAAGTCTACTCTGCTCAGACCCATATTAATGAGCAAACGTGTAGTTCCACGTTTCTGTTGTGCATAGCTAATGAGTCCAGGTGGAAGCATTCCCGTTTGACGAAAAGTTACCACAATATTCGGGGGCACTGATGTTATCCGAAGGGGTCGTTACGAAGGGTCGTACCATATCATCCAACACTTCAAGGTCAGCTGAGTTCGTCTGTCACAAACAGTTACACACATTTACAGGTATAACAGTTACACACATTTACAGGTATAACAGTTACACACATTTACAGGACTTAATCATAATCAATAATGAACATGGTAGAATAATCCTTAAAAAATACACATGACATCCGAAAATGATTTGGAAACATAACTTAACTAGGGTGGCAAATAATCTGCACTCATGATGTATTTGAAAAGTCTGCGATTGTATGAATATGAACTAAGCATGCTTTTTGGGTCGCGTGGAAGATTGTTCCACAGATGAGCAGCAGAAAATGCTAAAATTTTCTTGAATAAGTCAAGCCTTGGCTTGGGCACGTGTAATATGTTTAAGCGTTGGCTGTGTCTTCTGTTGTATTTGAAAATAGACCACAGGTACGTTGGAGCATTCTGTGATAGGATTTTGTGAATGAATTTGTCTTTGTTGAAGAGGAAGCGCTTTCTTAGAGGTAATATGTTAAGATGTTTATGTAGATCTACTAAGTGTGTTAGGTGTTTGTCAGAAACTATGCGCACGGCACGTTTTTGCAACTTAGTGAGTAAGCCTACGTATTTAGTAAAATAATCTCCGGACTTCGGTGTCACGGTTTGCCTCCCCTTGCTCTGCACTAGTGGTCCAAAAGTGGCTAAAACCTAGAGTATTTAATGTGGGTCTTCAAAGATTTCTACCTTCGCACAAGATTACTCGTGGTAGAGTTGCAGATAGAAGGATAATGATATTTCTACCAAGATATTTCAGAAGTCAAGAACAATACTAAATGAGTCTTAGCACGTTAACTTTGTATCTGACCCGCCGCCTTTTGTGAAGATGGATATAAAGGATTTGCTCGTTCAAGCCCATTTAATTCAGCGGAATTCTTTTTATTAGCTCGATATAGATAGATATATATATATATTAATGAATATATACTAGAGGTTCTGGATCATACATATGCCTTTCTCTCATTTAATGATTAATTCAACTATGAATTTGTCAAAATCAACATATACAAATTTATTGCTCAACTGCTTTGAAACAAATGTAAATAAATATGAAATGGTAATTATGGGAAATTATGGTTCATCATAGATCTCGATTTGGGAGATGAAAATATAGTCTTTTGAGGTGGCATAGTAAACTTATAACTTAGCTTACAAATTGCTGAAATGTTGTGCTGCTGATTCTGGCAACTCATCTCAATGGCAAGGGCACGTCTCTAAAGTATTCTGGAGGTAACCGCTTCCGGTCAAGACAGGGATCTTCACCACCCTTGGGATGTAGGTTTCACGTGTCGATCTCAAGCTTCGAACCACAGACTAGTACAGCTGGTAACGTGGGTAGAACCTCAAATGGTCTCTCCAATTCATACCATCAAATTTAGAGGGAATAAAAGAACACATTCCGCTGCTAAGGATTTGTTTTCATGATTTAGATCAGGCGCCTTTTCACGATGTCCGTCGCCGATTCTTTTATCAGAATTTGTACTCTTCCTCAGTGTATATCGTATAACTCAGGGGATGTGATGAAAAATCACCAGTCTTTAAGTTAATGTAGTGAAAAAATTTCAACTGCACAGCGAAAAGTGGTTTGTGCCCGAAGGAACAACTTTAAGCATACATACAACTTATTACAAATCATAATATACATATGATGTCATCATCATCCACTTTCTTTCGCCAGTTGGAGTCTGGGATTACTTCAGCTTTTAGTTCTTCCGTGAAAACTAGCATGAAGCAATATTCAGCGCTTAGTGTGGGGGTTCATGAATGTACCCTTTTCACAAGCTGTGGTTGCCAGCCTCGTGTGAACCTTTAACACTCCTAGCTAATATAAACCAGTAATATTCAAAGTATAAAAATATGTACAACTCACCCTAGTAACTAGGCAAATCTTAGACGTCTTGCTCAGGTAAATAGTCTTGGCAACTTAACACAGATGCCTCGAACAGACGTCTGGGATTTTATTTCTTATTCTAGAATTCCTCTGTGACTTGTGAGTAGTTTCTGTAGGAGTCCGCCTCCGTATTAATATTTGCGAGTTTTCTTTTCCAGTGGATAAAAGATGCTCTAATACGTTTTTCCGTTCCTAAAAATTCAGAATCCTGACTATTTTTGTCTGTGGCAAGGTCCGAGATGTCTACTTTGACGATTTCAGGAATGTAGTGCCTTATGCCAAACGTTTCCTGCGTTATATCGTAAGTCTCGGCCCACGCTTCCTGCATGGCGTTCTGACAAATCTTTCAATCGTGTGGTTGTTTATTGGCGCCTCAAATGTTATCCAATACATTCAAAGTTCATATTATGAAACCTTTTCCTCGTGCAGTATTCTGTGTGACTCATGCGTTTAAATATTTCAAACAGTCATCCTTTGTATATGGGTGTTACGTGCAGTCTTTGATATCTTACAATATTATACATAGGTAATTTTTTAGTGCTTAAGGGAAAGTCATTATTGAGTTACTTCCCTTGAAAGTTGTGTCGGCTCTTTCGATCAAACTCCGCGGATAAATCCATTTTACTGCAATTTATTCGCTGTTTGGGTAATAATAGATTGTTCTTGCTTCAGAATATCTATGGCCTGAATTTATGTGTATTGTTTGTCTGAGTAGGACGAGTCTGTCTTATATCTGTATATCTTTACATATCTAAGTCGAACTATATGTTCTGTTGTCTCTAGAGAGGTCGAAGGCTATTCGGCGGATGTGTCGCTAGAGTGTGGTGTGATTTGGCTTCGTCCTGATAGGGACTGTGTGTTTTCCATGTCGGCCTGTCGCCGGGGAAAAAGTGATCTCAGTATTTGTGGGGAAGGTGATAGTTGTCTAAACCTATCGTGTATGCTTTACCCCAGTGTTTAGTCGTATTGCCAAGGAATGGCAGTTTCATAATTCCTATACCAAGGTAATCAAAGACACTCTTATGAACTCTCGATCGAAGCCACCATTTTCGATAGTTACGATTTGAATGTCTAAGAGAATATATTTGACTCGATGAAAACGACTTCGATTCCTAGCAGCACTATATCCTGTAGATTGCAGTCAATTGTTCATGATCAAATCTACAGAGCAATGAAATGTTTTATGAATGACTAACTTTAGGACAGATTCATTATCTGTATCCAAACGTGAGTGACAGCTCACGAGTGAAGCCATCTTGGAACCAAAACATGTAGTGACTTTCAAGAAGAGAAAAGGGGATGCCCGTATTATCGCTTGTTTAGTCCAGAGATCACTGCTACACATGAGAACCCTTTATCAGCGGTTCAATATTATTATATGGAAAAAATATGTGCTGAACATTATGTTGAAGAATCGTCGCTAGACGAGATTAGGTTTAGAAGCCATCTGAAATATTGTTTATAAGCTGACGTGCTCAGTCAGTGAAGTCAGATGATTTATATGTATGGGCGATGCTGAGGGCTTGGCTACTGACAGTCCATTATAATATTAATCTACATGAGTGCCCATGTAACATAACATTGCAAGACCAGTTATCCACTGTACTATGATGTATTATGCCAACCTGTGATTTGTCACTATCTGTGCTGTCGAGTGTGTACGTCCAATTAAACTTTAGAAAAGGTACACAGTCGTTGGTGTCGATGACTTCCAGCCATACATGAGTGTGAGAAAAGAACATTTTTTTTTGTCAACACCACGAACCTTTATCATCATTCGCACATTATACACTCAATCCATGTCTACACACCACTGCGTAGGTCAAGTTGACATTCCATACACTACAGTGGAGCAAACAACACCATAGAGATCTTATCAACTGATGATGATGATGATGTCTGCTTCCATCCACTTATATCTATCTTTTGGTGGATATCATTAACGGGAATAAAAATCCAACGTTTATCCAACTTTATCAACTGGTGGACCAGCTTTCTGGGTTTGACCTCGCAGAAGTTCAGAAGTCAACAGATTACCGATACCAGACCGTTTCCTGTGGCTGATACGACACACTTGCAGTATTGGTTTGCTCTTTGTCAACACTTTGTCACGTGACCTGTCAGGTGAATGCAGTATGTAGGTCAGCGTTGTTGACATTTTTTACATTAGACATTATAGAGTTTCACAGAACAGTTGGATCAATTCTTGTCAATGTTAACAGGAAGACAGTATGAGTGAACTAAGAAGTCCTATTTTCATCGATGGATCTTCTTGTTTTCTGTATATGAACTTTAATATTTAAGGCCAGAATGTTTAATTGAATAAAGTGGCAGTTTGTTTATTTTCATAAAAATAACTTTGCCATTACTGTAAAACTGAGCCTATTTTGCAACACATACTATCATACACATAATTTATATATATTTATGTTTACATGTTATTTGTTTGTATAGTATGTTAGTTTCTATGTCAGCGGGTTGTGTTTAAGGTTGGGCGGCGTCCTCACAACAGAATATCCCACGTCATAGAGGGTCCGTTGTGGGCGTTTTCTATAGGTGCAATTTTCTTGATTGAAAATTTGCTGCGACAACTGTTGCTTTTGTGTTAGCTGTGAAGTCTGTAATTATTGTTATTTTTGTAATATTTCTTTGTTCTTTAGTTTTGTTTTGATTTGTTTGTAATTTGTTGGTCTAACCTTTTCTATCTTTCAGTTCTATTCACAATATATGAATATAAATTGTGACGTCATTTGTGTTGTTATTCTTTGCAGATTCAGTGATTATTTTCATTGATTTCCCTATTTGATTTATTTTGATTTCTGCAAACGTTCTTGTATTGTCAGTCCTATTTGTACTTTATGTATTCTGTTGGTTGACATATGTTTTATATAGGTATATTTCATAAGACACAATTGCCTGTGCACTGCACTTGGATTATGGTATAAACCAGTACCTGATTATTATTACTATTATACAAGACCTTATTAAAGGCTTGTGACCCACAGATATTGGGATAGTATACTGATTAATCAAGTCATTGAGAACTTGTGGTATTATTATTGGTTCAGGTGATTAGTATTATTGTTAGACATCATGTCTACTTTAGATTACTTCATTACACAAGGGAAAGCCCTTGATAAGACTGGTCAACAATTAGAACAATGGGCAGTTGCTCAATATGACAAAGCATTAGCTGCAGAAGAGAGAAGAGCTATGGCAGAAGAGAAAAGATTAGCTGCAGAAGAAAGAAAAGCTATGGCGGAAGAGAAAAGATTAGAAAGAGAAGCTGAGGCTGCTGCTGAACAAAAGAAATTGCAGATGCAGGTAGAGGAAAGGAGATTTGAAGCTGAACAAAAAAAATTGGAAAGAGAAGCTGCGGCTGAACAAAAAAGATTAGACAGTGAAGCTGAACAAAAAAAATTGGAAAGAGAAGCTGCGGCTGAACAAAAAAGATTAGACAGTGAAGCTGAACAAAAAAGATTAGACAGGGAAGCTGAACAAAAAAGATTAGACAGGGAAGCTGAACAAAAAAGATTAGACAGAGAGGCTGAAGAAAAAAAAGCAATAAGAGAACATGAATTTGAGTTGGAGAAATTAAGATTGACAAGTATGAGTAATGTTAATCAGGCATCTAGTGGTAATGATAAACCTTCTACTTACAAGGTTAAGGTTCCACCGTTCAATCAGTCCAGTGACGATATTACATTCTGGCTGGATAGATTTGAACGTTCTTGTCGTACACATAATGTGGATAAATCACAATACGCTAATCAATTATCAGAAAACTTGAAAGGTGAATCTTTGACTAGATTATGCCTTGTAGGAGAAGCAGATAAGGATAATTATGATGTCATTAGGGCGGCTTTGATAAAAAAAAAATCAGCTAAGTGAGGAAGGCTATCGCCTTTTATTTAAAACGATGGTACCTGAGACGGGTGTAGAATTCTCAGAATTCACTGCAAAGGCACGTCTCACAGTTGATCGTTGGATTGAGCTTTCCAAAACAGAAAAAACGTATGAAGGACTTATGGATTTGTTGCTCAGAGATAAGATTATGTCATGTGTGAACAAACCTTTCCTTGAATTTATACATGAGCGTAAACCCAAATCTCTAAAAGAAATGGAAGAATATTGTTCCCAATATGTCACTGCACACCCCGACGTGACTTTTGGCAACACTAAGATTAAGGAGAGTATGCCAGTTGCTTCAGCAACACCATACAATCCCAATTATTCACACAGATTTCAGGGACCTCAAAACAGATTTGATAAAAAAGGTAACCATAATAGTTATCAAAACCAAGGTAACCAATCATTTCAGGGTTCTTCTTCAAAGAACTGGAGACGACCTGATAGCTCTCGACACAGGGGTGGTCATAATTATAGGAATTTCCGTAGAGGAAGTAATTATAGAAACTATCAGGGTTATCCGTCTTGGAGTCAACAAGATCATAATTACAGAGATACTCATTATAATGAATATGATAATGGTAACCAAGGGAACTATGACTCAAACCCAAATAGGGGTTACAATAGAGGTAACAATAACTACAGAGGTGATAATAACCGAGGTAGATCTCAAAACAAAAGACATAAACCACATTTTCAGGCAAACTCTGCACAACAAGAGTCCCATGAAGCCTATAAACAGAGTAAAGATAATAATGATGCTAGTAATATGGCATGTGCCGCTTTTGATTTTGGGAGAGCATCTCAGTGCCCCCAATGCAAAACGTTATTTGAGCCAACCACAGTGTCTACTTTAAGCTGTGGCCATCCTCTTCCTGCTCTTCCAGCATCAGTCGCGCATGATGGAAGAGGTTCTCTTGTCTTACATAAGGGTTTAGTGAATAACAATCCAGTCTCTGTGCTATTTGATTCTGGATGCACCACAATTGGTGTTAGGCAGTCACTCGTAGATCCTTCCCGTGCCACTGGACAAGTAGTCAAATGTGTAACATTTGGCGGCACATTAGAGAAATACTCTACTGCTATCATTAGGATTGCTACTCCTTTCTTTACAGGAGATGTACACGCATGTCTTCTTCCGAATCCGATCGCTGACCTCATCATCGGTCGCATTCATGGAGTCAAGGAATGCACTCCGCAACAAATTTCCACGTGGGAAAAGCAAAACATGCAGATTGCTAACGCTGTAGTCACTAGAGCTCAGGCTCTTAATATGCCTCAAACTTCATCTATTGAAGATAATGAAGTGCATAACCAAGATAATCCCTTGGTAATTTCTCGTGACTCGTTTATAAAACAGCAAGAAGATGATCCCACTCTGAAGAAATTCTTCATTCTTGCAACTAAAGGTGATCCGAATAAAGACACAAGTCGTAAATCGTGGATTACAAAGAAGAATGGCGTACTTGTACGTATGGTTCAAGACTCCATTACGTCAAGTCATTCTCAAATCCTGGTTCCCAAGAATTTGAGAGTTAAAATTTTGCAGCACGCTCACGACTCTCAGTGTGCTGGACACATGGGGTTTTCCCGTACTAAGTCAAGAGTCCTTGCGGCTTTCTTTTGGCCATTGGTAAACAAGGACATACGTATTTATTGTCGATCTTGTAAAGTATGTCAGGAAGTTAAATCCAAAGGTCCACGGCATGCTGCACCCATTCAGGCGGCGGACATTCCTATTCGGCCGTTTCAAAAAATGGCCATAGACATTATTGGTCCATTTAAGATCAAGTCTGCCAGAGGACATCAGTTTATCTTGACGTGTGTTGATATGTGCACACGTTGGCCAGAGGCTATTCCTCTGAAGAGCATTACTACTGCTGATATTGCAGATGCTCTTTGGCTTATATTTTCTCGTCTGGGGTTCCCCGGAGAAATATTGTCAGACCATGGCACCCAACTAATATCAGATACCATGTCTCAAGTAATGTCTACTCTGCAGATAGATAGATCTTTAAGTAGTATCTACCATCCAATGTCTAATGGTATGGTCGAACGCCTTAATAGAACACTTAAAAACTTACTGGGGAAGATAACTGAGGATCATCCTCAAGACTGGGACAGAGTTTTACCTGCGGCCCTCTTCGCTTACAGAGAGGTACCCAATGAACATACGGGATTTTCTCCCTTTGAACTCGTCTTTGGCGCGCGTCCGCGTGGCCCTATGTCGTTGCTTCACGATCTCATAACATCTGACAATATTGACGATGACACAAAGTCATCCTACGAATATGTCATCGCGTTGAGACAAAAAATTATCGAAGCATGCAAATTAGCAACTTCTTCTTCTGAATTTGCGAAACAGAAGGCAAGGCAATTTGCCAATAAGAAGAGATGCTTACGACAACTTTGTCCTGGTGACAAAGCATTTGTATTACTACCTTGTAGGGAAAACAGATTACTTATTTCTTGGAAAGGTCCGTACGATATAATATCGAAAATTTCCGATGTCGACTATATTGTCGATATTGATGGGAAGCATAAAACCTTCCACATCAATATGCTTACTGAATTCCATGAACGTCCGGATTATTTGCAACCCATTTTCCAAGCAACGGACAATTCTCCAGTACAACATGGTCATTACTCATCACTGTCCGTGATACAGGATGAGGAAACAAGTTTTTCAGATGTAAATCTTCCTCTTCCAATGATCCCACTTCATTCCAGTGAATCATGGAAGAACGTTACTGTCTCTCCTGATTTGTCTCTAGGAGAACAGCGACAAGTTTCAACTATGTTGCAAACATTTCAGGATGTACTCACTGACATCCCTGGACAAACGAATGTCATTCAACATGACATTGTTCTAACTGACCATACTCCTATTAGGGTTAGACCTTATCCTATACCTATACATTTTCAAGCACAGGTCGAGAAAGAGTTGGATGAGATGATAGATTTGAAAATAATCGAACCATCCACCTCTGCATATTCTTCGCCGATGGTTATTGTGCGTAAAAAAGACAATAACATACGTCTTTGCGTTGACTATCGAAAATTGAATCAAGTAACTAAGTTCGATGCCGAACCTATGCCTTTACTGGAAGAGCTACTTACTCGACTCTCCAAATCTCATTTTTTCACTAAACTTGATTTGTCTAAAGGATATTGGCAAGTTCCTTTATCTGAACGCGCCAAACCTCTCACGGCTTTTTCAACACCTAGAGGTTTGTTCCAATGGAATTTTATGCCTTTCGGTCTTATGAACGCACCAGCTACGTTCGTACGCATGATGCGCCGAATCCTATCTTATCGGTCAGATGTCATTGCATATCTAGACGACATCTGTCTTTTCAGCGATACTTGGGAAGATCACTATTCAGGGTTAGATGAATTGCTGTCTACTTTGCGTGAGCACAACCTGACAGCGAAACCCTCTAAAGCCTATATTGGTTTTAGCGAAATTTCTTTCCTAGGCCACCGAGTTGGTCATGGTTTCCTAAAGACAGAGGACCATAATACTAGTAAGATACTTAACATCTCAATCCCTAAGACTAAAAAACAGGTGAGAAGTCTGTTAGGTCTTATTCAATTTTATGGCAGATTCATTCAGAATCTATCCTCTATCATGGCACCTCTCTCAACACTTCTAAAGAAAGGTTCGCCTAATGTGGTCCACTGGTCTCAGGAATGCCAATGCTCTCTGGATAAGATTAAAACACTGTTTTCAACACCACCTATTTTAGTGCTACCCACTAAAGATAAGACATTCGTTCTTCGTAGTGATGCTTCATCCACTGGGATTGGAGCGGCACTAATGCAAGAGTACTCTGGAACTCTGCATCCTGTAATGTATATTTCCAGAAAACTTAATGCGGCAGAAAGGAATTATTCGGTTTTAGACCGTGAGCTATTAGCTATGGTTTGGTCGATCCTCAAACTACAGAGATTCCTTCTAGGCGCACATTTCATAGTAGAAACCGACCAAAAAGCTCTTACTGCTATACAGAGTAAGAATGTGAAGAGCTCGAGGTCTACTCGATATGCAATTGCTCTTCAACCTTTTCATTTCTCTGTGCGAGCTATTCGTGGATCAGATAATGTGATGGCAGACATTCTGTCAAGATGCCCACATGATTCCACATAACTATTAGGGCTTAGACTTCTTGATATGTCTAGTTCTATAGTAGTTCCTTTTCTATATCATGATAGATACACATTTGTAATTTAATAATATAATGATTGTATCACTACATAGCGGTTCATTGATGTTTATTCACCGCTGTGCTTTGATGATTTTTTCTTCATAAATCATAAATTTAAGATATCTAATACGAAATGATGATATGAATTTTTTAGGCATTGTGTAATTGCCAGAATTGTATTATACTTTGATGACACCTTCCTTGAAAAATATACTTGTAGAGAAATAATTTCTCTCAGTTTATGAGACACATTCTCACCAGTCGCTCCATAAGTCGACTTAGCCTCATATTAGGCGTTATAGGTATTCCTGATATTTTCATCTGCGCATTATTCATGCGTTGTGAGCCTATTGTACGTTGCTCCTAGATGTATTTCAAAAAGGAAAAAAAAAAATGTTCCATTTTTTTTTCCCGGGAGGTGTGGTAAGACTGTTACGTGCAGTCTTTGATATCTTACAATATTATACATAGGTAATTTTTTAGTGCTTAAGGGAAAGTCATTATTGAGTTACTTCCCTTGAAAGTTGTGTCGGCTCTTTCGATCAAACTCCGCGGATAAATCCATTTTACTGCGATTTATTCGTTGTTTGGGTAATAATAGATTGTTCTTGCTTCAGAATATCTATGGCCTGAATTTATGTGTATTGTTTGTCTGAGTAGGACGAGTCTGTCTTATATCTGTAGATCTTTACATATCTAAGTCGAACTATATGTTCTGTTGTCTCTAGAGAGGTCGAAGGCTATTCGGCGGATGTGTCGCTAGAGTGTGGTGTGATTTGGCTTCGTCCTGATAGGGACTGTGTGTTTTCCATGTCGGCCTGTCGCCGGGGAAAAAGTGATCTCAGTATTTGTGGGGAAGGTGATAGTTGTCTAAACCTATCGTGTATGCTTTACCCCAGTGTTTAGTCGTATTGCCAAGGAATGGCAGTTTCATAATTCCTATACCAAGGTAATCAAAGACACTCTTATGAACTCTCGATCGAAGCCACCATTTTCGATAGTTACGATTTGAATGTCTAAGAGAATATATTTGACTCGATGAAAACGACTTCGATTCCTAGCAGCACTATATCCTGTAGATTGCAGTCAATTGTTCATGATCAAATCTACAGAGCAATGAAATGTTTTATGAATGACTAACTTTAGGACAGATTCATTATCTGTATCCAAACGTGAGTGAAGCCATCTTGGAACCAAAACATGTAGTGACTTTCAAGAAGAGAAAAGGGGATGCCCGTATTATCGCATGTTTAGTCCAGAGATCACTGCTACACATGAGAACCCTTTATCAGCGGTTCAATATTATTATATGGAAAAAATATGTGCTGAACATTATGTTGAAGAATCGTCGCTAGACGAGATTAGGTTTAGAAGCCATCTGAAATATTGTTTATAAGCTGACGTGCTCAGTCAGTGAAGTCAGATGATTTATATGTATGGGCGATGCTGAGGGCTTGGCTACTGACAGTCCATTATAATATTAATCTACATGAGTGCCCATGTAACATAACATTGCAAGACCAGTTATCCACTGTACTATGATGTATTATGCCAACCTGTGATTTGTCACTATCTGTGCTGTCGAGTGTGTACGTCCAATTAAACTTTAGAAAAGGTACACAGTCGTTGGTGTCGATGACTTCCAGCCATACATGAGTGTGAGAAAAGAACATTTTTTGTCAACACCACGAACCTTTATCATCATTCGCACATTATACACTCAATCCATGTCTACACACCACTGCGTAGGTCAAGTTGACATTCCATACACTACAGTGGAGCAAATAACACCATAGAGATCTTATCAACTGATGATGATGATGATGTCTGCTTCCATCCACTTATATCTATCTTTTGGTGGATATCATTAACGGGAATAAAAATCCAACATTATCCAACTTTATCAATGGGGTTGCTACATCCGACAATTCTTGGTAATGTTTACGTTACAGCTTCTCACATTTTTCCTGTCGAGTCGGAAGTAATTATGCACTCTTAAGCAAACACTTCGTGCTCACATTTACCTTGGAGTCAATGTCGTGTTATCACGTTTTAGGGACTCAATTAATGTCTCAGGGATAGGCGATACGCTTGTCTGGCCCTGTCATGCATCGATGCGTGAAACGTAAACAATAACAGTAGGAAAAAATAGAGTGCTAACAACAGAATAACGCACCTAATTTAGTACGCACAACAAATGTATTCTAGTACTGCCGGAGAGGAGATAATAGCCCCTTCAGTCATAACTGACTATGGGAATGCGCCCCTGAGGTGACAGCCCTCAGCTGCTTATTTTCCTGGTGCTCCTTTCGACGTTTTCTCCTCACCTCTGCTTCTTGTGTGAGCCTCTCTTCACCCAATCTGAGGTGGCGCCGTAAATAGCATCGCCACTTAGTGCGATCGGCAGCTTCATCCTCCCATGTTGCTGGATCCATGTCCAGTGCCCTCATATCTCTCTTGCACACATCTTTGAACCTCAGCTGTGGTCGCCCAACTGTTCTCTTGCCATCTGCTAATTGTCCGTAGAAGATATCTTTTGGGATGCGACCATCTTCCATGCGGCGAACATGGCCAAGCCAGCGAAGTCTGCGCTGTCTAAGAAGCGTATACATACTTTGAAGGCCAGCACGTGACAACACCTCGACATTTGTCACTTTATCTTTCCACGAGATGCCGAGGATGCGGCGTAGACACCGCAAATGGAAGGTATTGAGCCTTCTTTCTTGCTTAGCATAGGTCGTCCAGGTCTCGCTGCCATATAGGAGTGTGCTGGTGACGCAGGCATTATATACCGCAGCTTTGGTCTTCATTGTGAGTTTAGAGTTTCCCCAAACACGCGATGTGAGGCGGGCAAAGGTAGCTGCAGCTTTGCCAATGCGGCTGTCGATTTCTGTATCCAGTGAGAGTTTGTCATTGATGGTAGACCCTAGGTATGTGAAGTGGTGCACCACTGCCAATTCATAGTTATCGATAGTGATAACTGGTGCAGCACCCACATCCTGACTCAGCACATTCGTTTTCTTTAGACTTATTGTGAGGCCAAAGTCCTTGCATGCTTTAGTGAAGCGATTCATCAAGCTCTGAAGCTCCTGTTGGCTTTGAGTGACGACTGCAGCATCATCAGCGAACAACAAGTCTCTTATAGTGACCCTTCTGATTTTTGTTTTTGCCTTCAGCCTTGAAAGATTAAACAGACGGCCATCTGACCTAGTGTGAAGGCATATTCCTTCAGTTGCATCTCTGAATGCATGTTTCAAAAGTAAGGCAAAGAAGATTCCGAAGAGGGTCGGAGCCAGAACACAGCCTTGTTTAACGCCACTTCGTATATCAAAGGGCTGTGACGTGCTTCCAGCATATTGGACTGTTCCCTTCATGCCGTCATGGAATGACTTTATCGTTTCCAGCATTTTAGAAGGGCAGCCTATTTTCAGGAGGATTTTAAAGAGTCCATCCCTACTAACCAGGTCGAATGCTTTTGTGAGGTCTATAAAGGCGATATATAATGGTCTTTTCTGCTCTCTTGATTTTTCCTGAAGCTGGCGGAGAGAGAAGATCATGTCTGTTGTTGATCTGCCAGCTCGGAATCCACACTGTGACTCTGGATATATGCGCTCAGCTAACTTGTGTAGTCGCATTAAGATGACTTTGGCAAAAACCTTACCAACAATACTAAGAAGAGAGATGCCTCTGTAGTTATTGCAATCACTTCTGTCTCCTTTATTTTTATACAGTGTTACAATCTTGGCATCTCGCATGTCTTGAGGAATAGTTGTCTCTTCCCAGCACTGGCACAGCATCCTATGCAGGGGATGTAATAGCGTGCTCTTACAGCATTTGATTAAGTCAGGAGGAATCCCATCACTGCCTGGTGCTTTGCCAGAGGCCAAGCTATCAATGGCCTTGCTGAGTTCCTCTAATGTTGGTTCGGCATCCAGCTCCTCCATAGTTGGCAGACTATTGACAACATCAAGGGCTGCAGGCGTAACGGTATTGTCTCTAGCGTAAAGCTCAGAGTAGTGCTCGACCCACCTCTCCATCTGCTTACCCTTATCGGTTAGCTTCTCTCCGCTGATGGTTTTTAGCAGTGCCGTCTTACTTTTATGGGGGCCAAGTGCTTTCTTTATACCGTCATACATTTGTCTAATGTTGCCTGTTTGCGCTGCGATCTGGATGCTCTCACTGAGCTGGAGCCAGTAGTCATTTGCACAGCGTCGAGCAGTTTGTTGAACTTTGCTTCTCGTAGCCCTCAGGATCTGTAGGGTTCTGGCACTCGGTGAACGTTTGTATTCATTCATAGCACTGCGCTTAGCTTCAATGACAGGTGCCATCACATCTGATGAAGCATCAAACCAGTCATTTGACTTTGCTGTTTTCTTACCAAAGGTGGCAAGTGCAGTACTTTGAATGGTGTTCCGTAGATGCTCCCAGTTCTCTGTAATAGTATCACCATGCTGAGGGCTACTGAGCACTTTCTCGAAGGTCGCAGTGAATTGAGCGATCATGAAAGGGTCTGACATCTTGCTGGCATCAATGCGTGGTTTCCCTTCATGTCTGACACGATAGAGTTTTCTTGGTTGTGCTCTGATTTTGCAGCAAACCAAGGAGTGATCTGTATCACAGTCTGCACTATGGTACGAGCGCGTGGAGAGCACAGACCTGAGGAGTGGCCTTCTGACGAGAATCAGGTCAAGTTGGTGCCAGTGCTTGAATCGTGGGTGTCTGCATGACACCTTATGCTGGGGTTTTGTCTGAAAGTAGGTGTTGGTCACGCAGAGGTCATGGTGGACGCACAACTCTAAGAGCCGTTGTCCATTTTCTTTCATCTTGCCAATACCAAACCTGCCCAGACATGAAGGCCATGAAACATTATCGGCACCCACTCTAGCGTTAAAGTCACGAAGGAGAACAAGCTGTTCTTGCCTAGGTATGCTTTTGATAATTGCTGTTAGATTCTCGTAGAACTCATCTTTAGCTTCTGAGGCAGAGTACAGAGTAGGAGCATACACACTGACAAGGGTGATGGGACCTGTGCTAGTTTGCAGGCGGAGCGTTAACAGGCGTTCTGATCTATTCTCGCCTGGTTCAACCATTTTAGTTAGCGATTTTTTGACCGCAAAACCTACTCCGTGTTCTCTAGCTTTATTAAGATCTTTCCCTTGCCAATAAAATGTGTAGTCCTTCTCGCTCACCGTTCCAGAGCCCGCCAGGCGCGTTTCCTGAAGTGCAGCTATATCCACCTGAAGTCGTTTAAGCTCATCATTAATTATGGCTGTCTTCCTTACATCGTTTACATCCTGTAGGTTTTCGGATAGTCCAGTCAACATAGTCCGGACGTTCCAGCATCCCAATCTGAGAGTTTGCTTATTTCTATTTTTTCTATAATTGCTTGGTGCAAAGAGGAGAAAAGAGCGCACAATTATGTCACACTCGGACAATATGACTGCTAGAATAGGTCAGTTTTCAGACATTCTACCTTGTTTAGCATTCGAAGAAAGATGTGCTTTAAGTTGAGCTTTTTAGAGTTGCTCTACCAAATAGATAAATTGGTATAGTATTAGCAGATCTCCAGTCAATGCAGATTTTGCACCATTTGGGACGCTATACCTTGTGTATGGTTTGGCAGCATCATATTCGATCATCCCGTCTGTGACTGGCTGACCTCAGAAGTCATGGGAAGTGTGGCACAAACTGGTGTAATGATAGAGCGAGATTTACAAAGCTCTTGCCCCTTTTAATTTACACAGCAAAATACTTTTTTTGTTTTTAATTCAGTATTTCAAAAACTTCACAATGTACTTCTTACTTACGTTGCTTAAAATATACTAAGTTTATAATAAACAACTACTTTGAAGCGTTATTTCACGTTTTTAAAACGCCCCCTTTTTCTTTTTTTTTTTGGTTGTTGCAATGATCTATGTGGACCTGCAGTGACTTAAGGCTCGTTAAATTCGGGGTCGGAGTTGGGACATTTGTTTAACCGACTACGATGCCACTAAAAAACGACCGACTTTGACTCCACCGTTCTACTTAGTACAGTGAGACTGCAGCAATGACACTAGATAATAAAACAGAAGAACATAAAATAAATGAATAAAACGTGCAGTAATACAAAGATAAGTTGAATCCCCTGAGCTTTTATAAACGGATTTCGGGAGATGTTATGATATGAGGGAATGATATTGAAATGACGGATCGTTCAGTATTATTAGACATACAGGCGACACAGTTATAACAGTAGAAAACTAACAGGACTTTCAGTGGGTCTTGGGTATAGTTGTCGTCTAAAGCACCACTAAAAAAATATAGTTACATATCAAGACGACACGAGTAATAGTTGGACCGGGAGAAGGAAAACTCTACAACGTAAAATATTCATTGAAGGAAACATATTACCTCTTTTAACTACCAGCGAACGTTATTTCGGCGCCGATGATTGTTCTGTTGACACAGCAGACCGATATTCCGGCTATTTTAATGGGTACTGAACCAGTTACGACAAATGAAACTGTTGAAGAATCTTAGATCTATCGTAAGATATGATGGAAAATGTTTCGGTGAAATGAATGTTTTAACTGCCAAGGCAAAAAATAAATTCGATTTTAGCAGGCAGCATAGAAAGCCTTCTTACCAACATAAAACCACAAGCAGTGACGAACAAGGGAAAGGTACGATGGTATTTCACATAATATATTACTTTAAGGCTGTGAGACGTGGACAATGTATAGACAGAAGGAAATAACATTACAAGCTGGCGAGACTCGGTTACAAAGAAAAATGCAAATGAAACATTAGACCACAAAATAATTCAAATGTGGAAGTCTTTAGATAAAAAGTGAAAAAAACAAACAAACAAACAAACAAACACAGTCGTCAATTAATCAAGACGGTAAGACGCATACAGTGAAAGTTCTTTGAAAACTCAATTTGAGGAGACAGTTAAGAGCATCCTATAACAACAGGTAAATTGAACGTCAAGAGAAGAAGATGAAGAAAAAGAGAAATGAGTTGAAAACTTGATCACGTGGCTTGGAAAGAGACTGTAGACACAACAAATTCAGGGTGTTATAGACACGAGGACATTGAAAGACACGGTCGTTAGCTCCAGCTCGCGCTGCACTCACTGAATTGAACTTTAATATTAAAAAAAAGAAGGAGCGATGTAGTATTTTTGAACTCACGTCACTTATTCGTAACTAGATATAAGCCATTTTACGACAAAGCAACCAGGAATTCCACCACGGAAAAAGGTGAGAATGGGTGAAATTCCTGTCTGCCTGGGTTTTGCGCACCAGTTCAGAGGGCCCCTCTACAACAACAATTATGACCCAAATGTCAGATTTCTAGGTCGTCAGAATTACGCAAAATTGTCTGTACAGACAACTGGACAGCTGTACATAATATTATCCTGTTATATATTAGTTAAAAAATGTTAAGAGGTATGTTAATAAGACGTAAACAGTGATATTCAATGTGCATGGTTTAGCGCGCGCGCACGCGCACACACACAAAATGACATCAGAAAAAGCTAGGAACGTTGGGGCAATTTGGATTGAAATAAATTCAAATTTGGCCTCATAACATTTTGAAGCAATACTCAGTTCTAACAGCAGCTAACAAGGATATCAATAACCTCGCGCTTGGCAGGAAGCTGAGATTGAAATATAGTTTACCTGGCAATGATTTTCAGCAGGAATACTGACATCCTTTGGCCAGGAACTTTTTTCCATATCCAATTTCTCGCGTCTTTAGAGGAAATGAAAACAGCGTCATGCTGAACTGTGATAACCGAATATTATAATCATGCAGTGAAGGTCGGCTTGACATTACTCTATTTCAGGGAAATGAATAGTTTCAAAATTCATTTATTTGGACCGGATTTTTGTTCAGTGTGAGAAAACAAGAATATGTGTAATGCTGGATTTGAATACAGTCTGTAAATAAATATTAGACAAACATAAAGGTATGTTTTCAGGCACTCGTAAGAAATAAAGAAATAGAAAACTAGACAACAGAAAAACAACAGACGTCTAGTTTTCTACTTCTTTATTTCTTACGAGTGCCTGAAAACATACCTTTATGTTTGTCTAATATTTATTTACTGTTTACAGGCCTCGGTTTTCCCTTCATTATGTGTTATAAATGTTTAGACAAGGAACTGCGATGTCTCTTACCAAGAATTTAGTATAACACCGTGATCATTGGCCCTTCAGTGCTGTTACATTTCAGAAAAATTAATTCGTTATTTTGCCCTTTGATCCGTCCCTGCATGATGGTGCCTTTAAGAATTACTTTTCCATTTTGTACCTTTCTTGTTCTTTCAACCCTTCACATGGGATGAAAACTGATTTTTATACCATCAAGAAATATTTACTATTCATTCCAAGCATTTCTGTCTTTGTAACACAATCTGGGGAGGACATGTCTCATTTTTTAAACATCGTGGTTTTTTGCCGATCCATTTAGCACCGGTACCGATGGACTTCACTGGCATTCGCGGCTTTCCCAGGGGCAGGCTTCTTTTTGCAATGATTTTTCAGCAATGATTTTATAAGCCAGTCTCATGTGGCATTATACACATCATCGAGTAAATAACCTTCTTCTTCCAAAAAAAGCTTCTGTTTCTTTAAAATTTTCAGCGGCAGTATGCATCCAACTCTCCAATTCTCGTATGCCATGACGAGATTTAAAGTTTTTAACCATCCCTGGCTAGCCTATCTTTTTTCCGTCTCCCTGAATGTGTCTTTTTCCCCAGGATCGCAGAGAGGAATCTTTCGCATTTCTCATGGGTTTCTTCGAGCCCATTTTCATCGCAGGACATTACTATAATGGTATCTTCATGTTTTCTCGATATGTGTCTTAGCTCCAGGATCGCAGGACAAGGTCTGTATTATAATGGTATCTTCAGGTTTTCTCGATATGTGTCTTAGCCCCAGGATCGCAGGACAAGGGCTACATTATAATGGTATCTTCATGTTTTCTCGATATGTGTCTTAGCTCCAGGATCGCAGGACAAGGTCTGTATTATAATGGTATCTTCAGGTTTTCTCGATATGTGTCTTAGCCCCAGGATCGCAGGACAAGGTCTGTATTATAATGGTATCTTCAGGTTTTCTCGATATGTGTCTTAGCCCCAGGATCGCAGGACAAGGGCTACATTATAATGGTATCTTCAGGTTTTCTCGATATGTGTCTTAGCCCCAGGATCTTGGACAAGGGAATAAAGGTAAGGTCTGTATTATAATGGTATCTTCAGGTTTTCTCGATATGTGTCTTAGCCCCAGGATTGCAGGACAAGGGCTACATTATAATGGTATCTTCAGGTTTTCTGGACATGTGTTTAAGCCCCAGGATCGCAGGACAAGGGCTACATTATAATGGTATCTTCAGGTTTTCTCGATATATGTCTTAGCCATAGGATCGCAGGACAAGGGCTACGTTATAATGCTATCTTCAGGATTTCTCGATATGTGTCTTAGCCCCAGGATCGCAGGACAAGGGCTACATTATAATGATATCTTCAGGTTTTCTCGATATGTGTCTTAGCCCCAGGATCGCAGGACAATGGCTACATTATAATGGTATCTTCAGGTTTTCTCGATATGTGTCTTACCCATCGCCATCGTGTTATTCTTATTCCCTGGTCCACGTACACCTGGTGGTTCTTCTAATCAGTTCCACGTCACTGATATGGTCATACTAGTTCAATCAGGTTTTCTCGTTACAGGATATGGCTACATTATAATATTCCCTGGTCCACGTACACCTGGTGGTTCTTCTAATCAGTTCCACGTCACTGATATGGTCATACTAGTTCAATCATTCTATTCGGGAAGCAGAGAATAGTAAAACTGCAACATACCTAGCATGTAAAAACAGGCTGAAGGGTTGGAATCCTCGCTGCTGCTACGTAGTTCGTGAACTGTGGTGATGTACAGTAGTTTTTTAAAATGCGTTTGAATAAGTAAAATTGCCGTTAGGTATTGGTGCTTTTGAATTTAATTCCCGTCTTTTGGCGGGCTTTTACACTAGTTTAAAAAAAATATATATATGACATCTGTTCTTATCTCGCTCCTTATAGAACATGTAGACACCACTGTAGCTAACCCCCCTGCAGGAAGACTGCATCAAACCGTCGAAACAGCCAACCACGTCAAATAGAAACATTAAGCCATAAAATCTTCAGCAAGTGTTTAGAGGTCAACCGAAGTCATTGGTTTACACCAGCGTTAGGTAAACATGAGCTGTAAGGATCTACCTTAAAAACAGTGAGCTCTTTAACGGTCTACCGTATTAAAATCATGTCTGTTTTCAGGTTTCAGAGTTGCTGAACTTTGAAATAAGTGCTGTCCGTATGTAACTGTTACCTATGTTGGGCAATCTGCATCTTACAATTCCATCAAAACCAATTAATCAATCAATTAATACCCTTTAGTTCCACAAGGAGCATAGGCCTTCAACAAACACATACCAAGTCCTCCTGTCACGTGCATCAGCTCAATTCCTTTCCAACGTTTTACCCCATCATTTTCACTTGGGTCTCCAGTTCTGTTCTCCGCGTGTTTTTGGTGTACCTGTGCCTTTCTTTCCCTTGGGAATTCCAAAACAAGGACTACTTTGTAATGCTATTAACATGTATTCTCAGTATGTGTCCTTTCCATCTCCATCGTCTTCTTCTTTATCTCCTGCTTCACTGGTTCTTGTCTGGTTCTTGTCTGATTCTTGTCTGGTTCTTGTCTGGTACTTGTCTGGTTCTTGTCTGGTTCTTGTCATCAGTTCTACTGACACTTGTCTGGTTCTTGTCTGGCACTTGTCTGGTTCTTGTCATCAATTCCACCTAGGTGACCTAATCATCATACCATTTCAATCCTTCTAGTCTACGCAAGCACTCACTTATGAATGTCTGTAGCATTTCGGTTAGTAGCAAAGTTTGATTTGCTGGGGAGGTTATGATGGTATCCTAAAAGAATGAAATCCGTGTATGTATTAACCGTGTGAGGTCAAGCACATGTAGGCCCCTGACTCTATAAATGATGATGATGAATTATGTGCAGGGAACCTAACGCTACCTCCCTAGATCTCACACGGTCACTATTTTGGCTCTAATGTCTGGTGTATGATGTACCTAGTGTCTAGGGGAGAAATGAAATGATGGTACACAACATAAAAACACTTTAATTTTCTATGAGGAAGTAAATAAAAACCAGGGGTTAAGTTTTTCTTTAAAATGAATATTTTTTTCTGTACAATTTAATCTGCCTGTCCAGCCATATCTTTTGGACAGGTCTTTGAAAATAAGGACAAGATAGTTTACAGAAAAGATCAACTAAAATATCTGGACTCTTTGTCCACTAACTATAAAGTCAATATATATCTATATCTTTCCTGTTGGAATGTTCACAGCTTACACTTTATTCATCTAAGAAGGAAAGTCACTGTGTATGAGGGGCTGTAGTTTCATCATACCCCATAAACTTCCTGAGTATGATTTTGAAATACTAGAGTTTATTAAACGAAAATGTCAGATATACCCAGATGCTTAACACATCACCTGGGATTCCTTGAAGAATGATAATACAGTATGAAGTTGCAGAAAATCTCAATCTCGCAAAATGCCCAAGCTCCTCCTGTTATCTTTTGACAGCATAAACGAATGGTCGGAGACTTGATGGCCTTATTCTCACTCAGCAGGTTTCCTGTTACCGGCTGGCAACAGGAAATAAAACCTCTGCAACAAAAGGACACCCTGGCCTTTTATATCTGATCACTTCTTATATTTATTATTTTCCTACGGTGATATGGGGTCAGCCTCGCGTGCATTACAGGTGCACATGCCCCTAATTTTACATGACTCCCACCTTGCTGTGACCACACCTCAGGTCCCTATGGCAGATACGCCACTGTACGTTTACATAGTTTTCCTCAATAAAATAATGTGGAGTAACCACATTTCCTTTGGTATGATTTTCTCTTCTTTTCTTTTTTAAAAATAAATGCTTCAGGCATGTTAACCAGTGTTCATGGAACACAGAGGCTTACTAATCATATTCTAATGCAACAATATTCAAACACAATTATGACCACATACATCAGTTAGATACATTTCAATGTGAGGACTCAACAATGTCTGCTCCCGGCACGTCCTTCACTTTTCCCAATAGCAGTATCTAACTTTGGCATTGGGATTAAACATATTAAATTCATAAAGCATTCTTACCACAAATTTTCAAGAAATATAAAAAATGACGCTGACTTGCAAAGAAGTGGCCTCAGTTTCTTCTGCACTGTCCAGACTGTGAATACTTCTTTATTTAATTTTACAATTAACACAGCTGATCTCAGCGTATTTGAATGAAAAGTTTTGTTCAACTGGCAATGAATAGTGAAAGCCTTTTGCTAATATTTATTAGACCTGGCCAATCGAAAGCTTGCGACTACCAGAATTCAAATGTAGTTTTTGAAAAACAAAAATAATTCCAAACAAACTCTGTGTCTGGTAGTCGATTGGCCAGCCTGCTTTAGTTATGCCAATACAAAAAGATGTTTCGTTTTGGATTACTTTTTCCTACCGCTCCCCTTTCCCTCCTATACTCTTGTTACCCAAGCGAATTTGAATTACCTCAATGCCTCTTTTCTAAGCGGCCGTCCCCACTAACGTTAAGAAAAAAACAAGCAGGAACAACAGTCTGTCTGGTCGCGCGTCCCTAGACATTTAGTATTTTCTCAATAACTTGGCTAATACTGGGACTACCATATTATTTAAAACATATTCTTGCTCAGTGGACTCTAAGCTATACTACCATATGATTTTTATGGTCAGTTTCATTATGGTTTAGATTTTCAATTTTGTCACCGGCAATCGTCAAATAAAAATTTTACACAAGACGGCCATCTTTCCCCCCTTTCTCATCTCTCGCTAGCATGTATTTTCAAATAACTACTTGTTTTAGTGACGTCAGTAATACTACCGCGAGGAGGAAATAAAATTGTCTGCGAGTTTGCCCCTGTTGGCTATGCCGCAGCGTGTATATATGCATGGCATAATGTGTCAAGCGAAGCGGGGTTTTTGACCGGCGGGTATTTGAATAGGCGTTAAATATTTGTATTGTCTCGTGTTACACTACCAAAAAATGTAAGGATTACTACTTATTACACGCGTTAAAGTCAAAATATTACGTTAATTCAGACAGTAGTTTGGCGGCACACTTCCGCAAAATCGTTAATTATAAGTCTTGCCACAGTCTCTATCAGATCGGGCAAAATGTTAAAAATGTACGTCACAAGGAAAGCGAGGAGGTTTAAACGGCGGGGTCGGTTTTAAGCCTGTCCACGGCACAAAATTCAGCGCTATGCTGGCATGTGAGAGTATCACCGTCAGACACAATAGGGCGGGTTTATTTATTATCATTTTATGTCGAAAATAATACTGAAATGAGCGATTATTCTCGCAGATTTTACTACACGGTTGTCGTTTATGTTGTTCTCCATGTTTCAGGGCCGTACAAAAGGCTGACTTGCCATTTGAGTTGAAGATTCTTATTTTTGTTTTGGACTTGATTTTTCGTGATCTCCATATGCTTTCCAATGCAATGACAGCTACTATTGCCGTTTGTTTTCTTATTTTGATTCCATCGACATAGTGGTGAAAAATGCTATTTTACAGAGTTTTAACTTCACCTCTTCAGAGACAAGACCGCTGTCCTGTTTCATCCAGTTCACTAACAAATTAAAATTCAGTAAGCAAGGTCGCTGGTGTTCACTGGGAACATGGAAAATAGTACCTTCAGTTCTGGGGATAGCACGCTTTTAAACTCCGGACTAGTACATCGTTTCCTTAACTTAAAAATGCATTCCTGTTTACCACTCTGAAACCTAAATATCTGTCAGATCACCCTCGTGATCTACCGGTAGTATGCGATCTACCGGTTGTCGACCCCTGGTTTAGACTAAAAAAAAATCTTTCAAAACAGCTGTTCTCTGCACTGTTTTGAATGGTTTTTTTTTTTTTCCACGGAATAAATTAAAATTTATCATGCCTTAAAATGCTTCCTGAGATAGAAATGGCGCGGTGGAGTAACCTTGACCGACTCAGGCACCGGAAAACTTACACATTTTGCTCGAAAAGATTTATGCATACACTGAAAACAAAAATGAATGTGACCGCATGGTTATCCAGCTTTCTTTTTCTGTGTTATTATATTTGCTAAATTCTTAATTCACTCAAATTGAAATGATCTCAAAAGTTTGATAGACAAGAAGAAGTAAACCACAATGTCTGTTGGAGGAATCGGGCGGAGCTAGTGGACGGTTCTACTATCACGACTAGGCTAAAACAGTCAAAGACAAAAATGAGGTTTACATGGTACCAGCACACTCATCATGTTAAACAAATTACCATAGAAACCATCATTGCAAGAGCAGATAAATAATTGGTGCCGGCTTTCTGCAACGGTGTGACAGTATTGCCTCCCCTACTTTGCAGTAGTGGTCCAACAGTGGCCAAAACTCAAGAGTATCTAATATGAGCTTCAAAGGTGTCTACCTTCGCACAAGATTACACGTGGTAGATTTGTAAATAGAATGGTAATGACACTTCTATCTCAAGTTAGTATTCACAAGATATTCAGATAAGCGAAAACAATACTGCTTTGGTTCAGCACGTTAATTCTAGAATCTGCCGACAACTTTTGTGAAGAGTTAAGCAGTGGTTAATTTTAGCTCGTTAAGCCCCCACCCCTGATTTACTCAGTGGAATTCTTGTTATTCTGATATAGATCTGGCTTTACATGTGAGTCACGCAACGTCATTTATGCTATAATATGCAAATGTTGCACCATTACGTACATCGGCCAAACGGGCACACGACTGGGCGACCGATTCTGCAGACACCTCTATGACATCTCTCAGTTTAATTCCACACCTGTGGCCATCCACTTCAATGGCCCTGACCACCACGGTGCCACTGACATCCAGGTGACAGCCATCAGATACTGTTCCTCGGACGCCAACAGTCGGTTTCGCCAGGAACAACGCCTCATCCATCTTATGGGTTGCCTCAAACCACACGGTTTGAATACCCAACATTCTTTTGTCTGAGACGCCTTTCTCTATCGAGTCCCTGTTGTATTATGACTTTCTACTTTGATGCGATCACCCTTTTTTTTTTTTTTTTTTTTTTAAATTACCATTTTTTTAATTTAATAATTTTATTTATTTATTTATTTTTTTAATTTGTTTATTTATTTTATTTTATTTAAATTTTTTTTTTTTTTAAATTATTTTTTTCCTTTATTATTTTTTATTTTATTTATTTCTTTATTTAGTTTTTATTTTTATTTATTTATTTATTTGTTTTAAATTTATTTATTATTATTATTTATTTATATTTTATTTATTTATTTTATTTATTATTTATTGATTACTTTTTTCTCACTCTTTTCCAGTCCTTGTTTTTATTATTTCTTATCTTTATGTACTGTCAACTTCCTCTTTCCGGTTTAGTGGCAGCCATCCTGCTTTGCTTCACATGTGGCTGGACTTAATATTAAGGGAGTTTTTTTCTCTTATTTTTATAGTTTCATGTTCTCTACTTAATTCTCATTTTCTTTCCCTCCTGTCTATTGTTTGTCTGTCCCTGACGAAGGCCTTGTGGCCGCAACGTAGGTTTTTCTTGTCCTTCTCCTTGTAAGACGTATTACTATTTGTGTGGGTGTGTGTGTTTTTATTTTATTTTTTTTTTTTTTCAACTGTTTTACCCCGTCTTACGGCAGTTCTCCTCATATACTTATATTTACATTGAATAGCTTTTATAGTTACTTTACATTTAAATGAAAAGGTTCGTAGTACAGATAGAATATGTTTACATTTACATGTTCACTGACTGAAAAGTATTCACAAAATAAATTGAATATGTTTTCATTTACGTTTACACTGATTTGAAAAGTCTGAAACTTTCATTTATTTTAAAGTGCATATGTTAACATCGACATTTACTCTATTTTGAAACTGTAAATATTACAATGAGAATGTGCATCATTTCTTTCATCTTTCCCTACCTGCTCCATATGGAACCTGGGACTCTTTATGCGTTTAGTTCTCTGTAAGAAACTGGCAATAAAGCAGTCACCAGTGTCATAAGAGGTTTTGATGTTACTAAAATATAGGCTATCCTGGACAAATAGATGTATCAGAGAATACCAGGATAGTGCCAGATAAGAGACTGGTCTTATAAGTAATACCCCCTTCTCTGAAAAGAGCAAGGGTGTATAGACATCAAAGTGGGGTCAAGCTATGTAAGTTCTCAGAGAAGATGATGATGATGTAGTACTCTGAGTCCCTAACTGCTACCTCTTTAGATCCCACAAGGATTAAAGATTAACTGTGTTGTTTTATGTGGCAAATTGTCTAGGGTAATTTATTTATTATAACAGTTATTAATTTCAAAACAGAACTTTAACTTTAATAAAATTATTAAGCAAGACGGTATGAAATTTTATATACAATTTAATTGTCCTGAACCTTAATCTTTTCAGGTCAGGAATACTCAAAAGCAATATAATGATATTTACAAATCAAAATCAATCAAATGAAAAATCCTTTTCATTCTGTAGATTGTTCACTGGAATAACTACACACATCTTCTGTTCGTATGAGTGTTAACTTCTGCTATCACTATGCTGTAAGTTTTATTTATTATTTTGGAGGTCTTTTATATTCGTCCTAAAAAGGGTTGTAATCCTAGTTTGATTTCTACTGGGTGAATGACTGATGTTCTGACACTGGCCTTTATAAAGGACTTATCTTAGAATGTTGCTGCTGCTGTTCATATACACAAGTCAGGACCACAAACTGTATAGCTCCTGACTGAGAAGATGGGGTCTGGCTCCAGATATATAAGGAACTCTCATCTCCCACAAACTTCCTCTCAAGTGAATGCAGCCACGATGTAATTTCGTGATATAACCTGGAATAAAAGGACAACCACATTCCATGTAGAAGTCTGCCTCAATTCACTCACCCACAAACAACACTAAGTCTTACCCTTTTTCTACACCAACAACCACACACAGATCACCATTCATAAAACCTGTAGAACACAGAGAGATAAGTAAATCGAGTGTCAGTCCGTCCGTTTTCGGGGACCATATGAAATAGCTCCAGTAAGTGGTTTTTTCGTACATATCCTCCATGGGTGATGGAATTAACTTGAATAAAATCACTGTATAGGCGCTATCATTGGTGATTCCTCCCTAATTGCGCGAGGTGGTCTGGAAGACTCTATTTATCTCCTGCTGATCGAATAAACAAACTGAACGACAGCCTGTCCGCTATTTCGTGGGACCAAATGTGCTAGCTCCAGAAAGTGTATTACTTGTAGATCCTTCGTGAGGGACTAGCCTACAAAACTTTCTTTGTTGGTGCTAAACGTTGGTGACTCCCCTTATAGCGTGAGTGGGGCTGGAACTCTGTCTATCTTTCTTGCTGGCCAAATAACCGAACTGAGCGACAGCCTGTCTGCTTTTCGTGGGACCAAATGTGCTAGCTCCAGAAAGTGTATTACTTGTAGATCCTTCGTGAGGGACTAGCCTACAAAACTTTCTTTGTTGGTGCTAAACGTTGGTGACTCCCCTTATAGCGTGAGTGGGGCTGGAACTCTGTCCATAGATGGCTGCTCATACGTGCGAAGTTCTACATAATCCAGAAATAAGCCATGGGACGAAGTCACTTGAGGACAACTGATCCCAAGGCGTGCTTATCCGGCGCTAGAATAGGCTTTAAATCCGGTTTTGGCTGGTTGACTGTGGTTTGGCTGAGTGCCCCGTTTAGGCATACAGAGACTGGTGAATTGAATTCTGCTATATATGCTGGGCTGATTTATGTGCTGGAAGCCGTACTGCTCTGACTGGTAATCCAATAGGCGAGTAGGAAACTACTACTGCATTAGATGATTTCAGATTTAGCGTTGGCTCGTGGCATTGCGTGAGCTTAACTCCCGTGAGAGGGAAATGGCGTTGACAAAGGGTTGTTGTTTCAGGTATGGCTGTGACACTCGTGGGGCTAGATATCCTCAGAATCCCTCTAGACCGAAGAGACGGTGACATTCTTCGTCTGACTGGAAACTAGACTAGCAATTCGGTATCCCCTGAAACTGAGACAGAAAAGAGACACCCTTTTTCATCAAGCAAATAATAAATCACACTAACTTTATACAGAAAGTTTCGCTCCACTATGGGATCAAATTTATTGTAGTTATTGCTATGATAGTTTAGGGCTGTCTTTAACCATGTCTCCTGTTCCTTAAAAATATCAATTATCAACACGCGCCCGCATAGGCTTAATATATTTTGTACACCCATGTACCTGTCAGTAAATGTTCTGACATAAAAAAACTACTTCTCTTCTTCCAACTAAACATACAGCTGAATGGATATGCTTATTCATCTTACAACATTAAGTGAATTTACATAAACAGATTACAGCATTTGAAATTACACAGATAAATCATATGTCCTTTTTGGGGAAACAAAATATTAATATCCCACAAAATGAGTACAAAGAAAATGCAATGTTCTTGCTATAATAATACAGTTGTGGCTAAATCATAAGATAGAATTATATCTATGCCTGGTGACTGCTTTCTGTGAAAGTTATGGACTAGTGCCTAGCCACACAAGTAAGCATAAAATGATTCTCCCTTGCCACTGGAAATATCTATCAAAAAGGAATAAGTGACTATCTCCTATAATCCAGAGTTATTACCTGCATCTCACTATTCAGTTTTTAAGTGAACAATCCACACCTGACATTATCTTACAGAAATGACAGTTAATTTAGCCTATTCTTAACCCATGATAAGCGTCTGTGGACTGATTCTACGCCTATTATCTGTTATTGTAAGTTTAACATTTAACCCATGATAAACCGTAACAGTTTAAGCACCCTTACTAGGCCGTAGACAGCGCTACCTTATCACTGATCTAAATTACTAGGAGAAGTCCTCAGAAATGAATTCACTTTCCTAACAGATATATAAAAACTAACATGAATATATCATATTATAATAAGATATGTCAACTCACCCCGAAAATGACTAGACCATAGACAAACACATTCTAGTACTGTGTTAAAGTTTGCCTTATCTCATGATGGTCATCTACGGGCCAGGAATCTTCTACGAGTGTGTTTGACGTAGTAAAATTTCAAGTCTTATAGCTTACAAACCATTCTACCCAGGACTCAAAGGGTACTAGCCGCTCGTGATCAAACGTTTTAAAGCGACCAGAGAAATTCCCCTGTTCGGACCACAGAGGGTACCCGCCGCTAACGAACCGTTTCTTTCACAGAAACCGTCTTTGGCTCGTTCTAACACTTTAAGCGTAACAGACGTTCTTCTGATCAGGCCAGGTGTGCTGACGTAACATTATCGTTCGCTGACCGCTGCAAGCTCGAACGTAAACAACCTCGGGTGGGGTTTGAGAAGGAGAAAACAATTGGGCCACACAAGTAGCAAACAAAATGTCTAGGAAAACAGAACATTAAAGAGTAATAACATTGAGACGAGATGGAAAAATAAATTAAGTCACTGTCTACGTGACAGTCAGTATGGCACAACACACATTAGTTTCACTTTCCACTTAGCATTAACACATACTCTGGCTATACACAGGTTAATAATTAAACAAATATGCAAATAAATATATCTTTCTTACCCTCAGGCAAATATATTCACACACACAAGCTGAACTGGCCTTCTAAAAGATCTAGAACTGCTCTCAGATCAGAAGGCAAAGACTTGGTCGTTCCGTCTTTTTAGTTTCTGTCATCACGGTGCAGACTTTTGAATCGAATGGCCCAGATAGTACTACCTTGTTACTATTTATAGAACTACATCCGCCCAATCGGAGGCAAAGTCAAAAAGTCTTTCTAGGAATTTTGTCTTAGGCGATTCTGAGCTCGCTTGTATAATCTGACTAATTTTAAATATTTTATATTATAGTTATTAGTGGACCGATTTTAATTATCCGAAGTGATAATTAAACCGCCAATTTCTCTCTATCGTTCTATATAGTTTTCCCTTAGTTATTACTTTGCATATCAATCTGGGTAATTTTAAAGTAATTAAATTTGGCATTACCCTGATATGAAAATATCACTAAAATAAATTTTTCTACTACAATAAAATTTTATCATGCGTGAATATTTATGCTTATGTGTTAAGCAATATCAGCGCTATAATTTGAGATATTTCCTTCTGTTTAACTATCTTTAGTTGTTAAGAAATAAAATATCTTCGTTTGGTCAAAAACACAAAAATAGCCTCTATTGTCACGTCAACCAAAATTTTCTTATCACTACAAGAAAAGGAAACAATTTGATTGGTTGTAAAATTTTTACTATACTCTTAGATAATTTTTGTGGGGCGGTAACTTTTGACTTGGTTCCTAGACAAATTCAAATACCCTAGATAAATTGTTGGCGGTAAATTTGACTGGGTTCTTAGACAAATTTCAAATCCTATAGTTAACGTTAGATTCAAATACGATAGCTAGTTTTTAACGCGGGGAATTTGAGCGTGGTGTCATACAGATTTAAAATTTTTACGACAACCAGCCTGTGACAGTGGTGGTTCGTGAAATCATCATTCTATACTGAAGTTGCCAGCCTCAAATGACTTGCACATCCACTATCTATTTTCACATATTAATATTCACAAGGTTATATATATATATATATATATATATATATATATATATATATATATATATATATATATATATATATATATATATATATATATATATATATATATATGTTAGTTCACATGTTAATAATGAAATATAGTATGCAAAATCACAACTTACGCCAATCCTGGCTCACAGACTTTTATGCTCAGAGGAATAAAAGGTACTGGAAGATGCCTTATTTCACGTTTACTTGGGGTCGTTAATTTTGACTTTAATTCCCTCTCTGTCTCCGTGTGTTTTCATCAGTTTCCCCAGACAGCGGCTTTCCTTATTAAAATGATAGAAATTTCATGGGTTGTTTCTGTCAGTCCGTCAAGATTCTACAATAAAAGGTGTCCGGTCTGATAAAATGGAATTCTGAATTATAACTTCTGGCAAGTCTGGTGCCTTGGCAAGCGATCTTCACAGTAGATTTGACTGACTGAAGCGTCAGGTTTTATTCCTGTCCTACCGCGGCATCTGTTTGTGACGAAGCTAAAAAAAAGCTCCAATAATTTCAAACATACAGGTTGGTGGAGGGGGTTGGGGGGGGGGGAGGGGGTGGAGAGGGGGAAATTTTGAACGTAATGTAAAAGTCACGTTTTCCATTTATGTCAATCGTGACATTCAAATATTCTCGTTAATGATTTCATATAACTTCTTACATACTTCCGGAAACATTACAACATTTCCACTCAGGTGTGTCTGTCATCCCGCCAGGTCGATACTTGACCGGCGCTTCTTGTGCAAACAAATCTCCTGTTTGACCATCTGTGCTGTGTCTTATCACAACAATAATTAGTCGGTCACACGAGCCATATCCACGCTAAGTAAACTCGCTTGGCCATTTACGTGCGAAAACTGTCGCATACTTGTGTACAATAGGATTTCTGTCGGTCAACCTTGCATCACCGTCTACTCTATCGCAGGGATAGACAGGTAAACACACAGACATGACGACTATCGCTGAGAGGAGTGTAAGAATATTTTAAAATGAGAAAATATCAGCTACACAGCATAAAGAAATGTTGCTACTATTGAAAAGCACTCAATTAAATCAGTACAACAAATTACCTGAGTACTGCCATAGTGAAAGAGAGATCGAAGAGCCGGGGTCGAGGCAATCAAAATGATAATGATGATAATGCTCTTAGTCTACGAAAACTATTAGAGCCAGCAAGTGGAAAATGGTGAACTTAAAAGTTGATACAAGTTGTAACTTTCCGACCATATATCACGCTGTTAAGTCAAACAGGTGGCTGAGACAAGGGAAGATTATGCATGTTGCAAATCTGTGAACGCCACGGGTGGGGGGGGGGGGGGGGAGGGAAAGAACATTTATACACAACACAATAAATATAAACTCCTTGCTCATTGACTGTCTCTACACAGTTTATTAACGACGAGTACCTCAACAAACTGCAGCAAACTCCCGGTCCCACACTGTTCGATTAGCGTTTTTTTTTTTCGATATAACACTGTTTTTATTCTATGTCATATTGCCGTTATGCGGTTTAAAAAGTTGATCTTACGCTGAGCGCTTACTCAATGGCAGGTAGGAATATAACTTTCATATGCTCATCAGACCTGTTTGTCTTAAACTATGATTACGAGAAATACAAGAGAGAAAACCGGACTGATTCTAAAGGCGACGAACTGGAACGGACTACGGACTACGACTTATGGAACTTGGAACACAAGAAGTATAAATGGGAAGGAAGAGGAGCTGGTGGAAGAGATGAGGAAAGCAAAACTAGAAATCCTGGCTATAACAGAAACGAAGAAAAAAGGACAAGGAGTCATGGATCTCGATGGCAACACGTTGCTCTACAGTGGTGTACCCATATCTGAAAGAGCTAAAGGGGCGTGGGTTGCATTGTGGCCCAAAATCAAAAAGATAGTATCAAGGGATGGAACTTTGTCTCGGAGCGCATTATGGTTGTAAAACTAAAAGAAGGAGAAACCATAGTCAACCTGGTCATAGTGTATGGGCCAAATGAGGATGAGAGAGCAGAGGTCAAGGAGGAATTCTTCGAGCTGCTTCAAAGGACAGTGGATGACTGCCTAGATGAAGTTATCATGCTCGGAGATTTTAATGCCAGAGTTGGAAATGACCATGCTAGATGGGGTGGCGTTATCGGAAGATATGGAGAAGATACTCTCAATGACAATGGAAAGCGACTCCTTAGATTCTGCAGTGAGCAGAATCTGATCATTACAAACACAAAGTTCCCCCATAAGCGCATACATGCATACACTAGATGTGAACCAACCAAGAATGAGAAGTCAGTGATCGACTATGCCATTGTTCGGAGAAGCTCATTCAGATATGTCCGAGATGCAAGAGTCTGGAGGGGGCCAGAGATTGGAAGTGATCACTACCTGCTAACAATCAAACGAACAACTGAAAGAGTTGCTCAGCCTAGGAACTGCCCAACATCACGCAAGAAACCAAGTAAACGAGCAGGAGAAATGAGCATTAGGACCTACAAGCTGAGAGAGCCAGAAATTAAGACCAGATATCAGGGGCTTATTGCTACAGCAGTGAGCAACACAGAAGAACGACCTGATGACTTGGAAACCCTCTGGAATAAATTCAAGGATATCATAAAGACAGCTGCTGCAGAAGCATGCGGTGAAGTCCGACTTGGGAACCAGAGAAAGAGGACACCTTGGTGGACAGAGGAAGTCAAAGAGAAAATAAGAGAGAAGAAAATGGCATGGAAACAATACTTAGGAGCTAAAAACACAACAGGACAAATGGAAAAATATAGAGAATATGTGATACTCAGAACAGAAGCAAAGAACAAAGTGCTAGCAGCAAAACAGAAGTCCTGGAAGAATTTGGAGAAAAGCTAGAAAAAGATGCGCAAGAAAACCAGAAATTGTTCTATAAGACCCTAAAGAACATGAGGAAGGAAAAACAATGCCCTCTCAAATTTATAAAGGACAAGCAAGGCAAATTGCTTACTGCCCCGAAGGAAGTAATGGAAAGATGGAAAGAATATTTCTCAGAACTCCTAGATGGTGAGCATGGTGAAGCAACAGAAATGATAACCACTAGCACAGAAGAGAAAACCAATGATGGTGAAGATGACATAAAGATGGAAGAACTGAGGGCAGCACTAGAGAAAATCAAGATGGGCAAAGCAGCAGGGCATGATGGTATAACACCAGAAATGGTTAAGTACATGGGAGCATCAGGCGACCTATTACTCTTAAAGGTCCTACAGGCAGCATGGTGCAACAAGACCATACCAAAGGATTGGGAGATTGCCATCATAACACCAATTTTCAAAAGGGTGACAATCGACAATGTGGAAACCATAGAGGCATATCCCTTCTCAGTGTCCCTGGTAAAATCTACTCTAGAATCCTAGAGCAGAGACTCCGACGCCTAGCTGAGCCACAATTGGATGAGGTCCAGTGCGGATTCCGAGCAAACCGAAGTACTCAAGACCTAATCTTCACACTCAGACAGCTGAGTGAAAAGGCCCTTGAGTATAAGAGTGAGATCCATCTTTGTTTCATAGATCTGGAAAAGGCGTTTGACAGAGTCCCCTGGAGCAAACTTTGGGACTGTTTGGCAAGGAAGAATATTCCAGCACCTCTGATTCATGCTATACAGAGCTTCTACAAGTCTTGCAGAAATTATGTGAGGACAGCAAACCATAAGTCAGAAGAGTTCAGGACCACCACTGGTGTAAGACAAGGTGATATCCTGTCACCTTATCTTTTCATACTCCTCATGGACGATGTCATCAAGGCATGTAAGGAGAGAACAAGAAAGTATTCAGTGGGGTACTGGAAGATGAGACAGGTCTATATTTCGGAGCTGGCATTTGCTGATGATGTTGCCCTGATTGCTAAATCAGAGGCACATCTCCAATCCAACCTGCAAGTCTGGAAGGAAGAGCTGGAGAAGAGAGGGATGGTCATAAGCAGCTCGAAAACAAAATCCATGGTGATATCACGAGAAGAAAGAAAACATCAGATTAAGTTGGGGAGAACAGGTCCTGGAGCAGGTCGACCACTTTAAATATCTCGGAGCTATTATAGACCGAAAGGGAGGCATCAAAGAAGAGTTGGCCACTCGAAAAGCAGCGGCTGGGAGACTTTTTCAGGCCATAAATCGTGGATTCCTCAGCAAGAAAGAGGTTGGTAAGAAAACGAAGATGGCTGTATACCGCTCCACCTATGTCCCAGTTTTGACATATGGATGCGAGTCGTGGGCAATGACTACAACCCACAAAAGCCAGATCCAAACCTCAGAAATGAGGTATCTGAGGAAAGTGGTTGAAGTAACAAGAAGAGACATGGTCCGCAACCAGACGATACGTCAAGGCCTGAAATCCCACCCGCTGCAGACCCAAATAGAACAGTCCCAACTAAGATGGTTTGGCCATGTCTGCAGAATGGGAGAAGATCGGCTACCACGACAAGCATGGGAAACAAAGAGCCAGGGATCCAGACCTCCAGGACGACCCAGAGTTCGCTGGGAGGACAACATTAGACAATCTTTGAAGGACCGAGGACTAGAATGGAACCAGGCCAGGAAGAAGACAGCTGATAGAATGGTCTGGCGCTCTCTCTTCCAAACCTCTACACCTCACGGTAGAAGGGGAACGACTAAGTAAGTAAGTATGCTCATCAGGCTCATTAAGAGTTGAGGGGTTGTAGCAAAGTTAGATTTTGCTGGGGAGGTTATGATGGTATCCTAAAAGAATGAAATCCGTGTATGTATTAACCGTGTGAGGTCAAGCACATGTAGGCCCCTGACTCTATAAATGATGATGCTGTCCAGTCATATCTTTTGGACAGGTCTTTGAAAATGAGGACAAGATAGTTTACAGAAAAGATCAACTAAAATTGTGTGGACAATCTGCCCAATAACTATAAAGTTAATATATGTCTTTCCTGTTGGAATGTTCACAGCTTACACTTTATTCATCTAAGAGGGAGAGTCACTGTGTATGAGGGGCTGTATTATCATCATACCCCATAAACTTCCTGAGTATAATTTTAAATACCAGTGTTTATTTAAAACGAAACTGTAAGATATACCCAGGTCCTTAACATATCACCTGGGGTTTCTTGTTGAATGATAAGATAGAGTGTAGTTGCAGAAATATCGATATCACATCACACACCCAAGCTCCTGCTGTTATCTCTTGACAGCATACATGAATTGTCGGAGACTTCTTGGCGTTATCGTCACTCCTCAGTCACCAGCTGGCAACAGGAAATAAAACCTCTGCAACAAAAGGACACCCTGGCCTTTTATATCTGATCACTTTTGATATTATTTATTTCCCTACGGTGATATGGGGTCAGCCTCGCGTGCATTACAGGTGCACTCGCCCCTAATTTTACATGACTCCCACCTTACTGTGACCACACATCAGGTCCCTATGGCAGATACGCCACTGTACATTTACATAGTTTTCCTCAATAAAATAATGTGGGGTAACCACATTTCCTTTTATATGATTTTCTCTTCTTTTCCTTTTTAAATATAAATGCTTCAGGCATGTTGAACAGTGTTCATGGAACACGGAGGCTTACTAATATATTCTAATACAATAATATTCAAACATAATCATTGTAGCAAAATCTGCGAGAATAAACGCTCAATTCAGTAAGATTTAGGCATAAAACGATAATAAATACATTAGCCCGAATGTGTCTGACGGTTGGCATCTTCGACGCCAGCAGCGCTGCTTTTTGCACAGTGCTAAGCCTATAGAACGATTTCACGGTAATAGTCTGACACGCTTTTAGTTTCGTTTTCGAGAAACAATACTAATTATTAACGCCAATTCTTAACCGCCCCGTCTACACCCCGCTTCGCTGACACAGTCTGCAATGCATATACACACACTGCGAAAAAGCCAGCCAAGGCAAAACCACGCAGACAGTTTTATTTCCCTCCTAGTGGTAGCATTTCTGACGTAACTAAAACAAGTTAGTTATTTGAAAAAATACATGCTAGCGAGATGAAGGAGAGGAAAGATGGCGGTCTTGGGCAAAATTTTATTTGACGAGTGACTATGAAAAAAATTGAAAAGTTAAACTATTATGAAGTTCCTCATAAAAATTATATGGTAGTATGACGTGGAGTTCGCTGAACAAGAATGTACTTTAAATAATATGATAGTCCCAGTATTAGATAAGTTATTGAAGAAATACTAATATCTACGGACACTCGACCAGACAGACTGGCGTTCCTGCTTATGTTTTTTGGTAACGTTAGGGGGACGCGAGCTTGGGAGAGGCAGGGAGGTACATTCAAATTCGCTTGGGTAAACAGAGTATAAATGGGAAAGGGGAGCGGTAGGAAAAATGCAATCCTAAACGAAACATCTTTTTGCATTGGGCATGACAAAAGCAGACTGGCCAATCGACCACCAGACGCAGAAATTATTCGAAATTATTTTGGTTTTTTCATTCAAACTGCATTTGAATTCAAGTAGTCGGAACGTTTCGATTGGCCAGTGCTAGTAAATATTAGCAAAAGGCTTTGACTATTCATTGCCAGTTGAACTAAAAATTTGATTCAGATACGCTGAAAAACAGCTGTGTTAATTCTAAACTTAAATAAAGAATAAATTCACAGTCTGTGCAGTTCGGAGGAAGCTGAGGCCATTTCTTCACAAAGTCAGCGTCATTTGTTTATATATTTCTTGATTGTGGTAAGGATATTTTATGAAATTTAATATGTTTGGTCCAACTACAAAGTTAGATACTGCTATTGGGAAAAAGTGAAGGACATGCCAGGAGCAGACATTGTTGAGTCCTTCGGGGCGAGTGCACTTGTAAGGCACGCTAGGCTGACCCCATACCCACGTAGGAAATTAAGTGTTAGAATAAGTGATCAGATGTAAAAGGCCAGGGTGTCCTTTTGTTGCAGAGGGTCTATGTTCCTGTTGCCGGCTGGTGACAGGAAACCTGCTGAGTACTAATAAACGCCAACCAGTCTCCAACCAGTCTTATATGCTGTCGAAGATAACAGTAGGAGCTTTGGCGAGTGGTGAAATTGAAACTTTCTGCAACTACACATTGAAATATCTTACAACAAGGACTCCCAGGTGATGAGTTAGACATCTGGGGCATCTCTGACAGTTTCTTGTGTTTCAAAACAATACACAGGAATATTATGGGGGTAGGATGAACTACAGCCCTCATATACAGTGACTCTCCCTTTAGATGAATAAAGTGAACTCTTTTAATATTTCCTACAGGAAAGACATATATAAATCCATAATAACTTTTTAGTTATTGGGCAAATTGTCCCAAAATTTTAATTGTTCTTTTCTGTAAACTATCTTGTCCTTATTTTCAAAGACCTGTCCACAAGCTATGAATGGACAGGCAAAATAAATTGTAAATATTTGTTCAAAGAAAAACTTAACTGCTAGTTTTATTATCTTCTTTATAGAAACTTAAAGTGTTTGACTGTTGTGTACCATCATTTCACTTCTCCCCTAGACACTAGGTACACCATACACCAAAAACTAGAGCCAGAAGAGTGACCGTGTGAGACCTAGGGAGGTAGCGTTAGGTTCTCTGCACATAATTTATCATCAACATTTATAGAGTCAGAGGCCTACATGTGCTTGACCTCACACGGTTAAGCAGACACCTTTTCATTCTTTTAGGATACCATCATAACCTCCCCAGCAAAATCAACTTTGCTACAATCATGACAACATACATCAGTTAGATACATTTCAATGTGAGGACTCAACAATGTCTGCTCCCGGCACGTCCTTCACTTTTTCCCAATAGCAGTATCTAACTTTGGCAATGGGATTAAACATATTAAATTCATAAACCATTCTTACCACAAAATTCAAGAAATATAAACAAATGACGCTGACTTTGCAAAGAAGTGGCCTCAGTTTCCTCTGCACTGCCCGGACTGTGAATACTTCTTTATATTTAAGTTTAAATTTAACACAGCTGTTCTCAGCGTATTTGAATGAAAAATATTGTTCAACTGGCACTGAGCAGCGAAAGCTTTTTGCTAATATTTATTAGCACTGGCCAATCGAAAGCTTGCGACCACCAAAATTCAAATGTAGTTTTTGAAAAACAAAAATAATTCCAAACATACTCTGCGTCTGGTAGTCGACTGGCCAGTCTGCTTTAGTTATGCCAATACAAAACGATGTTAGTTTTAGATTACATTTTCCTACCGCTCCCCTTTTCCCTCCTATACTCTTGTTACCCAAGCGAATTTGAATTTACCTCAATGCCTCCCTTCTAAGCCGGTGTCCCCACTAACGTTATGAAAAACAAGCAGGAACAACAGTCTGTCTGGTCGCGCGTCCGTAGACATTTAGTATTTTCTCAATAACTTGGCTAATACTTGGACTATCATATTATTTAAAACACATTCTTGCTCAGTGGACTCTAAGCTATACTACCATATGATTTTTATGGTCAGATTCATTATGGTTTAGATTTTCAATTTTCGTCATAGTCAATGGTCAAATAAAAAATTTTCACAAGACGGCCATCTTCCCCTCTCGCTAGAATGTATTTTTCAAATAACTACTTGTTTTAGTGACGTCAGAAATACTGTCTGCGTGTTTGCCTCTGTTGGCTTTGCCGCAGCGTATATATATGCATGGCAGAATGTGTCAAGCGAAGCGGAGTTTTGCGCGGCGGGTTAAGGTAGTACGATACCTTGATAGGGTAAAAAACTCAAATTTTCCTTTCAGAATCAAACAACCATGGGTATAGTGTTAGTATGGACTTAAAAAGTTTGTCCACATAATGACCTCATTAATTATGCAAATTAGCTATCCAATATGGCCGCCGTAGTGAATAAATTATACACCTTTTTTAAAACATCATAACTATGTTATTTGCACAAGGATCTAACTGAAACTTGGCAAATTCAATCATTATATATAGCGTGAGGTCATGAACTAAAATGACAGAGATTGACAGAAAGGTTAATTTTTAATGAATTTTCAAAATTTATATTTCTGGAATGTTTTATATTTATGCCTCATTATATATGCATGATAACGGCAGATGGATCTATTTGTTGTTGCCCTAAAGACGCCGCTAGGCGTGATGGGAAACTACAACAGAGAAAATCAATCTGCTGTTGCCCTTAAGACGCCACAAGGCGTGATGGCCTCTGACTGCTTGGTCGGTCTTTGGCTAAGGACGGAAGAAGAGAATATATGCATGATGGTCATAAAACTAAAAATTTGAATTCAATTGTATCCATTTTAGGTCAGAATCTGTAAGATTATATGACAACCAACTGTGTTAATTTTCATGTCAATTGAATGTACAGATCCAGAGATATCTTGTTTCAAAGATCACCAATTATGCTAAAAAGACAATTCCGAGAAAAGAAAGAAAAACAGAAAAAGAGCTCACAAAATGAAGTTTAATGAGCTCCTGTTGAATAAAGGTCTCCTTCTACTGCAGCTGCAGTGTCTATGAATCCTCTTTTCAGTGCTCTCAGGGTCTTTCCATTGCAATGTCTTTACTTGCTGAATAGATCATGTGCAGCGTTCTCCTGTATGCTTTCTTTGCCATGGGTTGACTTGTGTTCATGTATATCAAAAAATTCTGCAATGCACTGTGGCCTTTCCCAATAGAACGCACAAATGCCACCATTCGCACATTTACTTCTTTGTTTGTGAGTAGCTGAAGATGAAACATTAGAAGTGTTGAAATTGGCATTCCATTCGCCACAGTTTGTGCACTTGATACTGATTTCATGACAAAAGCCATTCCGAGTCTCTTCGACGATCTCACAGGTCAGTGAGTACTGATAACATTTGTCACATCTAAAGTTAGCGTATAAAATCCCAAACAGTAGTTTTACATCCATAAGGATTAACCCATTTCCTCTGTTGTCATTTTTAGCTTGTCCTTCACTTTCTTGGACCTTTATTTTCTTTGCTGAGGAGCACAGAGGCTTTATAGCGTTACTATCGACAATAGGTGTCTCATTTTCAGGCAACGTTTTGTTGGTGTACACGCCTCCCAGTCTTTGTCTTATTTCCCATTGTGAACAAAAGAAGCTCTGCTAACTACTATTATACAGAATCAGTATAAAACTAGCAATAAATAGAGTTGATGTTGGTGAAAATGCACAATGCATGTAACAAATGTTGAAATTTACGATCAAAGCTTTCTAGACATACACTTTTGAAAAATTCATAAGAAATCATTGAGTGATTCCCCGTGGAAAAATTATAAATATCTTTTTCCTGTTGCCTCAGTATAATTATAATTTCGCAGTTTTACAATTACGCACCTTCATGTTGGGTAATTATTCACATGGTAACCAACTATAAACATTGGTTGCTATGCAAATCACTCAAGGGGGTGTGTGTAGAAAAACACTGATTCCTATCAAACCAGAGTATCTCTAAGCTTCTATGAATTATTTTTAGTTCAAGAACATGTTGACGATGATTTAAAGCATGAAAATGAAAATTGTTGGATTTTTATTTTTTTTTAACCTTTTCTGGGTATACTACTACCTTAAGAATTGGCGTTAATTATTTGTATTGTATCATGTAACACTACCAAAAAATGTAAGGATTACTACTTATTACCAGCGTTAAAGTTAATTATTACGTTAATTCAGATAGTTATTTTGCGGCACACTTCCGCAAAATCGTTAATTATAAGGCTAGGCTGCATTGTGTGTGCAGCAGATCTGGCAAAATGTTAAATATTGGTAGTACGTTTTCGAAACCGAAACTAAAACTCGTGTTAGATTTTTACCGTGGGATCGTTCTATAGGCTTTAGCACTGCACAAAATTCAGCGCTATGCTGGCGTGTGAGAGGATCACCGTCAGACACAATAGGGCGGGTTTATTTATTATCATTTTATGACTAAAATCTTACTGAAATGAGCGATTATTGTCGCAGATTTTATTACAGGGGTGATCAAAAAGGTAAAAAAAAAAGGTAAAGGAACCCGTTACACGCCCATTTAGGCATATTGGGAATATGGTGTTAGGCCCATATTATCTTGACCGTCGGCACACGAGGGGTGATGTGGTCGGCATCACGCCGGCCGCCTTAACCTTCCCAGAGTAGCTCTGGTACCTATTTGGGGCTGGGTCGACCCAGGAGCCGTTTGTGGCCTAAAAATTTTTCCGCCTCATCTGGGGATCGAACCATAGACCACTGCGCTAGGAAGCCAGTGCACTAACCACTATGCTACCGCGGCTCCCTAGGGGTGATCAAGAGGCATTGTTATTTCTAGCATAATGAAGCATGAGTCAAAATAGAATGCAGCTCTAGTGTAATCCGTAACGTAGAACAAAATCATAATTGCTACAAGGCGCTTCTTGAAGAGAAAAACAAGGTGTCAAAGCAAAGCAAGTTCGATTCCACTTTCTTTTTTTCTTTTTTTTCGTCAGTGGCGGCGAAAATCTTTTCCCTCATTGACCAAACAATCGTGCCTTCTACAATTGGAGTAAGAAAGACATTTCAACATCTACAAAACCATTTGCTAACGAGTCGTCTGATGACGAAGACAGCTCTGCCATGATAACTAGCCACAGACGACGGAAGTAACAGCGATTAAAATCCTACTACAATATTTGCTCATATATATATTAAACACTGTACATACTAATGATTTCGTTTGTGTTCAGTGTTTGATAATGAAATATAGTTAATAACTGTTGTTAACTATTTAGTTTTTTTGTTTTTTCTAACTTCATTCTAATACAGTTTTCTGGACCATCTGAAAAAATTAATTTGATTTCTATTAATTCATACGGGAAATCAGTTTTCGTTCAGCGTTTTTTATATTAGCGCACGATTTTTCAAGTATTTTCCTGTATTAGAAAACAAAAAGTTGAGGACAGAACACGAAAGAAAATGAAAGAGTAGTCAAAACAAGATGACAGAGAAGTTGAAAAAGATGGAAGAGCAGTTGAAAAAGAAGACACAGATGTTGAAAAAAGTTACGAAAAATGGCTTGCTATTTAAAAAAAAAGCAAGCAAATAAAAAAAAGACCCTGTCAAAGAACAGATATGTACTGGTTGTATCCGTATCTGTCATATGTTATCCCGTTTAGTCCCGGGGGTTTCTGAGAAGACAAAGAATAGGCCTACGGCTACCCCAGACATCTCGTAATGATCAACTAAAATGAGGTTGTACATGGGGCGGGCAACCTCATCATATAAAACAAAATGCTATAGAAAACACACCAGCGAGATCACGTGAACGCTTTGATGCAGTCTTCCTGCAAGGGGGTTAGCTACAGTAGTGTCTCCATGCACCATAAGGAACGAGATGAGAACAGAAGATGATGTCATATATTATTTAAAAAAACTAGTGTAAAAGCGCGTCGTAAGCCGGGAATTAAATTCAAAAGCACCAATACCTAACGGCAATTTTACTTATTCTAAAGTATTTTAAAAAACTACTGTGCATCACCACAGTACACGAACTACGTAGCAGCAGCGAGGATCCCAATGTATGTATACGGGATCATGCATTCTATAAATATATTTTTGTGCACAACGTCATTTGCGCATTCTTCTTTGGAAAGTGTTACTATTTTCGGGAGAGTACATATAAGGGAAACAATATAATTAATGTCTAACTTTCAACCAAAGTTGCATCCCTTAGCGCTAGTGACAGAAAAAGCTGGGATTTTATTTATATTGATTTAGCTTATTTTTCAACTAATTAGGTAATCTGATAGAAAATGACATGTTTTTGAATGATAGTTTTAATTAACATGAGAATTATATTTGGTCGTGACTTCAAGATGGCGGAATTTCTGGATGGGAAGGAGTGTATTCTTTCTCCCTGCTGCAGTTAAACATATTTGTTCTATCTATCTATCTATCTATCTATCTATCTATCTATCTATCTATCTATCTATCTATCTATCTATCTATCTATCTATCTATCTATCTATCTATCTATCTATCTATCTATCTATCTATCTATCTATCTATCTATCTATCTATCTATCTATCTATCTATCTATCTATCTATATATCTATCTATCTATCTATCTATCTACTGTCTGTCTGTCTGTCTGTCTGTCTGTCTGTCTGTCTGTCTGTCTGTCTCTATCTATCTATCTATCTATCTATCTATCTATCTATCTATCTATCTATCTATCTATCTATCTATCTATCTATCTATCTCTATCTATCTATCTATATCTATATCTATCTATCTATCTATCTATCTATCTATCTATCTATCTATCTATCTATCTACCTACCTACCTACCTACCTACCTAACTACCAACTATCTATCTATCTATTTATCAATCTATCTATCTATCTATCTATCTATCTATCTATCTATCTATCTATCTATCTGTCTATCTGTCTGTCTGTCTGTCTGTCTGTCCATCTTTCTGTCTTTCTGTCTATAGATCTATCGGTCTGTCGGTCTGTCTGTCTGTCTATCTATCTATCTATCTACCTACCTACCTACCTACCTATATATCTATCTATCTATGTATCTATCTATCTATCTATCTTTCTATCCATCTATCTATCTGTCTGTCTGTCTTTCTGTCTATATATCTACCTGTCTGTCGGTCTGTCTGTCGGTCTGTCTGTCTGTCTAATTATCTATGTGTCTCTACGCTTGTCTTTTCTTTTTAAGCTGCAAATTGTTTTCAAGTAGTGAATAGGAACACTTCATTCAGTATATGAGCTCATACAGAGAGAGAGAGAACGAACGAACGAACGAACGAACTTTATTTTCAAAGGGTTGAGAATTGGGCACGCAGGCCCGTCTGACATTCTGCCCTTCCTTTCTCTCACCTTTCATACTGAATTCATTTATTCTCACATACATTTTACCCATCAATTCAAGGAATTCAACGTTATAAAGGTAAAATACTAGCATACTCACATTCACAGTATCTAATTATAAACATGAAATAAAGTATGTTGAAAAATACAAACTAAGTATCACCATGAAACAAAATATGTTGAAAAACACTATCATCATCATTAAACCTGCATTCGATATTATATCATTTGTTCGGAAAAATAATCGCATTAGGGGGGCAGATAATCAGAACTCATAAAGTAATCGAAAAGTTTACGATTATATGAATAGGGACTGAGGTTGTTATCTTTCAGATAATGTGGAAGATAGTTCCAGAGATGAGCAGCAGAGTAAGCTAAGCTTTTCTTGAATAAGTCAAGCCTAGGCTTGGGCACTTGTATTTTGTTAAGGCGTTGACTGCGTCTTTCACTGTATTTGAACATTGGCCACAGATATGTTGGAGCATTCTGTGACAGGATTTTGTGAACAAATTTAGCTTTGTTGAACAGAAAGCGCTTTCTTAGAGACAGTATTTTGAGATCTTTATATAGATCTACACACTGTGCTTGGCAGTTGTCAGAAACTAGACGCACTGCACGCTTTTGTAGTGAATGGAGTCTTTTTGTGTTGGACATAGAACAACCATCCCAGATTGTGGAGCAATAGTCAAGGTTTGTTTGTATGTGAGATATATAGAACAATTTACGTGCATCTTCATCTAGGAAATGTTTGATTTTAGCTAACTGGTAAACTTTCTGTGCCGTTTGCTTGGTCAGTGCATGAACATGTGAGTTCCAATTTAGATGCTGGTCAACGACTATTCCTAGAGTTTTATGTTCATTAACGTTTTCAATTGGTAAGGTACCAATATAGATCTGAAGTGTTGTTTTCTCTGAATTTTGTAATTTTTGTCTAGTTTATATTAACATGCACTTTGTTTTAATTATGTTAATTAGCATGCGATTTCCGATGCTCCACCTAATCAGATTGTCTGTATCTTTTTGTAACGATAGTTCGAGTGTGTTGCAACTTGTATCACTCGTGTAGACAGTACAGTCATCAGCAAATAGGTCACAGGATGCGTGCTCGACGTGTAGTGGAAGGTCATTAATGTATATGGCTGTAAAGGGCAATTTTTACTATCTTGCAATATAATACATTTATATACTTATTATGTTCGCAAATATTTTGTAATCAAAGTATTTCCTTTTTAAGTGCTTAAGGAGAAGTCATTTTTGAGTTACTTCCCTTGAAAGTAGTTCCGTCATCTTCGATCGGACTCCGCGGACGAGTCTAGGCCTACTGCGATTTATTCTTTGGCTGGGTAGGAATAGATTGTTCTTGCTTCAGTATATCTATGACCTGAATTTATACGTAGTGTTTGTATGAGTAGGACGAGTCTGTCTTATATATGGATATCTTTACATTTCTAAGTCGAACTATGTTGGTTGTCGCTAGAAAAGGTCAAAGGCTATGCAGCGGAGGTATCGCTAGCAAGGGGTGTGATTCATGGCCGTCATCCTGTCTGGATGTCGAATTTTGTTGTAGCAGGCCTATCGCCGAAAAAGTGATCGATAAGTCAATGGGGAAAAGTGATAGTCATTTAGACATGTTGTATGTACTTTACCCCAGTGTTTATTCTCTTTTGCCAAGGAATGGCAAAGTTATATTTCGCATAGAAAGGTAAAACCACAATTTATTATGAACTTGGGCTTCGCCATCGTTGTCGATAAACAGATGCACAGTGGTACTTTTGAAAAGAATATTTATTCAAAGGAAGACGACATTCCTATGTATCAACACTAGATTGTATGATATTATTCAATCACCTCTATGAGAGAAGCTATGAAGAAATGAGGACATTTAACGAATGACCAATTTTGGGTCTGGGTCCTATAGTGAGTGAAACTCACGAGAGAAGAACAGCCATGTTGAAATTCATATACTTTGTATTTATCGAGTGAGAAAAAGGGATGCCTGTACTATCGCTCGATGAACCAAGAGATCACTGCTACATGTGAGAACCCATGTCTGGGATTCCTATATCTTTATGGAAAATATATATATTGAACTTTACGTGAAGGGATATTCACTAGACGAGGTTAGGTCTAGGAGCCTTCCTATATATTGGTTATGGTCTGACGTGCCCAGTCAGTAAAGCCAGATGATTTACATGATGGAACTCTGAATGCTTATTTACGAATGCTCCATTATGATATTTGCCAAGCATGAATGCTAACTTAAGATGATATTCCTGTGATCAACATTATGCTGTCTATGTCGACATTTGTTCCTGTAACCATACACGTACTGTCCAAGTGTGCGTCCCATTAAATGTTATAAAAAGACCACCGTAGTTCCAGTACTTCTTGAATTCGAACAGTGTGAGTATGAGTGATGTACTACCAACCTGTCAACTCTATCGAATCATTCTACCATTCGCGTTCTGACATTCACATACACACTCATTGTTTACACTCACATTCTTGTCGGAGCCTCATCACGTTCCAGGACAAGATGACCTGTATGACCAAAACTGTGCTGGGTTTAATGAGTTGACAATCGTTACACTTTACTACACCAGTCCCAACATCAACATTTAACAACTGGTGGTGTGCCAGTTTCCTGGGTGCCAGCTTCCTGGGTCAACCTGCACAGTGACCATATTGAGAAGTAAACTACTGAGACCAGACGTTCCTTGGGGTCTGTTACGACACACAAATACATCAGCAGTACAACCTACAGTGATGTCAGCGTGACCTGTCCTGTCGACAGTATGCGGTAACTAGGTCAGCGTTTGTTGACATTTGGTTCGTTGGACATTTGCCATACAACTGACAGTGTTACACAGCAAGCTTGGTTGAAACATAGAACATTACACATCAGGACTGGAGAATATTTGACAGTGTTTGCGAAAGGAAATGTTATTGAACTGAGAAGTCCTACATCGATTGTTATCATTCACATCAACGATGGAGCTTCTATTTCTGTGTTGAATTTAAAATAATTAGACCAGAAGTATTTGTTTAATAAAGTACCACAGTACTGTACTATTAGGCAGTGTAACTGAGCCTTCTTTACAACACATTCTTTCTGCAACACTCTATTTACATCATATTGCCATACTATTTATGCAATTATGTATTTATGTTTAAATATTTATATGTGATATTTGTTTGTATCCAGCGGGTTGTTGTTTTGGTTGGGCGGTGTCACACAACAGAGTATCCCACGTAATAGAGGGTCTGATGTGTGCGTTTCTATAGGTGCAATTTTCTTGATTGAAAATTTGCTGCGACAGCTGTTGCTATTAGTGTTAGCTGTGAAGACTGTACTCATTGTTGTTTTTGTAATATTCCTCTGTTCTTTAGTTTGTTTTGATTTGTTTGTAATTTGTTGGTCTACCCTATTCTATCTTTCAGTTCTATTCTCAATTTATATTTATATACTGTGGCGTTATTTGTATTTGTTATCCTCTTGCGGTTTATCTTTTATTGTTTTCCCATTTCATTTATTTCATTTCCGCAAATGTTTTCATGTTCTCCTGTATAACTGTTTTGTTTTGTGCCTGATCGACATACACTATTTAAAAAATAGTTGATCATATAAATTGATGTACAAGAATCAACTGATAGTTAATTGCTATTACTAAAGGTACACAGTTGATGATATAAAACACTATTTCTGGTGCACTGCACTTATATTATAGAGTGAACCAGCAACTTATAGCTGTTATTATATAAGGATTTATACAAGACCTTTGTAAGGCTTGTTTCCAACAGTGATTGGGATAGTTAAGTACTATTTTCCACAGGTTAAAAAGTTATCATACAAGGTCTTTGATTAAGACTAAGAAAGTGAATTTATTTACTTTTGCAAATTACTGATCTTATTAGACAAGATGTCTACATTAGATTATTTTATCACACAAGGCAAGGCTCTTGATAAGACTGGTCAGCAATTAGAAGAATGGGCAGTTGCTCAATATGACAAAGCATTAGCTGCTGAAGAAAGAAAAGCATTGATTGAGGAGAAAAGATTAGAAGCTGAGGAAAAAAAATTACAAAGAGAGTATGAACAAAAGAAATTGCAGATACAGACTGATGAAAAAAGATTCCAGATGGAAATGGAAAAAGAGAAAAGAAAAGATGAAGCTGCTGCAGAAGAGAAAAAATTACAAGCTGCTGCAGAAGAGAAAAAATTACAAGCTGCTGCAGAAGAGAAAAAATTACAAGCTGCTGCAGAAGAAAAAAGATTACAAAGAGAAGCTGAAGCAGAAGAGAAAAGATTACAAGCTGCTGCAGAAGAAAAAAGATTACAAAGAGAAGCTGAAGCAGAAGAGAAAAAAGCAATAAGAGAGCATGAACACAAAAAAGAACTTTTAGCATTTGAGTTAGAAAAGTTAAAGTTAACAAACATAAGTGATGGTAATCAAGCATCTGGTGGTAATGGTAAACCCTTTACTTACAAGGTCAAGGTACCAGCGTTCAACCCTTCCAGTGATGACATAACATTCTGGCTAAATAGATTTGAACGCTCGTGTCGAGCACATAATGTGGACAAATCACAATATGCTAACCAGTTATCAGAAAATCTGAAAGGTGATTCTCTGACTAGTTTAAGTTTGGTTGAAGAGGCTGACAAAGATAACTATGATGTTATTAGGGCAGCCTTATTAAAGAAGTATCAGTTGTCTGAAGAGGGTTATCGGAAGTTGTTTAAGACAATGGTGCCTGAGGCAGGTGTAGAATTCTCAGAATTCATTGCAAGGACACGTCTTACATTTGATCGTTGGATTGAGCTATCCAAAACAGAAAAGACTTATGAAGCCCTTATGGACTTGATACTCAGAGACAAGATTATGTCAAGTATAAATAAACCTTTCCTCGAATTCTTACATGAGCGTAAACCTAAGTCTCTAAAAGAAATGGAACAGTATTGTACCCAATACGTCACTGCACATCCGGACGTAGCTATTAGCAACAGTAAGGTTAAAGAAGGTATGCCAGTTGCTTCTGCAACACCATACAACCCTAATCACTCTCACAAATTCCAAGGACCTCAAAATAGGTTTAATAAAAAAGGTAACTATTACAGTTATCAGAACCAAGGTAACCAATCATTTCAGGGTTCTTCTTCGAATACCTGGAGAAGAGCTGACAGCCCTCGATTCAGGGGTGGTCATAATTACAGGAACTTTCGCAAAGGAAGTCATTCTAGAAACTATCCAAGTTTTCCTTCATGGAGACAACAAGATCATAATTACAGAGATACTCATTATAATGAATATGATGATAGTAACCAAAGGAGCTATGATTCAAACCCGAGTAGAGGTTATAATAGTGGAAACAATGATAAGTACAGAGGCAATAATAACAGAGGTAGAGCACAATTCAAAAAACATAAAGCTCATTACCAGGCGAACTCTGCACAGCAAGAGTCCCACGAAGCCTATAAACAAAATAAAGATAATGATGACTCTAATAATATGGCATGTGCCGCTTTTGATTTTGGGAGAGCATCTCAGTGCCCCCAATGCAAAACATTATTTGAGCCAACCACAGTGTCTACTTTAAGCTGTGGGCATCCTCTTCCCGCTCTTCCTGCGTCAATCGCGCATGATGGGAGAGGTTCTCTTGTCTTACACAAAGGTTTAGTAAATGACAATCCAGTCTCAGTACTTTTTGATTCTGGATGCACAACTATTGGGGTTAGGCAGTCACTCATAGATCCTTCTCATTCTACAGGCAAAGTAGTCAAATGCGTAACATTTGGCGGCACCATAGAGAAATACTCTACCGCTATCATTAGGATTGCTACTCCTTTCTTCACAGGAGATGTACACGCATGTCTTTTGCCGGATCCGATCGCTGATCTTATCATCGGTCGCATTCACGGAGTCAAAGAATGCACTCCGGAGCAAATTTCCGTTTGGGAAAATCAAAATATGCAATCTGCTAATGCAGTAGTCACTAGAGCTCAAGCTCTCAATATGCCTGAAACTTCATCTGTTGAAGATAATGAAGTGCATAACCAAGATGATCCCTTGGTAATTTCTCGTGACTCGTTTTTAAAACAACAAGAAGAAGATCCGACTCTTAAGAAATTCTTCACTCTTGTAACGAAAGGTGATCCGAATAAAGATTCAAATTGTAAATCTTGGATTACAATGAAGAATGGCGTACTTGTACGTATGGTGCAAGACTCCACTAAGTCAAGTCATTCTCAGATTCTTGTACCCAAGAATTTGAGAGTTAAGATCTTACAACATGCACACGACTCTCAGTGTGCTGGTCACATGGGTTTTTCCCGTACAAAGTCAAGAGTTCTTGCGGCTTTCTTTTGGCTTTTTGTGAACAAGGACATACGGATCTATTGTCGATCCTGTAAAGTATGTCAAGAAGTCAAATCCAAAGGTCCTCGTCATGCTGCGCCTATTCAGGCTGCAGATATTCCTATTCGTCCATTCCAGAAAATGGCGATAGACATCATTGGTCCATTCAAGATCAAATCTGCTAGAGGACATCAGTTTATCTTAACGTGTGTAGACATGTGCACACGTTGGCCAGAGGCTATCCCTCTAAAGAGCATTACTACCGCTGACATTGCAGATGCTCTTTGGCTTATATTTTCTCGGCTGGGATTCCCCGGAGAAATATTATCAGATCATGGCACCCAACTGATATCGGATACCATGTCTCAAGTAATGTCTACTCTACAGATAGAGAGATCTTTGAGTAGCATCTATCATCCTATGTCCAATGGGATGGTCGAGCGACTAAATAGAACACTTAAGAACTTATTAGGGAAGATAACTGAGGATCATCCTCAAGATTGGGATAGGGTTTTACCCGCGGCCCTCTTCGCGTACAGAGAGGTCCCCAATGAACATACAGGGTTTTTCTCCCTTTGAACTTGTCTTTGGCGCGCGACCGCGCGGCCCAATGTCTTTGCTGCATGATCTTATAACAGCTGACAATATTGACGATGACACAAAATCTTCTTACGAGTATGTCATCGCGCTGAGACAGAAGATTATAGAAGCATGCAAATTGGCAACGTCCTCTTCTGAATTTGCTAAGCAGAAGGCAAGACAATTTGCTAATAAGAAGAGAACTTTACGACAACTTTGTCCTGGTGACAAAGCATTTGTTTTGCTACCTTGTCGTGAAAATAGACTCCTTATTAGTTGGAAAGGTCCGTACGATATAATATCGAAAATTTCAGATGTTGACTACATCGTCGATATCAACGGGAAGCATAAAACCTTCCACATCAATATGCTTACGGAGTTCCATGAACGTCCTGACTATCTACAGCCTATTTTCCAGGCAACGGACGATTCTCATGTCAAACATGGTCATTACTCATCACTGTCTGTAATACAGGATGAGGAAACAAGTTTTTCGGATGTTAATCTTCCGCTTCCAATGATCCCACTTCATTCTAGTGAATCATGGAAAGACGTTACTGTTTCTCTTGATTTGTCTCTAGGAGAACGGCGACAAGTTTCGTCTATGTTACAAACATTTCAGGATGTCCTCACTGACATCCCTGGACAAACTCATGTCATTGAGCATGACATTGTTCTAACTGAACATACTCCAATTAGGGTTAGACCTTATCCTATCCCTATACATTTCCAAACACAGGTTGAAAAGGAGTTGGATGAAATGATAGATTTACAAATAATCGAACCATCCACTTCTGCATATTCTTCGCCGATGGTTATTGTTCGAAAAAAAGACAATAACATACGTCTTTGCGTTGACTATCGCAAATTGAATCAAGTTACGAAGTTCGATGCTGAACCTATGCCTTTACTAGAAGAGTTACTTACTCGTCTTTCTAAATCGCATTTTTTCACTAAACTTGATTTGTCTAAAGGATATTGGCAAGTTCCATTATCCGAACGCGCCAAACCTCTTACCGCTTTCTCTACTCCCAGAGGCCTTTTCCAATGGAATTTTATGCCTTTCGGCCTTATGAACGCACCAGCTACATTTGTACGCATGATGCGTCGAATCCTATCGTATCGGTCAGATGTCATTGCTTATCTAGACGACATCTGTCTTTTCAGCGATACTTGGGAAGATCACTATTCAGGGTTAGTTGAATTATTATCAACTCTGCGTGAGTATAACCTGACAGCAAAACCATCCAAAGCTTGTATTGGCTTTAGCGAAATTGCTTTCTTAGGCCATCGAGTAGGTCACGGTTTCTTGAAGACAGAAGACCATAATATCACTAAGATACTTAACATCTCTATCCCTAGGACTAAAAAGCAAGTGCGAAGTCTTTTAGGTCTCATACAATTTTATGGACGTTTCATTCCGAATCTGTCCTCTATCATGGCACCTCTCTCTACACTATTAAAGAAAGGGTCGCCTAACATGGTTCACTGGTCTCATGAATGCCAATCTTCACTAGAGAAGATCAAAACTATGTTTTCATCACCACCTATTTTAGTGTTACCTACAACAGATAAGACATTTGTTCTTCGTAGTGACGCTTCATCCACTGGGATTGGAGCGGCACTAATGCAAGAGTACTCTGGAACTCTGCATCCTGTAATGTATATATCCAGAAAACTTAATGCTGCAGAAAGGAATTACTCGGTTTTAGACCGTGAATTATTGGCAATGGTTTGGTCAATTCTCAAACTCCAAAGATTCCTTCTGGGCGCGCATTTCGTAGTGGAAACTGACCAAAAAGCTCTTACGGCTATCCAAAGTAAGAACTTGAAGAGCTCGAGATCAACTCGATACGCAATCGCTCTTCAACCTTTTCATTTCTCGGTACGAGCTATCCGTGGTTCAGAAAATGTGATGGCGGACATTCTGTCCAGATGCCCACATGATGCCACTTAACTGTTAAATATTGGATCTTTTTAATATGTATAACTTTACAACAGTTATTTTTTGTTTCTTTACTAAGATACACATTTGTAATTTAATAATAGAATGATGGTATCGCTACTTAGCGGTTTATTGATGTTTATTCACCACTGTTCTTTGATGATTGTTTCTTCATAAATCATAAATTTAAGATTATAGTGTGAATTTTTGGTATGCATTGTATAATTACCAGAATTGTATTATACGTACATCACACCTTCCTGGAAACATTTATTCGTAGAGAAACAATTTCTCTCAGATTTTGAGATATATTCTCACCGGTCATATTAGGAATTATAGTTATTCCTGATATTTTCATCTGCGCAGTATTCTTGCGTTGTGAGCCTATTCTACGTGCTCCTAGATGTATTAAAAAAAAAAAATTATTTTTTTTTCCCGGGAGGTGTGGTAAGACTGTAAAGGGCAATTTTTACTATCTTGCAATATAATACATTTATATACTTATTATGTTCGCAAATATTTTGTAATCAAAGTATTTCCTTTTTAAGTGCTTAAGGAGAAGTCATTTTTGAGTTACTTCCCTTGAAAGTAGTTCCGTCATCTTCGATCGGACTCCGCGGACGAGTCTAGGCCTACTGCGATTTATTCTTTGGCTGGGTAGGAATAGATTGTTCTTGCTTCAGTATATCTATGGCCTGAATTTATACGTAGTGTTTGTATGAGTAGGACGAGTCTGTCTTATATATGGATATCTTTACATTTCTAAGTCGAACTATGTTGGTTGTCGCTAGAAAAGGTCAAAGGCTATGCAGCGGAGGTATCGCTAGCAAGGGGTGTGATTCATGGCCGTCATCCTGTCTGGATGTCGAATTTTGTTGTAGCAGGCCTATCGCCGAAAAAGTGATCGATAAGTCAATGGGGAAAAGTGATAGTCATTTAGACATGTTGTATGTACTTTACCCCAGTGTTTATTCTCTTTTGCCAAGGAATGGCAAAGTTATATTTCGCATAGAAAGGTAAAACCACAATTTATTATGAACTTGGGCTTCGCCATCGTTGTCGATAAACAGATGCACAGTGGTACTTATGAAAAGAATATTTATTCAAAGGAAGACGACATTCCTATGTATCAACACTAGATTGTATGATATTATTCAATCACCTCTATGAGAGAAGCTATGAAGAAATGAGGACATTTAACGAATGACCAATTTTGGGTCTGGGTCCTATAGTGAGTGAAACTCACGAGAGAAGAACAGCCATGTTGAAATTCATATACTTTGTATTTATCGAGTGAGAAAAAGGGATGCCTGTACTATCGCTCGATGAACCAAGAGATCACTGCTACATGTGAGAACCCATGTCTGGGATTCCTATATCTTTATGGAAAATATATATATTGAACTTTACGTGAAGGGATATTCACTAGACGAGGTTAGGTCTAGGAGCCTTCCTATATATTGGTTATGGTCTGACGTGCCCAGTCAGTAAAGCCAGATGATTTACATGATGGAACTCTGAATGCTTATTTACGAATGCTCCATTATGATATTTGCCAAGCATGAATGCTAACTTAAGATGATATTCCTGTGATCAACATTATGCTGTCTATGTCGACATTTGTTCCTGTAACCATACACGTACTGTCCAAGTGTGCGTCCCATTAAATGTTATAAAAAAGACCACCGTAGTTCCAGTACTTCTTGAATTCGAACAGTGTGAGTATGAGTGATGTACTACCAACCTGTCAACTCTATCGAATCATTCTACCATTCGCGTTCTGACATTCACATACACACTCATTGTTTACACTCACATTCTTGTCGGAGCCTCATCACGTTCCAGGACAAGATGACCTGTATGACCAAAACTGTGCTGGGTTTAATGAGTTGACAATCGTTACACTTTACTACACCAGTCCCAACATCTACATTTATCAACTGGTGGACATTCACGTCATTTAACAAATAAAGCGTGATTCAACAACTAGTAGCCAGTATGAGTTAACAACTAAACAGAGTTTAACAATGGCAAAAAGTAGAGGCCCAAGAATAGAGCCCTGAGGAACGCCGGTATTTATTACGGTTGGGTTTGAGCAAGAGTTATTGTAAGAAACTACATGTTTTCTGTCTGACAGGAATGATTTAATTATCGTCACTAGTTGAAGGTTTACTTTTGATGTTTCTAGTTTTCTAATTAAAATAGCGTGATCTATCATATCAAATGCTTTTTTAAAGTCTACAAAAACTGCCCCACATATGTTATCGTTATTAATATTTAAGTGCCAGTTGTCAATCATCTTAGTTAGAGCTGTGTGACATGAATGTTTAGGTCTAAACCCCGACTGACTATCAATTAGCAAGCCGTTGTTAACTAAGTGTTGTAGTGTTATTTTATGTATGTGTTTTTCTAGTGGTTTGGATAGCGATGATATTAAGGAGATTGGCCTATAGTTACCAAGGTTATTATTGTCGGAAGAGCCAGGTTTTAAGAGAGGATATACCTTAGCGACTTTAAAGTGCCACGGAAAGTAACTCCGTGCGATACATTGATTGTATATGTATGTAAGCGAATCACTAATAGCTGGAGCCGCATAACGCAGTATTCGATTACTGACTCCGTCAAGTCCTGATGAGTTATTATCTTTAAGTCCTAGAAGATAGTTATATACTTCATTAACTGTCATAAACGGAATGTTGGATGGGATTGTGTTGGTACATTTGTTCTCACAAAATACTGACAGCCTGCCTAAGTCACAAGGTGAATTTGGTATTGTAGATTTAAGACTGTTTATTTCTGCCGGAAGGTAATTGCTGAAGTCTGTGCAAGTAAATGAAGTGTTAGGGGTTGACGAGACTGACAGATTTCGCTTGTTCGCTAAGGTGTTGATTGCTTTCCATATATCTTTACTGTTTGTTTTTTTCTGAACCAAAATTTTAAAGTAATTTCTTTTTTCACTACGAATTAAATATTGCACTTTGTTTCTCTGTGCTCTGTATGTGTTATAGTCCTTGTTTTTGTGAGCTTGATCTCTCTGCCTCATGGCGTCTAGCACTGCTTGTGTGATCCAAGGAGATTTGACCTGTCGTTTCACACGAACTTCTTTAGTTGGTGCGTGGTTATCAAACACACAAAGAAAGATACGTGTCCAATGGGCAATGGCGTCATCGGGATCAGAAATCTGGTAAACACTGGCAAGAGGTGCAGTTCGGAAATCATGTAAAAATAGTTCACGGTTGAAATTTTTAAAACTTCTAAATTTAATACCGATATGTTTATTTCTTGGAGCTTTATATTTATTCTTTGACCACGTGCAACATATAGGATAGTGGTCACTCATCGCGACAATAGGAACAGAGCATTCTATAATGTTTTCTGCACAGGTGACGTAGATGTGGTCAATTGTTGTGGATGATGCATTTGTTACCCTGGTAGGCTGGTTGACTATTTGTTTTAGGTTGTAAGATAGTATGATGTTTTCTTACGTTTGGTTTGTGTTATGCATGTCGATGTTGAAATCGCCTAGAAGAATAATTTCTTTGGCAGTGGTAAATACTTTATCCATCATAGTGGTGAAATCTTCGTACCAGATGGCTCCTGCACTGGGATTTCTATAAAGATACCCGACTAGAAATTGTCCCTGAGTCGGTAGTTTTATTTCTAACCATATGCACTCGGTCTCTGCTGTCTCTAAATCGCTTCTGTGGCGATAACTAATAGAAGTGGAAATATATACTACTATACCTGTTTCTAGCTTTCTACTTGAGTCTCGCCGAACTGTTTTAAAGCCATTTAGGGCAATTTCATCATCTGATATTTTGTCGTTTAAACGACTTTCGGAAAGTCCAAAGACATGAAAATTTTTATTCAGAATTTGTGTAAGCTCAGGAAGTTTGCCTAATAAATGGTAAATGTTCAGGTGGCCCAGCCGTAGACCATCCTTAATTAGCCATTGTGTCTGATAGGTATGCATTTTATTTTGGCGAGTGGTTTAAAAAGGAAAATAACAAAAGCAATTTTAGATACGAAACCTACGAAAATTTAAACTAATTAACGTCACCAAGTAAGTGAAAATACAAATGTTAGTGCTTAACGTACGAACACTTGGTACAAGTATTGCTAAAAAATTACAATTAACTGAAATTGTCAGTAGTATATTAAAATAGGCACACAACAGTAGAGAGAGAGAGAGAGAGAGAGAGAGAGAGAGAGAGAGAGAGAGAGAGAGAGAGAGAGGAGCCAGTGAAGCAGCTACATTATTTAAAAATAAAGTTAAAGCTGTAACATTTAAAAGTCAATTCTCGTGGCAACGTTTTATGAACTGTACTAGAAAGTTGTGAATAGGTGCATTGTCAATATTTGATGACTTTGACACGTGAACGCAGGTATCTTTTTGATAAGGTCTCTTTTTTTTTGGAAGACAGACGTCATCATCAGTTGATAAACTCTTTTAATACAAGACCCTTGCCCTGAGCAAGAGACATGCTGAAAAATCTGAAGCTCACTCGAACATCACCAGAGTTAAATACTGTGTTGTTGTGTTGCTCGTGGTTTGAGTATGGAATGTCAACTTGACCTACGCAGTGGTGTGTAGACATAGATTGAGTGTATAATATGCGAATGATAAGAAGAGTTCGTGGTGTTGACAAATGTTCTTTTCTCACACTCATGTATGGCTGGAAGTCATCGACACCAACGACTGTGTACCTTTACTACAGTTTAATTGGACGTACACACTCGACAGCACAGATAGTGACAAATCACAGGTTGGCATAATACATCATGGTACAGTGGATAAATGGTCTTGCAATGTTACATGGGCACTCATGTAGAATAATAGTATAATGGACTGTCAGTAGCCAAGCACTCAGTATTGCCCATATATATATCATCTGAGTTTACTGACAAAGCACGTCAGATTATAAACAATGTCCAAGATGGCTTCTAGACCTAACCTCGTCTAGCGAAGATTCCTTAACATAATGTCCAGCACAGATTTTTCCATATAATCAAATTGAACCGCTAGCAATGGGTTCTCATGTGTAGCAGTGATCTCTGGACTAATCAAGCGATAATACGGGCATCCCTTTTCTCTTCTTGAAAGTCACTAAATGTTTGGTTACAAGATGGCTTCTCTCGTGAGCTGTCACTCACGTTTGGATACAGATAATGAATCTGTCTTAAAGTTAGTCATTCATTAAATGTTTCATTGCTCTGTAGATTCTATCATGATACAATTGACTGCATTCTACAGGATATAGTGCTGCTAGGAATCAGAGTCGTTTTCCATCTAGTTAAATGCATCCTCTCAGATGTACAAAATTGTACCTATCGAAAAACGGTGGCTTCGTACGAGAGTTCAAAAGAGTATCTTTTATTACCTGGGTATCAGAAATATGATTCTGCCATTCCTTGGCAATAAGAATGAACACTGGGGTAAAGCATACATGATAGGTCTAGACGACTATCACTTTCCCCATAAATATAGAGATCACTTTTTCCGGCTACAAGCCGACATAGAAAAACACAGCCCATCATCAGGGCGAAGCCAAAACACACCTCTCTAGCGACACATCCGCCGAACAGCCTTTGACCTCTCTAGAGACAAAAGAACATATAGTTCGACTTAGATATGTAAAGATATACAGATATAAGACAGACTCGTCCTACTCAGACAAACAATACACATAAATTCAGGCCATAGATATTCTGAAGCAAGAACAATCTATTACTACCCAAACAAAGAATAAATCGCAGTAAAACTGGATTCATCCGCGGAGTTCGATCGAAAGTGACGACACAACTTTCAAGGGAAGTAACTCAATAATGACTTTTCCTTAAGCACTAAAAAGTATCTATTTTGTTTACAAAATATTTGCGAACATAAAAGTATACCAATGTATAATATTGTAAGATATCAAAGACTGCACGTAACACTTTTGAATGTGGTGCATCAATTAGATTTGACAGACCTCGTTAACTCCATCATAAAGCCCCCTGCTTAACTAACGCCACTACGAGAGAAGTCAGTTCGAGGTTTCGCAAGATCCAAAAGTCGCCACGTATAAAATATGAGAAGTATTTATGGCGGAAGGAATCAGATGTAGACAGCTATTCCGAAGATTACTTGAAAACTAGGTCTAATTTCTGTCTTTTTCAGCAGCTCTACCATTTTTCGCGTTAATATTCTTCCTCCCATTGTCCTTCGGCTTTTTTGTGTCTGGTTTATTACGTAATTAGATAAATATAGTGATTAATACCTTTATACGATATTAATCACTCACTTGATCCGTTTGGGTTTTTTTTTTTTAATTATCCAAAGCTTTTTTTTTTCGTTTTAAGCAGATAAATAAATAACGTCTAATGTCAATTAAGAAGATATTCAAAAGCAAATTCTAAATCTCTTGTCTGTCCAGATTTCTCTGATAAGTTCACCAGAAATGGACCACGTGAGGCAGCTTCGTTGAAGCCAAATGTTGGATGCGTTTTGAAATCAGATGGGTGGATATTTTATTCAAGATGTAGGGAGAAGGCGCTGGCGTTTGATTGGACGCACATAGAAAAACCAGTTGATAGTATTACAAGCCAAGTCTTTGTTCTCGAATACCTATGGTAAGAATATACATTTACTTAGAAACCAAAGGAAACTAAAAACACACCCATGGAGAAGAGGTTTCGAAATATGTAACAAGAGAATAACGAAAACATGGAAAGAGAAATAGGACATATACAGGCACTTCAAATTTGTAATTGGAATCAACAGGTAACCAGGCCCACATAACATACATGTAAATAGCATCAAGTTTCAAAAGTTTATAGTGTTTGAATACTTAAGAAGCTTGTTCACTGATAACGGAAGATTTAACGCAGTAGCATAGTGGTTAGTGCACTGGCTTCCTAGCTCAGTGGTCTATGGTTCGATCCCCAGATGAGGTGGGATTTTTTAAAGCCGCAAACGGCTCCTGGGTCGACCCAGCCCCAAATGGGTACCAGAGCAACTCTGTGAAGGTTAAGGCGGCCGGCGTGATGCCGACCACATCACCCCTACTGTGCCGATGGTCAAGAAAATATGGGCCTAACACCATATTCCAAAATGCCTCAATGGGCGTGTAACGGGATCCTTTACCTTTTTTTAATTAAAACAAGATGTCAGAAAGTCAGTGCAGTGACTTACCAACTGTCACCACTTCTCAAACATCGAAATATCAGTATGGAAGCTAAAAAAAAAAGAAAGGGTATATAGTATATTCATACCAATTCTTTGCTATCAGTCTCAGACATGGACACTGACCAATTATTATTGTTGTTCAGTGTCGACATCATTGCACCCCAGGCATAGGTGCTCTTGAAGCTTGTCTACCAGCTCTTTCATTGCCGCGTACAACATGTGTAGAAGTGTGGCAAGGTCCCAGGGTCAGGCAGAAGGGATTTCTGGGTATTAGAGCAGTGGTATGTAACCCATGTGTGGCAAGGATCTAGTTTAGAATCACTGAGCTCTCTAAAAATCTACTTTGAAGAAGTCATATGTGCAGAGTGAGGTAAATAATCATTCTCACTTTTAGAAATAAAAAGTTTTGAAAGTCTCTAAACATTACTTTTCTTTTGAAAAGTGAAGGCTGTCTTGCACAATACATACACATATTACTCTAGCCATGTGTCGCGAGTTGCTTCCCCTTTGCTCTGCAGTAATGGTCCAACAGTGGCCAAAACCAAGAGTATCTAATGGGGGTCTTCAAAGTTATCTACCTTCGCACAAGATTACTCTTGGTAGAGATACAGATAGAAGGATGATGATGCTTCTACCTCGAGGGAGTTTTCACAAGATATTTCAGAAGTCAAGAACAATGCTGAATGTGTCTTAGCAATGTTATCTTTTATCTACCCGACAACTTTTGTGAAGAAGCATTATATAATTTAATTTAGCTCGTACAAGCCACTAACTGAATTAACAGTGAAATTCTCCTTATTATTTGGCTCTATAGAATAATATATGTATTATATTTTAAAGATGCTGATTCATCCGTCTGCACTTCTCTCTGTAATAACTGAATCAACTATCAATTTGTAAAAAACAACATATAACAAATTGAATGATCAATTACTTTGAAACGAATGTAAATAAATATGAACTGGTGATTACTAAAAAATAGGTTTCGTCATTGAAATCGGCGGTAGAACGCTTAGTTGTGGATTACAGGCCAATAAGTTCTGTTGTGTTGGCCTGCTAAAAATTTTACTTAGCTTCAAAACTGCTGAAGTGTTGATGCTGCTATTTCCATCAGTTCGTCTCTGTGGCGAGGTCACTTCTCCTGGTCAAGGCAGGTATCTTCACAACCCGTTGAATGGAGGTTTCTAGTGTCGATCGCAAGCTTTGAACCACAGAACAGCAGTACAGCTGGTTTCGTGGAATCGAACCTCAAATGGTCTCGTAAACACATACCACCAACTTTAGGGGGCATAAAAGAACAAATTCCGCTGCTTTGTTTTTCTAATATTAATCAGGCGCCTTTCCCGCTGTCCGTCAACCAAATCTTTTCTTTGAAACTTTACTATCCCTGAGCGTAAATCATATAACTCAAGGAAATGATGAAAATCACCATTCTTTTAGTTAATTACTGTGACAATTTTGGCTGGACAGCGGCAAGTGGCTTGTGCCTGGTTGGACATGTTTAGATATACATTTAACTTATTACGCATGATAGTAAATATATATATGATGTCATCATCATCCACTCCCTTCTCCACTTGGAGTCTGGGGTTTCCTCTGATTTTGGTTCCCTGAGAGAACCAGCACAAAGCAATCGCCAGCGATTTGCTGTCGTTGTTCATTAATATGTCATTTTCACATGCTGAGGTTGCCAGCCTCTTAAGGACATGTATAACCATCAGCAACTTCAAACATGTCAAATTCAAAGTATAAAAATATGTTACAACTTACCCCAAACTAGTTGGGAACTAGACTTCTTGCTCAGTGGAATAGTCTTGCAACTTGATAAAGATGCATCGAACACACGTCTGGCGTATTAATTCTATTATATAATCCCTCTGTGACTAGGTCCTGTAGGAGTCCGATTTCCGTATTAACAGGTAGAGTTTCCTCATTGTATTATTCAAAAGGTGCTCCAATACTTGTTTTCAGTTCCTATAAGTTCAGAATTGTACCTTCTACTTTTCTTGGCTTCAGTCAGAGCTGTCTGCTTTGACGATTCTGGAATGCAGTGTTGTTTGTCTAAACTGTGCTACATTATATAACAACTTTCGGTCCACGCTTCTGTCTGGTGTTTTCCGACAAATCTTCTAATCAACGTGAATGTCTATTTGCGCCTCCAATGTCAGCCAATACTTTCAAACAAACATACATGCTATGATAACTTTCCTTATGGAATTTTCTGCATGATTCATGCGTTTGTAAAATTCAAACGGTCAATTTTCCTAATAAGGAGTTGCTATATCCGTCTATTCTCGGTACTGTTTACACTCGCAATGCTCCTGCAACATCTTGGTAAAACAAATCTGTCGGGAAGTTTCATGCATCATTCGTGTATCTCTAATCGGTCTTCAGTTTCGATAATGGACTGGCGCTCCCCGTGAAACATAACACTGGGTCGCTACTCGAAAATGACCTTGCCCGCCAATCTGGTCTGATTTGTATCAAACCCTCAGGTAAACAAACACCACACAAATGAATGGAAGGAGTGTAAACATTGACTCGAAAATACAAAATACTGTCGGAAGGTAGGAAAATAGAATGTGCCGACAATCGAATTGTTCACATAATTAGTACACAATAAAGGTAGTTTAATACTGCCGGAGGGGAAAAGAGAGTAAACAAAATTATGTGACATTCATATTAAATGAGTGTCACTGTAAATGTTATTAAAATGTTGTTGCTCCATTATGATTCAGTGCTTTATTCTTCACTGTGTAGTGGCACAAATTGTTATGAATAAAGTCTAGTCAATATATGGCTGGGTACGTTGATTTCTCAAAACAGCAAACCGGCATCAATGGTTCTCAAAGTGTTGCAAAGATACATTTTATCTTGATATTGTGTTAATTATTTGATCGTAACGTTTTTAGTGCCCAGATTGCAACGGGTTAACATTTGAGATGATTGTCACGGATTGCCTCCCCTGCTTTGCAGTAGTGGTCCAACAGTGACCAAAACTCAAGAGTATCTAATGTTGGCGTCCAAGGTATCTACCTGCGCGCAAGATTACTCTTGGCAGAGATGTATATAGAAGGTTAATAATACTTCTACCTGAAGGGACCGTTCACAAGATATTCCCAGAAGTCACGAAAAATGTTGCATTGTGCTGAACAATTGTTAACGCATTATATCTGGTCCGTCCCCTTTTGTGAAGGATTTAAGCAATGGTTTAGCCCGTTCAAGCCCCAGTTGGTGTAATCCAACGAAATCCCTCTTATAAGGTATAGCTCTGTTTAGTATAAATATGTCTAGGTATTTATATATAGATTAACTATTCTGGCTCATACGTTTGCTTTCACACACATAACTGAATCAACTATTATTGTTTTGTATTAAAATAACAGGTAACAAATTTGATAGTGAAATAGTCTTTAACAGGTTAAAATAAATATGGAAAGATTAGAGGAATTTTGATAGTTATAAATTTTTCATCATTGAGACGTAGGTGGAAATTTAACTTTATGCTTAAAGTTTAACTGGAATTGTCCCTTTTTTTGCTGGTGCCTTTTAGTTAGCACTTAGCTCGTATGGAAATTGCGTCTGGAGTTCATGAATAATGACTTGCCAGAATTACAGTTAAAAAAGGTACATAATTCTCACAAGATAATATGTTACACCTTAGGCACACGTGATGTAAATCATCACTCATCACTGCTCCAGTCGGAATCTGGGGTCGCTCTGCTGTCGGGTTTCCCGCACGACTAGTCAGAAACAATCACCAGCTCTTGCTGCAGTGAATCATGAATATACTATTTTCATATGTTGAGGTTGCCAGCCTCATATATAACCACTAGCAAGAAAACATGTTAAATTCACGTTTGTAATAGAAATGTTTACACATACCCAAAATAATGGGTATACACAATTTCCTTGCACAGATTAGAATGGACACAGCACTTTAGGTTAGATGCTGTTCAAATCACTTTGGTCTGGGAAATTAGAGTTAATCCCTCTGACGGCGAGTGTCTCTGCGAAATCACTACCTGGGAAAACGTGAGTTAAAGTCCTTTTATGGCTGGTGAATCTGATTCCTAGGTTTCCAGTCTTGTTATTTTAAAGTCCTGGTCCCTTAAGTTTTCAGTCTTGTATTTAAATATGCGGGTTTACTCTTAAGTTTTCAGAGTTGCCCAAATACGCTGAACTGTCACTTATAAGTATGGAATACTAAGTCCGAAATCTCACTGGCGTCTTGGGAGTTGTTTGCTGTACAATGCAATCTCTCTGTGTGTTCTGTGTCTGGGATTTCACTACATTATATTGTACAGTTTCCATTTCAAATCCAGCGGGGTTTCCGCTGAATGTTCTAATCCAATTCATTGTAGATTCTGGCGAACCAATCGCTCTCTAGCACTAGAGGGGTCGGTTTGTTTATCATTACTCATCCCACGCGTATTTGAAAAACATTAAATTTAATATACACGCGTGGCCTCTTACAACAGTGATGTCATATCGTTACATAAGACTTCCGGTCGCACCTCTGTCCACCACAATATTGTGACCGTGTGTTTCTGGCGTAATGACTCAGGGATGATCGCTAGTCACCTGTGTTTCGTCAGACAAACAAATCTGGTTCTATTCTGCACTCCTGCTCAACACAAGCTTGGATAAACAAGCACCGTCGCTTGAAAAGATGGTCAGACAGATTATGCGATAAAATATTGTCGCTGACCGTCTAATAACCTGGCGTAACTTAACATGTCTTCGTGAAGCGTGAATGCGACACAATAAGATAAGAATTACTCCCGTAGCAAATACTGCCATAGTGGAGTGGCGTGTTAGAGACTTTCCTCATGCTATGTCCAGCATAAAGAGTAAAATGAATGAAAGGGCAAAATGAAATGCCAAATAACAAGTGAGTAATGAAGAAATATGAAGAAAAGAAGTTTACTGCCGGAGGGCTGAAGGTGTGAGAGATCACACAAAATGACAGGGACAGACATTTCGTCGCAATGATTATGTCCATCTGCTTGTCTTGAGGCGATGGAAGAACCTCATTGTCCAGGCTCTTTTCTGAGTAACCCGCTGACAGTCATGTTTCTTTTAAAAGGACTTATCTTATTACACAAATTTCACCAACAACACTTAAAACGAGTAAAACTGAACATCCCCGATTTTCGACATCACAGAAAAAGGTACACAAACGATTTCAAACAAATTTAACATTAGTTTTATTATCTTTATTTAGAAGATCACCACGATTCATGACTTATATCAATATAGAAAACATCAACAATTAAAACAATGAAGTAATCATGCTTGTCTTCATAGAGGCCAGAGCACACTAATAAGTCTGTTTGTCATATCACCAAGTCAGTGAATTTTGCAGTCCGTCATGTCTTCAAATTGAAATATCGATTATTCAAAAATCACTATCTTGTATATTACCAGCATTTTTGCTCTCTTCTAAGAAAAATCATAATAACTACTGGATTTTTGTCATTACTTAATAATACATCTACAATCTACTTTTCATTTCCCTCATTACAATTCTTGCTGATACATCCTTAAGTAGCATCTGCAAGTTGGGCAGTATCAACAAATACAATATTTGATCAACATGTATCATATCTTGTTTGTTCCATTCCCATGTCTCCACTTATTTTATGTCTTCACTATATCCGTTTGTACAGAGTGAAGCTGGAAGTGTATTATTTGCTCCTTAATCTTTAGTTTGATAATCGCTTGCTGATCACTATCCTGCACTTGCGGCGTATAACTACAATTTAACATTTCGTTGTATTTTATAACGTGAACAATCACAAACGCAATATTCTTCATATGATCTACAATCCGCATAGAATTCGGAATCATCAGATCACACCCCAAACTTTACAACTCAACGAATACTCTATCCTATTACAATCTACATCAACAGTGTAAAACCATATTTGAGACCCACCCTATCTCAATAATTTCACATAATCTGCATCTGCAGAACAAAACCACCAACTACACAACCCCATCAATCTGAACATATTATTTTTTTAAATCTTTCATTCTACTCGTATATAACATATTTACTGTATTTTCTAAAACTAAAAAAATGTACGTCTACTCATATTATCAATTCTATAGCTTTTAAACTTCTGTCACGCAATTTACTATGCGGTGCGGATTTACAAAATGTTACTTCTACTTCGTAAAACTGAATCTTTGTTTTTCTAGTCTAAAAATCTACATAACGTCTCAGCTTTCCGTCTGCTCTGTTAATCTGCCTCTGACTGTTTCTGCGCGATCATGAGTACCTTGTATATATTCTCCTGCATTGAACTTTTAATTTTCACGCTGTGTTTTCGGTCACTCAGTGCGACCTATCAATCAATCACTTTGACGCAGAGTGGGTCATAATGATCTGCGTGTCCTGCATTAACCCGAATGCATTCTTTTATGGAATGAAAATCTAATCGGTACAAATAATTGTCGTTCTATATCGCCTGTATAAACTTGGTTTTTTTTTAAACGTATCTAAAATATCCTATGCCTCGCACGCACGCGGTTACACAATTTAATCAACTCTGATTATTTGTACTCCTTCTGTTAACACCATAATAACACACGGCTGCTACCCGTACTACCACAAAATCATTCACCGACCTACCCTCGAACACATTAATACGCAGATATACACAAGCTAAAACACAGCACATACAGTCGCGAAAATATACGCTCAGGACTGCGTAGCACACAAAACAGAGGCGAGATACACATGCGGGACACAAACGTGACACACAAAGTATACACCTAACAATCAGCACAGAAAATCCCCAAAAAATCACGCACCAACATATACATACTCATAACCATTGTATGAAATCACTCAAGGCATGCTTACAAGCAAATGCGCGTAATATTGACATATTATGAAAACACGAGCAAGGACATTCGTCAAAACAATGACCGGGTAAAAATTAAAGCCGACATCTAGACATTTCACCATCTGTAGCACATTAAGAAGTCCGCAAATCTTTGTTGAAGCTCATTTTATTTAATGTGAACTAAGCTGCTTGAAATATTTGTTGAGTTTCGAAAAATAACTTAAATTGTAACTCACATTTTTTCAACGGTTGTAACTCTCTTCCCCCCTTTTTTTCTACTTCTCTCTCTTTGTCTCTCTCGCTCTGTGTCCAAGATATTCCATCAGACCGCAAAAACATACTTAATGCATGCAATTATAAGACATTTTTTCTAATCCTGTTCCAAATATTATTCTCAAATATAATAAGTATACAACTAGCTGTTTTGTAATGTACTTTAAAAAAACATACTGCAAATGATTTTTATCTTCTTACATCTATGTCTTCGCCGTGTTCTTCTTCTTCTTCTTTCATCTCCCCTAGGAGCATAGGCCCACAGCACACTTATGCCAAGCCATCTGTGTGTTAGCTTGTGTTAAAAATGAAAAGCTTTATGAAACCATAGATGTTTACCGCTTTGGCAGCAGTGGCGCCCTCTAGCGTCATTACAGTGGGAATTTATATTATTAGTACACAACTCACACTCATATGAAACATGCACACATTCACAAAACTTAAACTGTAGTTAAACACACACAACTCACTCTGAATAATTTAATCTCTGTATTTTCGTCTCTAATTTCAATTTTTCACGCAAAAAACCCGTAATAGAATTATTTAAATCTTTAAAAAAAAAAAATATGAAATAAATCACGTGATAAATGCATATTACATTCGTGAATATTTTATCTCATTTCATTAAATTACACATTTCCTGTTGTGAACTAGCCAGAAATATTTAACAAACAGACGGACAGCTTGTAAACAAACTGTATTCACAGAATGTCCCGTTTATAAATGTATTAGCCGCGTATTATAAAGACGGTTGCGAAATTTCCACAGCAGAAGCCAGCCACCCATGAGGCGTTCAGCCGTAATGTGACTTGTCATTTCCTGTAGGTAAACGATCCGTTCATTTGATTCAAGAAAAGAAGATGAGAAGAAGAAAACTCTAAATCCTGAAACTTTAGAATTTCGGGGACATTACTCTCTCGTTGCCTGCACACTCACCAGGGGACAATTAGAGTCTAGAGAAGTGATTCTCAATTCGTGAGTTGCGATTGGGTCGCGGTCGTTACGTTTGGTTTAAAACTTCGAGTAAGGGAAACATTGTGATGGATCTCGTCCCTAATGTTTCGCTTAAAACTTCGAGTATTGGGAAACAATGCGATGGGTAGCGATACTAATGTTTAGCTTAAACCTGCGAGTAAGGGAAACATTGCAATGGATAGCGTTCCTTATGTTTCGCTTATACCTTCGAGTACTGGAAACACTGCGATGGGTCTTGTCCCTCATGTTTCGCTTAAAACTTCGAATAAGTGAAACATTATGGACTCCACCCATCGCAATGTTTCCCGTACTCGAAGTTTTAAGTGGCACGCCTTTAGCTGGATTCCGGTAATTAATTTTTACTTGTCCGTTTTGGTACGTGGGTCACAAGCTTCAACAACAGCGACATTTGGGTCGTTTTAGTAAAATGGTTGAGGATCACTGGTCTAAGGGTTATAAAAATTAAAAAGAAAAATAAAAACTTTTCAGAACCAAAAGGTCAAATAGAAGATTTGATGACATCATTTCATTTATTCCTGTCTCTATCTTGTCATCACCTCGTACCACTTCTGCGTAATCTCTCGTTTTTCAGGTTCGATAAATCCCAGCCGTACCCTAAAAGGAAATGACGATTTACTGCTTCTATAAATAATTAAACGACGTTATAAGAACATGACTGAGAGGAATATTGAGTGAAATACTGTTGGCACCTAGTAACCAAAATAATAATAATAATAATAATAAAGACAAACAAACACAGCAGAAGCATAATAACACACACATACATACATAAATTATCCAATGAAAGTTCAGACATTTTTTACATCAAGAGGTGTCTGTAAACGGGATCTCAAAAATTAGAAGATCTAACTGTGCAAAATAAGAATCGAGCCACAATAAGTAACAGGCGTTTTTTTTTTTTTTGATGATTGGAATGGGCGTGTCCAGAGAAAACTAGACAAAAGAGGGGAATCCCGTTACACGTCCATTGAGGCATATTGAGAATATGGTATTAGGCCCATATTTTCTTTACCATCGGCACACTAGGGGTGATATGGTCAGCATCACCTCGGCCGCCCTTACCTTCCCAGAGTTGCTCTGGTACCCAATTCATGAGGCTGGGTTGACCCTGGAGCCGTTTGCGATCTAAAAATCTCACCTCAACTGGGGATTGAACCATGGACCACCGAGCTAGGAAGCCAGTGAACTAACCACTAGAAAAGCAGTTATTTAAATGATTGAAAAATTAACCAGCATTACTAGTAGGAAACTATTAGGTTAGAAAAAAAAACTCTTAAAAAATTTTTTAAAAGTTAACGAAACATTGGAAGCTTTCAGGAGTATAACAGAAGACAACAGGAGACTGACACATGGGAGTCATGACCCATGTGAGGCCTGCTCCCTTAGATTTACAAGAGATAAAGGGCTGAAACACTTATCTGACCCGGGAGGAGGGGACGGGACGCTTTTGACGTTCACCTTTCCTGTTGTAACGCTCTGTATAGAGTGTCATTGCACCATCATACGCGCAACACAAAGCGCGTTCAAGACCACCAGTGCCATCTTTCCAGAATATTGGATATAATTTAGAAGGATAAACTAATCAGAAAGTGTGTTCTTCTTTGGTCGTATGACCGCCTTTGTTCTCATTGTCCGTAAATGTGAGGATGAAAGGATATTGTATGCATGATGAGAGAGAGAGAGAGAGAGAGAGAGAGAGAGAGAGAGAGACAGACAGACAGACAGACAGACAGACAGACAGACAGACAGACAGAGAGAGACAGAGAGAGAGAGACAGAGAGACAGAGAGAGAGAGAACGAACGAACGAACGAACTTTATTTTCGAAGGGTTAAGAATAGGGCGCGCAGGCCCGTCTAACATTCTGCCCTTCCACCCTCATTTATCTTGCATACTATATCCTTTCATTCCCACATAATACTTTAAGTATTAATTTAAAGGCATGCAACTTTATAAAGTTAACATAATAGCATTCATTTACAGTTTGTAATCATAATAAAAAATGAGTAGGTTTTGTTTTTTAAACAAACAAGATAGTAATTGGGAAAAAAAGTAATAATAAAATAAAATAAATAAAACAATAAATAAAAATAAATAATTCTGTATACCGACACTCACTCATGCGGTCAATCCGTCTACAATTAATCTGTATCTTTTAATGTGTCATCAATCATCAATACAAAAATTACATAAACACATTCTCGCTTATATCCATACATTCTTGGTGGAAAATGAAATAATAATAATAACACTTTCTTACGCACTTCTGTGGCAGGTAAAGCCTTTGAGCAGTTAAAAGAAAAAAAAAAGTATGTAATATCTGCTTATTCTCATATACATCATCCCATTTACGCAAACGAAAACATTCACATTTCTAAAGTACAGTGGTATGCGGGTACATTCTCACGACTCACATTTCTAAAGTACAGTACGGGTACATTCTCACATACATTACATTATATAATAATATTTTAAAGTGAATATAATAATATAATAATATTACAGGATATAAAACAAATTATTCACAAAAAACGAGCGGAAGAGGAAAAGAAATGTTGACTTATGGATGAGATGTTGACAGGAAAATGCTGTTTCTATGGGGGGTAGATAATCAGTGTTGAGGAATTGTTTGAAAAGTGCTTTGTTAAATGAATATTGGGGGACCCAAAGATGCAGCAATAGAGAATGCAGTCAGCGACCCATAGCTTGACTGCTTGCATCAGGGTCAGCGAACCAGAGCTGACCAAGACCCTACTCCACCTCCACGTGGTGGTCCTGGAAACAGGCTGCATCACTGCAGTCTGGCTGAGCGAGTAGGGATCGCAGAGGGAAGGCAAACCCGGTCCCAAAAAATGCCGTGCTGAAGTCGGATGTGTCGACCGAAAGGTGCAGATATCACAGCTCCGGCGTAAACAGACACAACGCAACCAACGTCCTTTTCAGGACGAACGAGGAAGAAGAAGAAGAAGAAATGAATATTGTGTAGGTAGGCTTTTTAGGTGGTGTGGAAGGCTGTTCCATAAGTAGGCTCCAGAGTAGGCTAGACTCTTTTTGAACAGGTCGATCCTAGGTTTGGGCAGACGTAACTGATGTAATTGTTGTCCCTCTCTTCTACTGAGAGATAGAGATAGAGAGGAAGGGCAGAATGTCAGATGGGCCTGCGTGTCCAATTCTTAACCCTTTGAAAAATAAAGTTCTTTCGTTCGTTTGTTCGTTCATACTATGCAAGTACGGCAGTGAACACGTACTCTTACATGGAAGCATTGCATGGACAAGGAATAAACGAATGCAGAGTTTGTTGTAAGACACAGCGATGCCGTTTCTGAGATGATGAGAGCAAAAATGCAAGGTTTAATTATTAGGACTTTGAGAAATGAAACGAATAATATAAAAGATAATAAGAAAGACACATTTTATATGCCATGTTCTTTCTGGAAAGAGGAAATTTAAAAGACAACGAGAACGATCGATGGAAAAAATACCAGACCACTGCAGATTTCTAGGCTCCTCTATCGCTCCAGGATATAATAATAATAGTTGCCCATCGCAAGCGAAGATGGCGACAGCTTCAGACTTGAGATGTGACACATCTGTGCCGTGATCTCATGTGGCTAATTAGTCCTATTTTGGCCCTACAGGCCCTGCCACATACGGGGCACACATGGTTAGAGTCGATATTAGTGTTGCTGTGCTTTCTGACCTTTCTTGCAGCACGCTTGCCTTCTGCCTTATCAGCTAAATTCTGTTCTGCAATGCGAGCGCCTTGAGTAATGGATATATCATTTTAATGAAAGTCAATGTGGGGCTCAAATCCAGACCCCAGAACATATTATTCAAAAATGCCAAGCCCATACTGACCAACGATGTCAAACCAGGCCAGATGTTGCAGAGCTGAGGCAAAAGCTATAGAGCTGACGTCAGGATCTAGTGAAGACTATAGGCTTATACTTGGCGACAAGCCTGCAAATGTAGCATTTCCAAAGACTTAAATACCTAGGCACATTAATAACAACGGATCAAAGATGCGTCTCAGAAATGAAGAGAAGAATAGCTCAGGCAAAAACAGCATTCTATAAAATGTAGAGTATTTTATGCAACGGCTCTTTGTCAGTGCAAGTAAGAAAGACATCAGTGTGTTATGGAACCAATCCTGACGTATGGGAGTGAGTCATGGACAGTTAGTAAACAAGTAGGAAAAGTACTAAAAGCCACAGAGATGTGGTTTTACAGAAAAATGGTAAAATACCATGGACAGCCAAAAAGAGTAATGAGTATGTCCTGAAAGAGGCCAATGCGCAAAGGAATTTTATTTCACAAGTTAGGAAGAATCAAACCACGCTTTTGGGGGATGTTATGAGTAGAGGAAAGCTGGAATATATCGAAACAACAAGTAAGACTGAAAGAAAAGAGACAAAGAGCTAATACTGGACAGTTTGACGTCGTAGTATGGAAAGAAGTATTGAAACTGAAAATATACTGGAACTGTCACGGGTTGCCTCCCCTTAGCTATGCAGTAGTGGACCAACAGTGGCCAAAACTCAAGAGTAACTGATGTGGGTCTTCAAAGGTGTCTACCTTTGCACACAAGATTACTCTTGGCAGAGTTTTAGATAGAAGGATAATGATGCTTCTACCTCAAGGTAGTTTCTAAAAGATATTCAGAAAAGCGAAAACAGTGCTGCATTGGCTGAGCACGTTAACTCTAGGATCTGCCGACAACTTTTGTGAAGGATTATGTAATCTTATGATAGCTCTTTAAAGCCCCCAGCTAAGACAATTCATAGAATTTCCTCTTATTATTATTTAGCAGCTCTGAGTGTATTTAAGAAATTGTCTGAGACATATGGATACTGTCGTAAGACGTAAACGCATGCCTCGAATTTGTCTTAAAAAAGAGGGAGGCTATATGTCGCATGTTACGCATATGCCTAGTATTGAATGAAGACAGAAATTTAGGTCAAAGGCCCAATGCAATAGTATTATTGTTCGGAGGTGTGTCGGGGTCACACAATCACAGAACAGGAACCTACACAAAAACCGATCGATAAATGCAACCGCTGTTTAATATGGAGGATAAAAAATGTAGAATATGAGGTTAGACTTAGGACTCGCAAAAGTGAACGCAAAGTCGCAATGGATAAAATGGTCTCAATTTTCAGGGAAAAACTCCAACTATGTGCTTGTAAAAGGAAAATTGGATTGATAGAGTACTTTTGAAGATATGTGAAAGAAAAGGTGTCAGTTCATCGAGAAATCCTGTGTTTTTCCCAATTAATATTCGATATAAAATCACTGACAAGACCAATTATGAGAATTTACACATGGACAGAAAGCAAAATGTTACGTAATGCCTTTGCACACAGGCGTATGCCAATTATTTTCGGAGATACGGCTGTATGCATTGACAATTTAGCATGATGATGTACGCTTGGTGAACGGCAAACTGAGGAAAGAACAAGCAGGATTTAGAAAGAACAGAAGATGTGTAGATCATATATTCACTCTCAGGAACATTATAGAGCAGTGCTCAGAATGGCAAAGACAGTTGTACATTAATTTCGTTGATTTTGAAAAGGCTTTTGACAGCATACATAGGGACAGTTTATGGAAAATACTGAGGGCTTATGGAATTCCAGGCTGCATAGTGTCAATCATGGGGGGCCTCTGTGCCGGCTTTGCGTGTGGTGTTGGGCAGGGCAACCTGGCCTTTGGGGTGAGGACAGGAGTACGGCAGGGATGCCCCTTATCAACCACTCTATTTTTAACAGTCATAGACTGGGTGATGCGACAGACAACAGAGGGCAGTCCAAGAGGAATAAGATGGACAACATTTTCTACATTGGAAGATCTGGAATATGCAGATGACATTGCACTACTAGCACATTCACATCAACACATCCAGGAAAAAACGGACAGACTTAATAAGTTTAGCCAGCAGGTGGGCTTGAACATCAATTTAAGGAAGTCAGAGGTCATGACGCTCAATGTGAGCAACCCTGAGCCCATATCAGTAAGGAATCAGCAACTGGTACAGACAGACACCTTCACATATCTAGGATGCATAGTAACACCAGACGGTGGGGCAGGCAAAGACATCAACATCAGAATGAATAAGGCAAGAACAGCCTTTTTTAGCCTAAACAACATCTGGAAGTCCTCTCAATACAGCACAAGCACAAAATTAAGATTATATCAGAGCTGTGTGCATTCTGTGCTTCTCTATGGTGCAGAATGCTGGAGAGTTACAGAGAAGGAAATGTCAAAATTGTCCTCTTTTCACACAACATGCCTAAGAAAAATTCACCGAATCTTTTGGCCGAATACCATCACCAACCAAGATCTGCTTACTCGGAGCAAGCAAGAGGACATGCACACCATCATAGCTGGCAGACGCTGGAGCTGGGTTGACCATGTCCTCAGAAGAGACCCCGATGCCATCACAAGAACAGCTATGCTTTGGACCCCTGAAGGAAAACGAAAGAGAGGCCGACCAAAAACAACCTGGCGGAGGACTGTGGAGGCTGAGATGCAAAAAATGAACCAGAGTTGGGGCACTGTACGAAGGATGGCCACCGACCGAGCAAAGTGGAATCAATTTGTTGTTGCCCTACAAGACGCCACTAGGCGTGATGGCCACTGACTGCTTTGACGGTCGGCGGCTAAGGATCAAAGAAGAAGAGAAGAAGAATTGCAATTATGTGCCTAGAAAAATCACAAACAGCCAATAAAAGCTGGGGTTGATTGCCACGTCCTGTAAAGGATAAGCAACTAACTAAGCATCGTCTGCTGTTAAAGGTCAACCGTTACTTTTCTTAGCCTTTCTCTAGTGTTCGTCGATCTGAAAGGACGTTTTGTCACATGCTCCCAAGTAGTGGAGACTTTCAAGTATTTCTACAGTGGCTATGTTATTTAACATTGGCCGCCACTTTGAAATGCAACTGCCTTAAGAGTTCGCAGCTTTAACGATAAGTATCGCATCCAATTTATATAATATTTGTAATGATGCCGTCAAATATATTGCCGCATTACTTCGGTCCAGTTGCGTTCGGACTGACCTCAAGTTGTAACGGCCAAAACTGAATATATGTGCATCTTATGCCTTTGACACTAGACGGACGGATAACTGAAGATTATGCATCCAACTATTATGCATTTCATGGAAAATATGGAGTCTGTTTAATAAATATTGTAAACTGTGGACAAGTCTCCGACTGCACTTTAATTTTCACTGTTGGACTCATATGTGTTATGTTGTATCGTTTGGACGTAGTCTGTCTTGAATACCAGAACCAAAGACATTCGCGTTGTCAGCATGATTGCTGTTACTAATCTACATCAGTCTCTAAGTTCTTAAAAGCTGAAACACCACCGTTACACAAAACTTACGGTGAATGAAAGACTATAACTAGAAAAGGTGAGATCCACGAAGCAAAGGTTTGGATTATGTCTAGCACAGTTTCGTTCGGAAAGGCAATATTTTGGAAACTGAAACAGAGTTACGGAAGCTGTCTTCTCGTACGCACGTTCGCTGCCTATAAAAGGAAACCGCGGATAATTCAAACTGACTTGCACAGCATAAAGACAGAAGGACGGAAGGCTAGAGAGAAGCTTGTTGAGGCTAAATTCTTACCATCTGTGGCCAGGCAGCATTATTCTCCACCAAAGCCAGTCTGTTACGAACATTATATAGATCCTGAGAGGGTTTCTGCGAGTCATTCAAAATCAGAGGCCGTTGATTGAAAACCCTATGAGCTATTATGACCTACCAGAAGTCTATATAGGGATTTCAAGATCACCAGCTTTAACCACCAGCAGTGTCTGGATTGGCATAAGTTGGACCAAAAACTGACAGACTGTGCAAATCAACAGAACCTTGCATCTGACATATAAGTTAAGTCATTGTGTTATAAAACTCGTACAATCTTGAGTGATCAGCAGCAGATTTTGTTAAGTGATGAATAGTGTGATAGCTAGCAGAGACATACGAGTATAAGATAAGATGATAGGAAACTCTTTACAGAGCGATACAACAGGAAGCAATCTGATCATCAGAAGACGTCCCCCCATCCGACAAGTGTTTCGGCCCGATTTACTCCTTTACACTCTAAGGGGGGCGGGCCAACTTGGGTCATGACTCCCAAGCGTCTCAGCCTCCTGTTGTCTTGTATCGAAAATGAACCCATTTCACTTATGGTAGCAACATTAAAATCCACAACTCCGCCAGCCGTGGAAGCAATTGTGAAAGTAACAAAGAGAAGACAAATTATTCCGTTCGTTCCGTCGCACATCACAACTAAGGACACACACCTGCGCGAAGCCGACGAGTCTAGCCACTGCGCGCTAGCCACGGAAATTCTGTGCCTGACACCCCTTATAATATACGCAGCCTGTTGCCCCTCAGTCACAGCCCTTTCACTAGTACACCAAAATACTCAGCGTATTGTGGACTTAAAAAAAAAATTTGGTGTTTTCTGTACCGCAGCGTTTATTGTCACGAAAAAAAAAACCCCCCAGCGAGGAGTTCATTTGGAAAAGAAAACAAGAACATTATAATTAATTATTTGAAATTTTATTTCATCATTTCCAAGTTGTTGTAAAGTTATTCCTTCATTGAATCCATCCACATACACTCATAATTCATCACAAGACAGATAGATATAATTGTACTCAGGAGCTTTATTAATTTTATATTGTTAAAGTTGAGTTTTGTTGAATTATTAATTATCCCTAATAGTTACTTAGTGGGCGTGGCACTTTAGACTCTGACTTCACGTGGAATTCTTTCTGTGGCAGACATCTTCACAGCCATGACTATCTAGTGATACCAGTGTACTTCTCCTACACTGAGACCTCACTCTTTCTAGAGAGAAGACTTCTTCTACTCTACCACAATCATTACACTTATAAAACCTTCCGCTACAGATACAACACATTCAAAAATGATTAAACCAACTTTAAACTTGGATAGATATAAATAACACATTTAATAGACACTTCGGTTTTAACAGTTATTAAAAATTGAATATTCTTTAACAAAAATTGATCATCATATGATGTTAATGGGGAATTATATAAGGGAAAGTTTCACTTGGCAGCTGTTTTGTGAACACTAAGCTGCTGGGGTTTCTTCTCACACTCAGTTTTGGTTCTTCGCAGATAGGTGACTGGATTGCTCCCGTTCTTGGTCAAGATTAAGAGTTGCAGCACGTTCCAAATAGAATCAGGGAGTAACTGCAAAGCTGGTCCCTCGTCTCTAAGACCCGTCTGATGATGGTGTCTAGCGTCGACTTCAGGCCACTTATACCCTCACTTGTTCCAGAAATAGTACCCTCAACTGGTACCACCAACAAGCATGGCAAAAGAAGAGAAACAAATACCCTCTAGGTATTGAGTTTCCCGACACATACTTATGTGCCCCATCTTCCTATTTCACCATCCCATCTATCTTCAGAACTTTTACCCTCTCTGAGAATTAATCTTAATCCAAGTGTGCGAAAAACTACCTTTGCATTTAAAATGAATAGTTGTACATTTAGCTTTACATGAAAATGTTAACACAATAGTCTGAACATGTTTACGTTTACATCGGTTGAAAAGGCTGTAAACCTTCAATATATTTAGAGTGAATATGTTTCTCATTTACACTGGTTAAAAAGGTTGAAACTTTCATTACATTTAGAGTGAATATGTTTTACATTTACACTGGTTGAAAAGGTTGAAATTATAATTACACTTAGAGTGAATATGTTTCACATTTACACTGCTTGATGTGGTAAAGTGGGATGTTATAAATATTTATAGGGGACTTAGTGTACTGACTGAGATCAGCTGTGAAGGTATCTGTATCTAATAAGGGTAGTGTATTACAGATGACCTTACTTGCTACCACATATTTATACCTCAGTCAGAATTATTCTGGAATATTGTGATGACTACGTTGAATGTCTAGGGTATGTATATGATGAAGTGTAAGTCACAACAACAACAGACAGATAAACAATTTAATTTATTCTACCACACGTGACAACACTGTGACACTCACACACATTTAACACTCTGTAAGACTATTCTTAAATGAGGCACTGGTAAATTTTCAAATATAAATATGTATTAATTACTGTCGCTAATATATATGTGTCCTGATTCAAATACAAAGTGAACCAGGAATCACAATCAATTTTAATTACAAGTTATATGTACAGAATTTATCAATATGAATCTTCTAGTGACATATTTTATTAATATTATCCTATGTGTGTCAGTTGTGTAGTAGTAATATGAGGTAATACTGGTTTTGTTTTTTCAAGCTATGTTGTTATTTGTCATCATGACTTCAAGTGTTTGTTTCTGTTGGAACTAGTATTGGAGATGTTCTCAGTTCAGTTCATTAAAACAATTAATTTCCCCTCTTATTTTTATACAATGTCAGTTTAAGATGGGGTTACATAATGTTGAGCTCCGCTGGCCACATAGGCTTATCTTTCGTGATGGCGGCTGGAGGAAAAGACTCCTCTGCTTGATTGCTCCCCTGTGTTCTGGAGACACCTCACTGTTTGCTATATGGACCAAGGAGTATGCTGTCCCCTCTGGATTCAGCAACGCTCTGACCAGGTGCTGCTCAATAACTTTAGGACCACAGTCCCACAATTCATGGCAATAATACAGAATTACGTTGACTGGCACTGAATATAACACAATTTCGATCTGCCGATGTCCCAGGCTTTTATTTAGAAAAATATGCACTGGTGCTCAACGCACTAGTTCTGTAGTAAGTTTATTTGCAAATGTGGTGGTGACCTGACGCCTCTAATTGACTATATTGGCAGGTCTAACCAATTGTGCCATGTCTACCCAATCGTTTGAAAAAAAGTACTCCTACTCCCGTTTCCCTTGACAACGAAAGATAGTATTTATAGCCCGACTAATCGTGTTTAGCCTTACATTTATTGCGCTCCAATCAAATCGGATTTAACATGGAGACCCATTTCCCGTACAATGGTGGGGTGAAAATCTGCCACTGAGCGATTCTGATTTGGGTGTTGTCTGACATCCCTCACTATTTCTTTTGGCTATACTTTGGTAATTCCTAGACTATTTGCGTAACGTTTAACATATTCTTTGTCAGCAAGTCCTAAGGAACCCAAATATACAAATTTAAAGGAGCTAAGTGGCTGCGTTCAAAATATGCACTTTCTTCTACCTCCTGTTTACTTCGAATACGATGTGGTGTCTGGGTACTGTAATGTTTTCAAACGTAAACCAGTATAATGTCATATTTCCTAATAAGCGTTTTTCAGGATTTTAAAACCTAACTCTGGTATGGGTAGTGTTGTTTATCACTGTCGATTTGAAAAAAAAAGCTAGTGCATGTGGCCTTACACGCGTGATGGCAGCAATTGTGTATCGCGCGACGCGTGTTTAGTGTTGCATGTGTTCCTCCGATCAGCCCTTCCTTCTTTCTATCCTAAGTCCATCTGTCCGTTCGTTTATGGTAACGTAGTGTAATTAATGCTAGTATTAATTTAGGTCATTAATCAGCTTGCGTATCTCAAGGTTTTTCTTAGAAAGGCAGTATACGTTTTATTGAAGCAAGCGTGTAATGATTCAGTAGGCTTTTACTATCAACGTGAAACGTTACAATTTGCAGACGAAGGAGAAAACAAGGGGGATTTCGAGTACAGTCATTGTGACAGCACTGTTCTTTACCATTCTTCTTTCTTTTTATTAAATTTATTTGTTAGGCTTTACATTTACCTGATAATTTATATATGTGGATTAGAATATTTCACGACATCTCCCCTCTTAAAACAGACATCTTATGTCAGTCCTTTATTCTATATACACATAGATAAATGTACGTCAACTTGACTTTACTCTGCTGTTGTGCTATCATGGTTTTATGTAGTTGGGTCCATTCAGAGTAGGCACTACTCATGAAATCTGCCTCAGACCTCTACAACCAATAATATTTTTCGGTTATGTTACTGAACAGCCGCAAGTGTGACTGCTTGTCTTAATGCTGCTTCACAACCCTTATTCACCATTTCTCTTCTCTGAGTCTGCGCAATGACATGTCCAGAGAACATTAGATTTTCCTCAAAATGTACGTTATGAGGAGATAACATATACCTGGTGATAGCAGAGTTTTCGTAGTGGATCCCATAATCTTCTTATTAGCCTGTATGAAACATTCGGAATATCCTCAATCAAAGAGGCAACTCAGGGATTCATTACGTTCCTCCGAATTGTTTACATCCAACAAGTTTGTCTGATCTCAGGTTTTACTGGAATCTGATAGTATCCTTTACTCAGATCCACTTTTGAGAAATATTTAGCTTTATTTAGCCTGGCAAACAGCTGATTTGTATCCGGCAATGGATCCACCTGTCCTTCTGTAATAGCATTCAGTCTCCTGTAATCTATACAGAGTCTATGTTCTCCAGAGGGCTTCCTTAAGAGTACAACACCGGAACTATATGAAGATTCACTGTGCGAAATAATTCCTTCCTTCAACAAATAGTCTATCTCTTCCTTCAAAGCTTTCTCCTTAGCAAAAGGAATCGAATAGGGTTTAATACATACAGGTGTGAGGTCTATCAGCTTCATATCATATTCCAATGATTTTGTATGCCCTGGTCGGTCTGTTAACACCTCTGTATGAGTATCTAGAACTTGTTGCACTCTCTCTTTCTGAGTTTTCGTTAAATGTGTACTGATTTTTACCTGTGCCGCTGTCTCACAGGGGTGTAATGGATATTCAAATGATGAAAGTGGTTCCTTTTTCATCTCCATGGCAATGGACAAGGTCAACAAGTGTGTCTCTTCCTGATGTTCTCTTTCCAAATATTTCTTCAGGAGATTCACATGATAGATTTTTTCTTTCCCCTTCTTATCTATCTTATAATTGGTTCTAGACACCTTCTCTAGAACTGTATATGGACCTTGCCATCCAATTTGTAACTTATTCTGACTCCCGGGTAGAAGAAGCAGTACCTTCGCTCCCACAGCCAAATCTCTGCCTTTCGCTTTCCTGTTAAAATAGGCAGCATGTTTCTTCCTGGCTTGTTTCAAATTTTCATTGGCAAGTTTCCAGCCAGTTTTTAAACGAGTGGTCAGCTCATTCACATATTGGTATGAGGATGTAATATTTTCCTCTGCCTTTTCGTCAGTCCACGTTCTTAACAGCGTTACATGTGGAGCTTTAATTTTGTGGACCTATTTGTCCATGCACCGGTATGGTCTCTTCCACTAGAAGCGCTATAGTGATGATTTTTCTTCCCAGAATTATCATGCATAAAACGACCGCTACCAATTCTTCTCTTGGGGCTGTCTCCCCACTTAAAATTCTTGATGAGAGATTTCCTCTCTACATCCTCTTCCTCCAGTTTGTTTAAGTCCGATTGAGGGATTTTCGGCTTATCCTGGGGTAAGACATCTTTTTGCACTCTCTGCATAGTGGCCATTGTAAAACAGTTAAGTGAAGCTTGTCCGTGAAAAGGGGCTTCCCATTCCCTTTGGTCCACTTTATCAAATTTATGTTTCTTTGTATTTTCAGGCCTACGTTTGCGCTTTGGCGTGTCCAGGTCCTGATCAATGTTCCCACTTGTGGGTGTTCCCTCATGTGCTATGCTACACCTTTCTACAAAATTCTCAATGTCCCACCTTGCCTTGGGCCAATAATAATTGTGAGCCACCTTTTGGATGATGGTGCCTATTTTTTCATGGTCCCCATCTGGTTTCACATGTAGGCTCCTTATTAAGTCTGCCCTATATCTTTTAGGAAGTACCAGCTGTCCCTGACCTCTGGATCTAGCTCCAGTCTTCCTATACATCAACCTGTTTTTCATGTAAAAATCTCCCTTGCCTGGAGTTGTATGACAAGTTGACAATTTCCTGAAACAAGGCTTGAGGGTCTTATCCCCAGCCTGTGCCTTCCTCATCTCTTCTGGAGTGGTATCTAACTGAATATCCTCCTCCTGTCTTGAGGTCGACCTGACCTGAAGGGTGGCCATATACACAGGTTTCCTTCTGCAACGGTCAGTGTCATGATTGTTCATCTTACAATTTTCACACCACCTTTTCCCTTGGTTGAAAGATTTTCTTTCATCATATTTCCTTTCATCGAATTGTGGGGTTTTATTTTTATTGTCATACCGTGGCCTATCAAATTGGTGCTTACCTTTGTTTTGATCCCTAGGATCAAATTTATTAAAGTTCTGTGGTGCCCTAAAATTTTCCAGCTGTTTCTTTTTATTACCTGATACTTCTGCCTGAGCTGCTTGATACCTTTCAGCAACATTTAGCAACTCACCCAGCCTCTCTGCACCTTGTTCCATGAGAAACTTTCTCATGTCTGGAGCCATGGACTCTCTTAATTGTTCTATAAGGATCATTTCCTTAAGATCTTGGGTTTTCCCCAGAGAAGTCCATTTCTCCAAGTATGTCTCTAACCGTGCAGAGAACTGGTGATAGGTTTCACCTGACAGTAGTTTAGCATTCCTAAATTTTTTCGTATAAAATTCTGCGTTCTTTTCATATCTTAACAAAAGAGCCTGCTTTAGCATGTCATAATTTTCCTGATCACCTCTGCTCATTTTGGCAAAAACTTTATAAGCTGCCCCACGAAGACCTTGAGATAACTTTAAGCTCCACCTTTCTCTCTCTAACCCATATGTGGTAGCTAATAGTTCATATCTATTTAGATAGCTCTCAATATCATCGTCTTTCTCAACGAAATGATCTAAATGAAAATTCATAGCTGAGGTTGAGGCTCCCTGACTAGCAGTGGCATCAGAGGCAAAGGGACTGGCACCATTTTCAGGAGCATGGCCTTGAAACTCAAACTCCCTTAGTCGTAACTCATGTTCCCTTTGTAATCTCTTCTCCTCCTTTTCTGCTTCCCTCTCTGCAGTCAATCTTCTTTCTTCTGCAGCCTGTCTTCTTTCCTCGGCTTCCAATGCTTTAGCCTCTTTGTCAGCCTCAATCTGCAACCTCTTAGTCTCAGCCTCAGCCTCAAATTGTAACCTCTTAATTTCTTTTTCAGCCTCTATTCTCTTATCTTCGGCCAATCTTTCAGATTCTAATTTTCTTTCGGCCTCTTTTTCTAATCTTCTTTCTTCCCGTTCAATATATTTGTCACATTCAGCAGTGACATAAGCAATCATAATTTGTCCGTCCATTCCTAACTCTTTCGCAGTCTGTACAGCAGCAGATCGAAATTTTGCCAAGTCGGCCATTGTCTAACATGTAAATGTAACAATTCAATCTATCAATATTTATCTAAGGACACTACAGGCACTGAGAGCTCAACGTTATTTATTTCCACCCAAGGATACCTTTTAATTCTTATTATTCCCAATATCTATAACAGGAGAAAGTTCAATATCCCTGGAGCGAGACCCCAATATATGTGGTAAAGTGGGATGTTATAAATATTTATAGGGGACTTAGTGTACTGACTGAGATCAGCTGTGAAGGTATCTGTATCTAATAAGGGTAGTGTATTACAGATGACCTTACTTGCTACCACATATTTATACCTCAGTCAGAATTATTCTGGAATATTGTGATGACTACGTTGAATGTCTAGGGTATGTATATGATGAAGTGTAAGTCACAACAACAACAGACAGATAAACAATTTAATTTATTCTACCACACGTGACAACACTGTGACACTAACACACATTTAACACTCTGTAAGACTATTCTTAAATGAGGCACTGGTAAATTTTCAAATATAAATATGTATTAATTACTGTCGCTAATATATATGTGTCCTGATTCAAATACAAAGTGAACCAGGAATCACAATCAATTTTAATTACAAGTTATATGTACAGAATTTATCAATATGAATCTTCTAGTGACATATTTTATTAATATTATCCTATGTGTGTCAGTTGTGTAGTAGTAATATGAGGTAATACTGGTTTTGTTTTTTCAAGCTATGTTGTTATTTGTCATCATGACTTCAAGTGTTTGTTTCTGTTGGAACTAGTATTGGAGATGTTCTCAGTTCAGTTCATTAAAACAATTAATTTCCCCTCTTATTTTTATACAATGTCAGTTTAAGATGGGGTTACATAATGTTGAGCTCCGCTGGCCACATAGGCTTATCTTTCGTGATGGCGGCAGGAGGAAAAGACTCCTCTGCTCGATTGCTCCCCTGTGTTCTGGAGACACCTCACTGTTTGCTATATGGACCAAGGAGTATGCTGTCCCCTCTGGATTCAGCAAAGCTCTGACCAGGTGCTGCTCAATAACTTTAGGACCACAGTCCTACAATTCATGGCAATAATACAGAATTACGTTGACTGGCACTGAATATAACACAATTTCGATCTGCCGATGTCCCAGGCTTTTATTTAGAAAAATATGCACTGGTGCTCAACGCACTGGTTCTGTAGTAAGTTTATTTGCAAATGTGGTGGTGACCTGACGCCTCTAATTGACTATATTGGCAGGTCTAACCAATCGCGCCATGTCTACCCAATCGTTTGAAAAAAAGTACTCCTACTCCCGTTTCCCTTGACAACGAAAGATAGTATTTATAGCCCGACTAATCGTGTTTAGCCTTACATTTATTGCGCTCCAATCAAATCGGATTTAACATGGAGACCCATTTCCCGTACAATGGTGGGGTGAAAATCTGCCACTGAGCGATTCTGATTTGGGTGTTGTCTGACATCCCTCACTATTTCTTTTGGCTATACTTTGGTAATTCCTAGACTATTTGCGTAACGTTTAACATATTCTTTGTCAGCAAGTCCTAAGGAACCCAAATATACAAATTTAAAGGAGCTAAGTGGCTGCGTTCAAAATATGCACTTTCTTCTACCTCCTGTTTACTTCGAATACGATGTGGTGTCTGGGTACTGTAATGTTTTCAAACGTAAACCAGTATAATGTCATATTTCCTAATAAGCGTTTTTCAGGATTTTAAAACCTAACTCTGGTATGGGTAGTGTTGTTTATCACTGTCGATTTGAAAAAAAAAGCTAGTGCATGTGGCCTTACACGCGTGATGGCAGCAATTGTGTATCGCGCGACGCGTGTTTAGTGTTGCATGTGTTCCTCCAATCAGCCCTCCCTTCTTTCTATCCTAAGTCCATCTGTCCGTTCGTTTATGGTAACGTAGTGTAATTAATGCTAGTATTAATTTAGGTCATTAATCAGCTTGCGTATCTCAAGGTTTTTCTTAGAAAGGCAGTACACGTTTTATTGAAGCAAGCGTGTAATGATTCAGTAGGCTTTTACTATCAACGTGAAACGTTACAATTTGGAGACGAAGGAGAAAACAAGGGGGATTTCGAGTACAGTCATTGTGACAGCACTGTTCTTTACCATTCTTCTTTCCTTTTATTAAATTTATTTATTAGGCTTTACATTTACCTGATAATTTATATATGTGGATTAGAATATTTCACGACACTTGAAAAGGTTAATAATATAACAAGTATGTACATTATTTCTTTCATAACTCCCTCCTTGCTCCATATGGAACTTGGTACTACCTCTGCTTTTAGTTCTTTATAAGAAACTCGCAATAAAGCAGTCCAGCCCTGGCAGTGGTGGTTCATGAAATCATCATTCTATATGCTGAGATCGCCATATACATATATATATATATATATATATATATATATATATATATATATATATCTATATATATATCTATATATATATATATATATATATATATATATATATATATATATTAGTTCACTTGTTAGTAGTGTAAAAGGAAAACTTTCGCCAATCCTGGCTCACATACTTTTTTGCTCAGATGTATACAAGAGACTTGAATCGGCCTCTTACAGGCGTCTGTGGTGTCGTTTCTTTAATAAGATAATTCCCTCTATGACTCCGTGTGTTTTCAGTTCCTCAGTCCCGGTTTTCTTATTAAAATAATAGAGATCTCCTGGGCTGTTTTTGTAAATCCTTCAAGATTATAAAAGAAAAGGTCCAGCCTGATAAAATGAATTCTGAATTCTAACTCTTGCAAGGTCTGGTGTCGTCTTGGCAAGCGTGGATCTCACAGTGTCTTAACACTGAAACGTGTCAGGTTATATTCACGTTCTTACCCCGCTCTGTTTGTTATGGAGCTCAAATGATCAGCCAATGTGACTTGAAAATTTAGCATGACTCATCTAGTGCAAAATTTCAAATATTACTTTTCTGAAAAGGGGCTGTAAACATCCGATTGCCCTGTGTACCAACTCACAAACGCATCGGTAACCTCACACGACAATGTGTGTAAGATGTAACAAATTATTACTTTCATGTAAAGTAATCTCTTTGTAACAAGGTGTACCGGAAACGATTATGTCATGCTTGGATGTCCAGAATGTGTCGCACAGACGATTAATCTCTTATCTGTCGCGCCCCCTGACCTAATCTTAGCAATACTTTGCCGCACCCTGGCAAACGCGATGTATTATTACCAACAAGGGGTGACAGATGTTTGAAAAAACAAACTCTCTGCTACATAGCAAACAGAAAGAAAAGGGTGCGACTCGGAAAACGTTGTAATAAAATCAGTACAAAAATGTAACTTATACTGCCGAAGTGAAACAGAGATCGAGAGGGGTTACCCTATTCTGTCACAACGGGGACGTCTATGAGCAGGAGGCCCAAGTGGGTTAACTAGGTTAAATCGGCCTAAGGCTGCCCCCTGACTCTCAAGGTAGAGGATTGATTAAATAAGTAAGATAACGCAGAATATATCGACTTGGGTTTGTTAACAAGGATTAGATGAACCATATTTTCAGTAGAGACAGGGAACTTCAAAATAATTGTGTATTGTCATCAACCAGTTATGGACAAGAATACGCGGCTTATGTCAAGAGAAAAAAAAAGATATATGAAAAACCATCGTCTGGTATTCAAAAAGGTTACTGTTGTAAAAACGTTATACACGCTGTTTATTTCAATCAATTAATACCCATTAGTTGCCTTGTTACTGTTATTGTTGAACAGAATCAACATCATTACACTCCTGGCAAACCCAAAGGTGTTCAGTGTCCCTCAGCATATGTCCAAGTGTATGAATGCTAACTGTTCCTGCTGCTCGCTGGTTGTATACAAGAGCAACAAACACATACCAACTACTCCTATCGCGTGCCATTATCTCCAGTTCTATCCATGTCTTTCACATAATTGTATTTTAACGCCAGTTCTCTTCTCTATTTGTTTTTATTGGTCTTCCGCTGCCTCTCATACACTAAGGATTCAAGAACAAGGACTAACTTGTAACACTATTAACAGGTTTCCTCAGTGTGTGCGCTCTCTATTCCCATCATCTTCTTCTCATCTTTTGGTTCCATTGGCACTTATCTATGTGGCCGGGTAGGGTAGTGGGGGTTGCTATTTAACTCGAGAGTATTAGATTTTGATTACTAGCTAGCCTGCTCGAGGTGATGATTTCTCTCTACAGACTTACAGGAATTTACCAGGTTCGGGGATAATCCTCTAAGATGTTTTATTTTTAGAGCAGATGGTTATTGTTTGTGTTGCACCTGCAGCGATTAGCTTTGGTATGATACTTTAGTAATTTGTATGATGGCCACTTGCAAAACATATGATTCGTCAACAGCATTTGTGTTCAATGAAACAACTGTTTTATTTAACTTTCAACAAGAACTGGGTTAAGTCAAATGGTAACCACATCAAATTTTCATAATAGCATGTCGACATTTATAAACCAGCATGAAGGTTCAATATATTATTTCTAGGATGCAACATTCCTTTTTCCCAACATCAGGATCTTCCTTTGTAAGCATATCGGTCAATTATATGCTTATTTTGTTTTCATTGTTGCACATCGTGGAACATAGCCCTACTTTGGTTATGACCGTCAGCTCTATCTTTTTAAGTATGTTATGTTTTTCCTACTTACAAAGTTTTGGAATCCATAAACACTTCCACAATTAATTGAATATACACAACTGTGTCTGAAGTTGATGTCCTCAACTGAAATCCACACTGATTAGACAAAGCATGTCCTTGCTTTCACGTTCTCAGTTCAATACTGCCTAAAAACATGGCTTCGTCTCCCATTCATTTCTGGGAAAAGGGAAGGACTGAGCTTAACCATTGGTTAGAAATCACGTGACTAACGCAACTCTGCAAGCGAAGCTTGGTCTAAAATAATGCGTGGCGTTTCCAAGCTAAAACTGGCCTAATTGAACATCTGCGTTAAGATTTTCTTTTATCTTCTGTTTCTATAAAAATTTATTTTATGTTAATATAGTCTATATCTGAAAACTCACGGTATACGCGGTTACATACAGATCCCGGGGCCCTGCAAATGTATCCCGTAGGGAGACATTTGAGTACTATCAAATCTTGAAAAATTTATCCCAAAAATTTCTTAAGTTCAAAAAATTGTTCAGAAAAATTTAAAGTTCAAAAAAAATTTTTTAAGTCCAAAAATAATTCGGAAAAATTTAAACTAATTCCTAAACTAGGTTTCTATATCTATGTGCGATCAACTTCTCTATAAAAACTTAGGGATGGACATCAACTCCAAAAAATTTTTTAACTATCCAGCATTTTTCATCACATTTTTAAATTGGCAACCCTGACTAACCAAAATTTTCATTAAGTCATCACTCAAAAATATGGGGAGTGGCAACATTGGGAACATGAACAATAATATCCTATTTCATTATCATAATCCACATGCATGTTATTCCAACAATATAGTTGACACACTGTATTGGACATTGTGGGGGAAAACCTAATTCTATCTCTGTGTCCTCCGAGTGGTTCAAAATTTTATGTTATTTTCACTCCTGGTGTTTTAATAAGTTTTGGTCCTAACTTATTTATTGAGTAAGCACTCCATGTATTTTGTAGTAGAAAGTATTCCTGTTTTTTTTTCTTCAAAATATCCACATCATCTTTGCAAATGACGATCCAATTGTATAAGTCAGTTAATTTAACCGTGGTGATCCATCATGCTTTCTTTTGTTATTTATTATTGCATATGGGAAACAATTTCAGATCTGTACATAATGATTTTCAAAGCTCAATGTAACAATTTATTCTGATGAGCAATTACAATGTACCAATCAAAATGATTAAAAATCTCATTACTTGTACTTGTTCATTTATTTTTTTTAAATAACCTGGTATCCTTGACAATATGTATCTGTTATCACTTGTTTATCCTTGTATACCATTTTGTATTTCCTTTATTTTTTCTTTTATAAATCCCATATTCTCCATATATATGTGGTGCTCCAATATTTTATAGGTGTGGATCTTTCCTGGTCCTCTTGTTTATACTGGGAATTCATCATTATTTCCTTTCAATGTATGACTTCTAACAATATATTTATCAACAACACATCAACTAATCATTTGTAAACATCAACAAAACTTTCATAATTTTATCGCAATATGAGGTAAAATACATATTTTCAGGATTTCAACACCAACTCTGCCTTCGCAGGTCGAAGGTTAGTCAGAGTTATGTGGTGCCTGTAACATCCGCTGACTACAGCCAGATGGGTGACTTATGGTACTTATAATTCAAAAATCTCGTCTGTCAGTTATCTTAAGTGTGGGGCGGGGTCTATTTCATGGTGTCGTTGACAAAGTTTGTAGCATTTCCAATCTAGGTATTCTTTTCTTATGTCATAATATCTCCATGATATATCTGTGACATGTCTGTCCTTGGGATAGCATTATTTTCTTATCCAATATCCTCGGGCTGAGCAAATCTCAGTACGTCCAATTTCATCAATCATTTATTTTTTTTTTTTCTCTCTTGTAATTCTGGGTATATTATGAGTATATTAAATCGTCAATTTATTCCAACTATCTTACAACATTCTGTAATTCGTGATAAGGAATAGTCATTTGTTATACAATAATGTTCATTTTACAAAGGCAATGAGCAAAAATCCAAGAGATATCTTCTCCAAAAATGCGGATGTATCTCTATTTCCTTTACCTCTGGGCGTAGCAATTATTCAGTCATTATTATTTTTTTTCTCCATTATTTAATCTCCATTTTGTGTCCTTAGTACCTGTGGTTCCATAGGATTATCATAATCTATTGGTCCTTGTCTACTGATAATCCTTCAATAATGACTTCAAATATGGTCCTCATATGTGTAACAATCATCTGCTCTGATTTGTTCCATGTCCATGGTATTCATAAAATATTCCATTATCTCTTTGTCTTATCTCGTAACCACGAAAGACTAAGATTATTCCTCCAATGTTAATGTGGGGGATTTTGTGCATAAACATTACAACAAAATCTCAGTTGTGACAACATAAAGTTTCACCTTAATATAAAATGGCATTTTCATCATACATAACCAGTTGCTTCTTCATCTCATGTGTCATTAGTGGTTATCATCCAGTAATGGGGTGTTCAATGTGGGTTCAGCATATACAAATGCTGTAAAGGGGTATTTCATTTGCTAGGTCAGCATGTGCAAATGCTATTTCTTTAACATGGGCAAAGGCATCATCAACAAATAGGTGCAATTTGTTCAATCTGGGGTTAGCATATACTAATGCTCTCAAGGGATTTTCATTTGCAGAAAATCAGCATGCGCAAATGTCATTGGGGTACTTGTGATATCAACAAAATATTGTTGGAGTATCAGGGATCAAGCTGGTGGGGTGTATGACTGGTAATGGGCAGTAGGAGTAAAAACTAATTTCTCACTCTGAAATGGTGATTTATTTTCTCTTTTTCTTTTCTTTTATGTCTGCTGCTAACCTCAGGGCAGTCAATGTTTTTCCATACTGGCTTATCATCATCAAAATGTGTGAGGGTGGCATATACACATACATTTTATAAAAAAAAATTCCAATTGTTTTTTTTCTTCTCATTTGTCTGTTATGTTTTGTCTCTTTTCCATTTTTTTTCTTTTATGTTTGTATCACAAGTACTAAGGAATGATAAAAATCAATTCACTAAACAAACACTAGATATACTATCAACATTCCTAATAGTAAATCCTAACCAATAGGGCTGCAAGTAATAGTTTAGGTTAGAATAGAATGAATGTTGCAGCAGTATCTGTTGTCAATAAGTGGCGAGGAAAGGGTACATCAAGGATCTCCTGATTACAACATGATTGTAATTCCAAGGAATGAATATGATTGGGATTTAAAAGATCATAAGTCTAGAATGTCGTCTCAATATAGTGGAATGGAAAAATAGTAAGTTAAAGATGTGTAACAGTGGAGTGAAGAAAATCATATTATAGAGAGTCAAGGTTGGGATATGGAATCTCTTTAGGAGAATTTTTAAAATCTTGACAGTACTAATATACATCTGGGTCTAAAATAATAATGTACATTGGGGAAATAAATAATCCTGTGGAGAAAGATAGCATAACATGCAATACTAGTTTTGGGTATGAATTATGTGCTGTTAAGAGATGTTATAGTAGGAACAGTATGATTGATCAAGGTGATAGATATAAAGGAGTTTTGCATAATATAGATCAAAGAAATATTAGTATGGGGTAAGAAAAAAAACTAGTGTAAAGTGTCTGCATGAAAATGCACTAAGATGCGAAAGTACAGGACTCTGGATCTGCAAGGACAAGAAGTCTGGTGAATGGAGCGTGGAATATGATCAGTTACAAAAGTGGAGATGAATGTTACAACAGAATAGTGTGACACATGTGTTATAGGTACGGTTGTGTAACATTCTAAATATTAAGAAAATGTCTGTAACTAAATAAGGGTGTCTGTAAACTCGTAACACCGTGTGTTATCAATTGTTTTGTTATTTTTATTTCACAACTATACTATCTAAAGAAAATCTTCCGTGGGCTGGTCTTGATGCATCAGTATTCTAAGGCTGGAAAAAGTTTCTCAGTGGGGCTTTTGACATCTTAGTCTGGAAGCAAGTCATGTGAACTGTCAAAACTGAAAATATAGTACATGTGAAAGTTAGTACATTGTTAAAAAGGTTTTTTCACATATGCGTTGACCGTACATGGGATGGCATGTACATTGAAGACTTGAGGGGCGTTTTTATAGTAGTTTCATCATTTATAGCATTATAATCTCCCGACTGCTTAGGCGAGAATCATACTGAGTAGCAGTGGTGACGGGTGTGATAGGCGACGACACTGCATTTGCTGATTGTTGGGGCACCGAGGATATTGACGAATGCGGTGATGGCTTAACATCATTTGATTGCGGTGATGGTTTCACTGTGGTTGGGGTTTGTATGGCTGGAACATCTGTTGGTTTTGAGGCAGGTATATGTTTCGCCTTGATTTTTCTTCTGACCTGGTTGTGCTGAACGTTAGCACCGGTTACAATGGGCACAGTAATTTGCACACTGTTGTTTTTGACTAGTTGAGATGAGGCTAACACTTCTCGGCTTGGTTTTGGAACATGATTGCGTTTCTTCAGAATCTTTCGTCTGATATAGTTGTGCTGTATACGCGGAATTTTGTTGCTAGGGATTGAGTCATCAGATTCTGTTTTATAGGCGCGTTTGACGCTGGAGCTGACTGGTACAAATAATGTACTATCCGCATCACTGGTTTCAATAGAACTAGCTGTATCAATGTCTGTTTCTTGTTCGTATAATTCTACCATTTCTCTGTCATTATGTTCGTTGGGGTCTGACAAAGCTGTGCTGGGGTTGACACTGTAGTTTCTCATTTCTTGTTGCGTTTCGTCTTCATAAAGATTGCTGGTATATGGTTCAACAATCTGCTTGGGTATAGTTTCTTCAGGATCTGATTGTTCTGAACGAGCAATCTTGTTCTTGTGGTATAGCAGTGTTTGGTTTTCACTAGTGTTAAAACTAGAACTGCCTGAACTGGGGGTGTGATAGGTATCAGCTGACGATTTATCACTGCGGGAGTAAGTTTGAGTGTGGATATAAGGTGCTTTCGTGTTGTCATCGTGTGACGTCTGTGGCATGATTTCTTCATTTCTAATGCGCAGGTCTCTGTCTTGGAGTCGATTACGCAATTCAAGTGGTGGGATATCTTCTTCACTTTCGGACGAGTCTCGTTGTTGTCTTGCTCGATGTAGTGCATCGGTGGGTGGTCTGGGTATGCGGTCGTCTTGGTAAAATTCAGAGTCTGTCGTCTCTGACTCTGATATGTCAGACGGATCTGTACTGGATGGATTATAATTTAGGGTGGCCTTTCTGACTGGTCTTGTATTTGTCGTCAGAGGCGGAATGGGCCGGTGATTATCAATTTTGATTTGTTTTACGTGAGCTTTTGTTTGGTGTTGTTTCTCTATCTGATTTGCTTGCTGCCATCTTCTATCTCTCTCTCTAAATCTTTCTTTCACTTCTTTTCTGTACTTTGCTATCATTTCGTACCTCTCCGTGCATTCTAGCTTATCTTCTTCTTCAGATGTCATCTTTTCTGTATTATCGACCATTTCAACATTGCACAAATCAAGTAGGTCCTCTGTAACTTGTCTTGATTTTATCCTGACTGGAATTAGACTTTTCTTAAACCTGTCATTCGTTTGCACTGCGACATTCTCTGTCCGAGGCTCTATTCTAATGACTGCAGGCTCAGTTCGTTGTTTCAAATTCAATTTTGGTCTCCCTTCTTTGACTTTCAATGGTTGTAGCTTGATTTCAACAATCTCTTTTATTTCAATCTTATAAACTTTTGCAACCAATCCATCTACTATTCTTATGCAAGTGAAATCGATTGCATAACTTCTACAACGTTTTAATTCTGAAGCGAGGTTTCTCAATGCTGTTCTCTTCTTTCTGTTCTGTATGGTTGTCGAACACTTCTCCATGTTTAAATAGTTGTTGTTGTAGTTGCTGCTATGATGTTCACGGCGGCTAATTTTCCATTAATTGGTCCATCATCCTTCTGCTCTTTAATAGAGGACTGGTCATACGGCAACAAGTTGTATGTGTTTTCATGCTCAATACCTTTTTTTAATGAGTACTGATCACGGCACCAAGTTGAGATGTGTTTTCCTGCTCAATACCTTTTTTTAATGAGGACTGGGTTAAGTCAAATGGTAACCACATCAAATTTTCATAATAGCATGTCGACATTTATAAACCAGCATGAAGGTTCAATATATTATTTCTAGGATGCAACATTCCTTTTTCCCAACATCAGGATCTTCCTTTGTAAGCATATCGGTCAATTATATACTTATTTTGTTTTCATTGTTGCACATCTTGGAACATAGCCCTACTTGGGTTATGACCGTCAGCTCTATCTTTTTAAGTATGTTATGTTTTTCCTACTTACAAAGTTTTGGAATCCATAAACACTTCCACAATTAATTGAATATACACAACTGTGTCTGAAGTTGATGTCCTCAACTGAAATCCACACTGATTAGACAAAGCATGTCCTTGCTTTCACGTTCTCAGTTCAATACTGCCTAAAAACATGGCTTCGTCTCCCGTTCATTTCTGGGAAAAGGGAAGGACTGAGCTTAACCATTGGTTAGAAATCACGTGACTAACGCAACTCTGCAAGCGAAGCTTGGCCTAAAATAATGCGTGGCGTTTCCAAGCTAAAACTGGCCTAATTGAACATCTGCGTTAAGATTTTCTTTTATCTTCTGTTTCTATAAAAATTTATTTCATGTTAATATAGTCTATATCTGAAAACTCACGGTATACGCGGTTACATCTAGTTCTTGTCATCAGTTCCACATTGATGAACTCGTCGCTCCATTTCAATACCTCTATTCTACGCAAGCATCCAAGTATGAAAGTCTGTAGCTTTTGTGGTTGTTATTTTTGTTGTTTAGTTGGTCTATATAAATTGATTAACCAAATCTCAGCCAGGGAACAATGTCAACTTATTACTCTCATTAACAAGAAGCAATCCACTTTATTTTGGGAATGCTATGAAAGAGCCAAGCTCCAATACATTGTGACAACAGGAAAGGTTAAATTGAAGAAAAAAAATGTACAAAAAAGGCCAACAAAAAGAGAAGATACCGCACAATCTGACGTCATGAAGAAGGATGTAAGAAGGAAGAAGAAGAAGTAATAAACAGGAATGGAAGTTTTGGAAAGACATGAACACCAACGCAGAGCTGGCCTTAGGGATTTTTAGAGGTGGTGATGGCGTTTTCTTTCTCCCCCCCCCCCCCTTTTCCCTCACCGCAAGCAGTGCAGTTCAGTATGTACTCTTATGAGACTCTATTTCATGCTGTTGTGTTGGACCGCACCGTAAATTTCCTAATGTTCATTGCAGCGTTTTATCAAACAACATTAACAATATATTGTAGGTAAATTTTTCTTTCATTCATGTAAAATTAAAGATGATTATTCAATGTTCCAATCTTTAACGGAATAATTTAGACCTAAGAGAAAGCGATTCGTTTCATATTAGCAAATAATTATTTTTACTTTGAAATTTCCTGTTTCATTTGTCTTGTTCTTTGAATATTTGCGTAACTTTCGAAGAGGCAAAGCGTTTTATCAGAAGCAGATACAGGAACAAATAGGAAGAAGAGCATCCAGACCACACAGAAAAAAAGATGCTTATTATCAGCTCAGCAGACGAGAACAAGTGGAAATCTTGACTCCGTCTTGGCCACAACAGATTGGGGTACCACCTATTCAAGAACCTAATGATAGGAACTACCGATGAGTGTAAATGTGGCACAGATAAAATGGCTGCTGAACGTCTGCTTCAAAGATACCCAACATATGAGGAACAGAGCAAGCGCATATGGCCGTCACCAGTATCATTCTTGGAAAAACTCTATAGACATACAAAAAGCCTCAAGCTGACCACTATTTTCTTTTAACATATTCAAGCTGACGTCTGTGGGTGTACGAAGAAGAAGAAAAATACATACTGTCTAACAAAAGAAACCTGTCACACCTTGTATTTTGTTCTCAATAAAAGTTCAACAAGAAATTGATAAGGCAAACATGGCAGTTCGATAAGGGATTTATGTCCTGAAAGAAATTAGCGTCACGTGGTCGTACTTTAAAGAAGTGTGGTGTCCAAAACAAAAATCACAAACTCAGTAACGAATGTGAACACCATGAACATGCACCACTGTACTGTAGCGGCGTCTTATAGAGAGTTCCAAACGTCTGATCTGGTCTTCTGGGATGCTGTTCTATGCCTCAGTAAGCGCTGTATACAACTGGTCCAACGTCACTGGCTGATAATGGAGGGTGGGTACCCTTCTGTCCACATGGTCCCAAAGATGTTCAGTGGGATTCAAGTCAGGGAACAGAGCTGGCCGAGGGTCGAGGATGTTCACATTAGCTAAGGTAGTCTAGGGCTGCTTCTGCTCTGTGAGCCGAGGCATTGTCCAGCATGTAAATTAGGCCCGGTTCATGTTGGTAAAGGAACAGCAGAGCATGCGGCTGCAGTACGTCACGGATGCAGCGATTGGCGGTCAGGGTTCCTTCAATTCTGACAAGATTGGTTCTGTGCTCAGCGGGACAGAACTGTACAGCTCTGTGCCCCCCCCCCCTCCCCTGCCTCCTCAATGCAGTAAGAAGAATACCTTTCACCCCTCCTGTGATGTACCCGGATCCTGCTTTCCTGCCGTTTAAGAAGAAACCTTGATTCATCAGACCATACGACAGCACGCCACAGGTTGTTAGTCTATCTGAGGTACTGTCTGGCCCATAGGTATCTTACTGCGATGTGTCGCGGAAGCAGGTGTGACCGTTGTGCTGTTCTGTAAACATGTGACGTACGTCTAGTTCGACAAGTGAATTTTCCCTGATATGATGGATGATTTAAAGGGACTTTTAGCTTTTAATAACATTAGAACCCCTGAACATTTGTTGTAACTTTTCGTTTCGCCAGAGCGAACCGATGCCACCGGGACTCATTTAGTATGCGGCACGAGATCAAAGACACTGAGACGATCCCCGAGCAGAGAAGCTAGTTTCTCGCAGGTATTTAGCATCTCCGCGCGAACTCAACCGCTAGCAAGATGGACCAGAGCGATTAGAAGACAGACACTGGTGGAGATCTCAGGAAGGACGGGCGGCATGCTATCAAAGACAGTAGTGGTCCCTGAAACGATTTCGCATCCCGGTGTTAAGCACGGAACCGATCGCAGCCAGAGCGAACGGGGAAAGCTGACGCAAGCAGCGAGCGAAGATACGAGAGGCCAGGGGAGGCTTCTCTCTTTGGATTTGGCGGTCAGATCCCCCAAAGTTCATGAGATCAAAAAAGCTGTCAAAGTTCTCATGTCCCACTCATCTTGCATTCCAGTTGTAGATATACCGATCACGTAGAAATACACTTCATCATTCGCTGGCCAGAACTTGATAGAAGCACTAGCGATATTTGAAATCTTGCTAGATTATCCCATGGATTTTCATTTTATTTGCAGTGAATTCTATTTCTGTGCAAAGCGGTAATATATATATATTGTGTAAAGTGATCAGTGGTCGAGTTCATTCATTATATTTCATTGGATTTTGTGTTAATTTAAACCTATTAAATTAAACCGTCTCAATAGTTCCAGTTGTAAATGTAATGATATACCTGCTATATTATTTCAAAAAGATAATAGATGTCAATGCTTAAATTAACATTTAAAGTCGCGAAGGAATTTATAATTAATAAATTTAGTTAAGTCCTATATTTATAGATGTGTGATTTAACCACTAGAACTCGCGCAGTGTTTATTAAATACATAAAAATATATAATAGTCTTAACGGGAAATTTATCGCGCGCTTAGAAGATTATTTGATTTTTAAAGTATGATTATGTTGTTATGGGTTTTCTATCTTTTTCTCTAGATTGATCACCTTTTGCAATCCCAGCAATAACGAAATCTTTCAGAGTTTCCATACTCGGTTCTTAAACTTCCAGACAGTTTGATGAGACATTTTTTTAAAGTAAATCTTGTGGTGGTCCGGTGCGGCCTAGCTAACATAATTACATGAAAGAAAGCCTACCCAAGATCATTTGATTATTATCATCAAATTAAATTACAATCTGTAAGATAAACTGGAAGATGAACAGTGCCAGTAGCGATAGTTTATATACTGCTCTATTGTGAGAGATTACCGATTTACCTGACTGTGACTGAGCCTAGTTTTTCCTCACTGGATTAAAAAAACTTTACCGGTCAGTTGCTGTCATCACGCAGGGAAGGAATGTTGCCATCACCTCATTTTCACCCCTGTGTTGAATTGTGTCAGTGCCATCCCATAGACTCCTTTTATATAATAAAACACAAGAACTCTTAGAACTTCAAGTCCGGCGATAAGCGGGAATATTTGCTCTCAGTGCAACCTCGCATTATCTGGGGCGGGACATAGAAGGACTGGACAGTTGTCACACGTAAAGAGTTTAAGTACTGTGTATATCATGCTATGGATTGTCTGATGCTGAAATCGGTAAGTGTGTGGTGTATATGAGTGTGGATCCTCACAGTGTGCATGAATGACAGGAGATTTATTTTTTTTTGCAAAACCCATTTGTTAACTTGCCTACCGGGTAATACGTTTTCTGTATACCCGGCATTGTTCCTTTAGTGGGATAATTTGTTAACTCTGTTTCATCCCCCCCCCCTTTTTTTTCTTTGCTTAGTAAAGGGAAGACACCATTGGGATAACAGTATTTTTTGTCTACCACCATAACTAATATTGTAACACCTCTTTCAGAGTAATTAAATTCACTGTTGGGTTAACTTACCTATGCTCCTGATAACTATCTATCTTGAGACTGGGTTTATCTTTGTCTAATACAAGCGGGAAGGGCTTAGTCGATACCAATCTTCTTCACCCCCTCCCTACCTTGATATTTGCATTTTTTTCTGTACTTATGATAATTTTATGTAACACTTGATATTGTTTTTTTTTTGTGATTTGATCTTTACGGTAAATAAACATCATAAACTTATATCGGACTGTGTTGGAATACCCAAAAGCCCAAACATTCCCTATTTGTTTAATATAGCTGTATCCACGTCGTCTGAGTGTTTGAAGCAACAAATCGGTGTGAGCGCAGACGTGTGTCTGGAAAACTGGCAAATAATTATTTGACCAGGAGAGTGGAAGAGAAGATTGAGAGAAGCGATTTGTCGTAAATAAGTCTGTCTTTACTCTCCTCCAGCACTCGGTGGAGCATCATATTTAATCTATACATTTCTATCACTGAGTTTTCATCATCATTCTACACTCTAAACCGGACTACTATTTCTAGACTCTTTTCTCTCAAAATAAATTTACGACAAAACACGTATCTTTGTTTATCGAAGGCGCCTGAGGACCGTCAAGTTACTGATAGTCCTGAATCCTTGGAACGTACATGCTGTTGCCTGAACATGTTGGAAGTGGTTGCTGGGATGTACCGTCCGTATGTAACGGTCCTCAGCCACTGTTGTTATCCTTAGTCTACCACTTCTGGGCCTGTCTTGAGTTGTCCCTGTGGTGTGCCATCTTGTGTGCAAGTTCCTAATTGTGTTTCGGCATACACCGAAGTAGCGAGGAACGTCACTAACGGATGATCCTGCAAATGATTGTCAGATGGCTTGGCTACGCTATCCTTCAGACAATCGTGGCATGGTGAAATTAAGGTACAGTCAACACTAAATGCTGTTTTCTGGCAAGCGCAATCGTCAAAGCAGAGGAATCAGTCGTTAAAACTGACACATCACATACGTGGGACACGTGGTACTCTAAAAACGGTTATTGCATGTGTCGCACGTGCTGCATGCACTGGTTGTTATTACGGCTTGAACTCGGTGCACTAAATGCTCGTACTTCCTGGCAACCTGCCCATGCATATTTTACCATCTTTTATGCAATGACCTCGAAAAATTTACAGTTCTATGTCTGATAGGTTTCTTTTGTTAGTGGGTATATTAGTAATTTGTTTTGAATTGTTTTAAATGAATCTCGGCGCCTACTCCAAGTGTGCGCCGCGCAAGAGCCGATGCTCCATTTACGCACTAAACGTGTCACTTGAGGATGAAGAACTTAAAATCTGACTAAAAATATTGCAAGACAAAATATTTCAAGGATAAAATTGGAGCTTCGCAAAATAACAATAATACTAATAATAATAACATATAAATGAACCTCCATTGTCTGAAGGTGTATTATGTTTCGACAGGTTATTTTTCTTGAGAAAGCGCGATGTTGTCTGTCAAAATATTTATTATCGTTAATACAAATTCAACAATATACAAAGTAAAACAAATAGCTTCTTTTTGGTTTATAAACGGTTCAAGTCACGCGCACGTCAAGGAGATGTTTCTAGAAATTGCGTTTTGCAAAAGACGTGATATAAATATCAGTTTTAATTTAACACTTTAAACAAATTAAAAAACACCGATATTTCATGTGCTTATAGAGCAACATTAAAAAAAAATATTAAATAAACACTTATGGCCTCGTTATGACAACATATCTCGTAAGAATGCTTATATTGCTTAGTTATTAATATTGCTGAGTAAAAAAATGGATACTGTATATTAGTAATCAAGGAAATAATTAAACAAACAAAGAATTCAACAAAAGCAAAGACAATAAAAGAAAGAATGGCCGAGAAAGAAAGCATGACGGAGAAAACAAGAAAGAAAGAAGAAAGTAAGAAAAACAAACAGATAGACAGACAAACAGAAAGAAAGAAAGAAAGATAGATGGACAAAAAAACAGACATAGAGACAAACAGAAAGAAACAAAGACAGAAAGAAAGATAAACAGACAGATAGACAAACAGAAAGAAAGAAAAAAGAAAGAAAGAAAGAAAGACAAACAGACAGACAAAGAGAAAGAAAGAAAGATAGACAAACAAACAAACAGACAGATAGGCTAACAGAAAGAAACAAAGACAAAAAGAAAGACGAACAGACAGATAGGCAAACAGAAAGGAAGAAAGAAAGTTAAAATTAATTATTTTGAAACCTTCTTGACTTGTGTCAGCCAGAGTTGTCTCACACACATCTCTCTTCAGGTCTACCAGTACTCAAGTAATCGAAAATAACACCCTGGAAGGTTCTTAAGTCTTTCATTTTAACCGATTGTTGCCACTTCAATAAATTGGTGGTTTACTGATTGTCTGAGCGCTTGTTTTATGAGCATTACAATCACAGATACAATGATAGTTTCTGAGATTTATTTGGAAGTAAATAGTCAATGAGGATTTTTCTTGTCGAAGGATATAACCTCACTGGACAAATCGTGATTTTTCTGCTTAGATTACGGTGATAATATTGCGTAATTTTCATTGCATCTTAATAGTCTATCCTTTCTGAATTCTGACATCTGGTTTAATTAATTTAAGTTCATGCATAGGTAGACAGGTAAGCAGAAAGACAAATACATTGCTGAAAGATAGGTAGACATACATGACAGAAAGATAGACAGACATGCAGACAGAATGTATATATATATATATATATATATATATATATATATATATATATATATATATATATATATATATATATATATATATATATATATATATATATATATATATATATATATATATATATATATATATACGAGCAAGTAACTCGCCAAACCATGGCGGGGGGAAATAATTAAGGTGCACCCTTTCTGCTGTATGACCTGATCACGGCACCACTTCTCGTGTGGTTATTTCATTCATTTCTATTTTCCTTTAAAAATAAATTGATGACGCCTAAAGAGTGGCACAAAAGTATCGAAGCTTCATCTATGATGAGCTATTAGACATCCTTGGCTAAATAATATAAAAATAAGATTGAAATACTTAATCTAACTTACGCGAAAATTATTCATATAAAAGGGGAAATTTCAGAAAAGTTTTCGGAAGAAAACCATGAGTATTTATAACAACCCTGGTGCGATGAAGAGTTGGGAAAAATTGCCACTTATTTCCCGGCCGCAAATCTTTGCGTTTCGTAATTTCCCGAAAATTTCCCATGAAAAATCTGCACGTTTGAGCCAACGAGCACAGGCCTTCAACAAACTTATGCTAGGTCTTCAGGTCCAGTGCCACCAGCTCAAGGCATTTCTATGACTTCTTCATCCCTTTCACATCTATATCAGTTCTCTTCTCCATGTATTCTGTGGTCACTCTCTATCCCTCTTTACCCACAGAATTCCAGAAAAAAGACTGTCTTGTAGTACTATCGTCAGGTTTCCTCAGTGTGTACCCAATCCATCGCCAGAGTCTGCTTCTCATCACATGTACCACTGGCAACTAACTGGTTCTTGTCGTCATATATCTATCTGTTTACACTCTATCCTGATGTCATTTTCTTCCATCTCTTCTTCCGACTTTCACCCCACTTTCATGAACCTCTTAGTATTCATACACTTAAAATTATACACTACTGTAAACATAAATCACTTTTGTCTTGATGTATGGACATTTTTCGAGGCAACTCACAATGGATTTTATATTGACAGCTACTTGACTATGAAAATTGCGAACGATAGACCAGACAGCCTGTACATTTATGTATGTTATGCGTTTAGACAGGACAATGAATGCTCAACAACGTTCCTATATAAAAATCACTTTACTTGAACATCATCATTTTCATCGTATCCATTCAACTTCCCACAGAGCATAGGTCTTTAACAACCAATGCCAACCTTTCCTGTCTCCTGCCATCAGCTCCAGGTCTTCCCAGGCCTGTCTCCGTGTGTGTTTTTGATCTACCTCGGCTTCTTTCACCAGAATAAACACTGTCTTCCAATGCTATCAACAAGTTTCCATAATGTGTATCCTATTCACCGCCAGCGTCTACTTCTAATTTCTTGCTCCACTGCTACTTGTATGTTTCTTGTCATTAGTTTTTCATTGGTGATTTTGTCATCATATTTACACTAGTGATCTTGTCATCAGTTTTAAATTGGTGATCTTGTCATCGGTTTCACATTGGTGATCTTGCCATCAGTCTCACATTGGTAATTTTGTCATCAGTTTCACATTAGCGATTTTGTCATCAGTTTCACATTGGTGACCTTGTAAGAAGTTTCATATTAATGATCTTATCATCAGTTTCAAATTGGTAATCTTGTCATCAGTTTCACAATGGTGATCTTGTCATCTTGAAGTAACAAGAAGAGACATGTTCCACAACCAGACTATACGCCAAGGCCTAAAAACCCAACCCCTGCAGACCCAAGTAGAACAGTCATAACTAAGATGGTTTTGCCATGTCTGCAGAATGAGAGAAGATCGGCTACCACGACAAGCATGGGAACCTAAGAGCCAGGCATCCAGATCTCCAGGACGACCCAGAGTCCGATGGGAGGACAACATTAGACACTCTTTGAAGGACAACATTAGACACTCTTTGAAGGACCGACTACTAGAATGGAACCAGGCCAGGAGGAAGACAGCCGATAGGATGGTATGGCGCTCTCTCGTCCAAACCTCTACACTTCATGGTAGAAGAGGAACCACTAAGTAAGTACGATCTTGTCATCAGTTTCACATTGGTGATCTTGTCATTGGTGATCTTGTCATCAGTTTCACACTGGTGATCTTGTCATTCGATTCACGTTGGTGATCTTGCCATCAATTTTACATTGGTAATCTTGTCATATTAGTTCAATTAATCTTTTTTACACAAGCACCCATTTATGAAATCCTATAGCTGTTTGCTTATTGAGATAACTTCTCAAAATCCTATTTGGAGTAAAGCAGCATTGTTTTCAGTCTCGATTTATAAATATTTTATAGAGAAAGATATAAGAAGACATAACATTTTACTGACAACCATAAAGGAAAGAACGGCTGATGGTAACGTACAAGAGGAAGGCAGCGCTTGGAGTGGGCAGATAACATCAAGAGATGGTCAGGAAAAAGCCTGCTAGAGTGTACCATCGAGAAAAGAGAAAGAAGATGTTTGAGATCCATCGCAGCTGACCTTCGACGTAAAGATGGCAGCTGACCTTCGACATAAAGATGGCAGCTGACCTTCGACATAAAGATGGCAGCTGACCTTCGACATAAAGATGGCTGCTGATCTGGTCTGATTCATAACTTGATAGTTTGAACATCAAAAATATTTTGTCACACATCTTTCTTGTTATGCAAAGTACAGAAGATGGCGTTGTTTGAAACATATTTTTCTTTGTTGTTCTCTGTTATTGACTGTCCAATTATTATTTTTTTCACATGATGTCATTAGCGTTAAGATTAATGTTAGGTTTTGGATTCCTAAGCCTAACCCATTGCTGCGACTCTGAATTATTTTTATAAGAAATATCGAACACACGTCCCAGTAATATTCATTTCATCCGGAAACTCTAAACTCAACTTTACAACTGGCGGTAATCTAGTCATCAGATGTAGTTCCGCTGTGTTACAGCCCATTTATCTCATTTGCACCCTAATGAGGGCAGGCCCACGTGGGTCATGACTCCTATTTATTTGTCCGCCCGCGCTGGAAATTGAACCCATTCTACCTTGGTTGTAGCTTACAATTCCACATCTGGTTTTATCCATTCTGTCAACGTGGTGCAGTTATGAAACAATATTGTTGTAAATAAATTAGTGTCCTCAATTCCATAGCCCGTTGTGGTTTTTCCACAGCCCGTACGATACCGTTTCCGCAGTTCCGCCCAGCTTATCGTATGCCTCTGCTCGTGACTGTCGTTACATGTTCAATTGTTTTAGAAGATCTTTAATCATTATACTAAGACTGCGACTAGACATCTTACTCCTACAGTTATGACTTTTGTTGTGAACCCATCATTGCTCAAATCCGTGACCAGCAAAAACATCTGCTCAATATGTCCTAAACTAGACCATTGCCCAATTAAAAACCAAATACAAAAATACATATTGTAAAGTTATGAAAGAGACAGTATGCCTATTTTGTATTTCTCAAGAAGAAGAAAATAACAACATAATGTAAAAATACCTGGCACTGCAGTTAAACTGATATCGGCTAATTAAAAGACAATAGGGCATGTATGTTCGTTTTATAAACGACCATCACATACATTTAAAAAGTGAATCAATAAAAATTAAAATAAAAAATCCCTGTCCATCTAAAGGTTGTTTTCCAAAAGTTAAACATATGACAAGAAACAAAATTAGCGGTAACAGAGATGGAGACCGAAGATAAGAAATAAAACTTGACAATATACAGTCGTAATAATAGACGAAGAGGCAGTAAGTAATAGATAAAGAGGCGGCAGGTAATAGATGAAGAGGCCGCAGGTAATAGAGGAAGAGGCGGCAGGTAATAGATGAAGAGGTAGCAAGTAATAGATAAATAGGCAGCAGGTAATAGATAAATAGGCAGCAGGTAATAGATAAATAGGCAGCAGGTAATAGATAAAGAGGCAACAGGAGATACAGAACACCACGGGAACAGCAGATGATAAGGAAACAGCCAGTGATAATGAGAATAAATTCTGGAAACGATAGTAACACTGCGCTTGAAGAAATACCCAAACAAGATGAAAAAAATCATGCATATACCTTGGCAATGTAGATAGAGTTGGAGAGACAGTCTATGATATAAGGATCCAAAAGGCAAGAGCTTTCTTTGCATTGGGAAATACTGTACATAGAAATCAAGTCCAACATAAAAATCAAAATCTTTAACTCAAACATCAAAAGGTTAGAACGCTGGCCTGTCGCGGCAAATGTTCCGAGTTCGAAACACTGTGGACTCTCGCTCTAGTCTAACCAGCTGTAAATCGGTACCTGACTGAGTTCGTGAGTTAGGGAAGGAAAATGCATCGAGGAAAGGAACTTGTCACACCCACCTCTCGAAGCTGTACCTATGATAATGAAGTCTCTAACACTTCACTCCTCTACGGCAGTACCTGCTCTGGGACTCCCTGAATTATCCAGTGCTTGCGTATTCTCCTCACATCTTGTTTCACTGGTACTTTTCTGGTTCTTTCCATCAGTTCCGTACACTAGTAAACAAATTCAGGCTACACAATTTCAGTAATGTCCCACACACGCAAACCTCTCGCCGTGTCCTTGTGTTTTGAAAGAATTCATGACAAAATCACACGCCCTTTATCTGACGCCTTATTGTTTTGAACTTTACCGCACTTGTAAACCTCTTAGGACAAAACCATGAACTCTAAATGTCTAATTCTACTTTCACAATTGTATATTATTAAACCCCTTCTGACAAGACCACGAGTGCTGTATCTAAAGTCCTACTGACATCTCCGTCGATGTAAAAACTATTATGACAAAGCCGTGGTGCTAATTCTCGTGAGTTCTATTTTTGTGCATCATTTCCTACAGCTAAGAATTCGCGTTTCTATCTAAAAAAATCACCGAATGGTCCATCTCGTGGCTGACATATCCACAGGAGATCCACTGCTTTAAGACAGATGTAGTTCATAAAGCACAGTTAACAATGTCTGGAATGTTCTGTATACCGAAATCTGTTTCGTTTGGAAAAGATCGGGGGGTTTAAGTATGTGCATTAACGTTCAGCCCTAATGGGTGTATCCGCAAGGGTAAGGGGGAAGGGGAGGGGAGGGGGCATGCTGTAAGAGAAGCGATAAAGGTGGCTTGAGTATCATAATTATCCATAATTTTTCTATTCGCTCCTTACCGAGCATGGAGGCACTACTACAGCAATGCCCTTTGTAGGAAGTCTCCGTCAAAGTCCCCGTGCTCTTGTAGTGGCGGATACTGTAGCAATTAGTTTTTCACGATTAAGTTGCCAGCCCCATGCACAATCTTATGTTAGTCGCCTCATACGACATGTATGAGGGAAGGGTAACATATTCTTTCTTTGTCTACTCAAAGATCCCGGAAACTACACAGCTTGAGTAACAAGGTCAAGATAAATATAGTATTATAGCAGATACTGCCGTAGGGAGTGAAATATTACAGACGTCACTATACTAGGTTCAGCTGTATGAGGGAGAGTACCCAGTTTGTTCCCTCGCTGCCATTGATTTCCCTAGCACAAAACGAGACTCAGTTACCCATTTACAGCTCGGAAGACTTGAACGTGACACTACCACGGTTTGAACCAGGAACCTAGTGTGTAGTGCAGAATAATTTTGTCTATAACATTTGAAAATGCCCAAGAACTTCTCTTTGAGTATTTTTTTTAAGAGTGGCTGAAAGTGCAAGCAAACGAGGCTGTCAGTCAGTGAGATGGGGCATGGCTGCGCAAATAAGTGACTGATTTAGTTAATGAGTGTGTGGTTGAATCCTGGGTCAATGATCTGTGATAGCTACTGGTTGGACGTCTTCCCTTATATCAGGGTTTCTAAAATAATGGTTCCCTAACCACTAGGGGTTCCGTGCATGGATTCCAGAGGGTCCGCGTATATAACCTTAAATTTGAAATGTAATATTTTAAATAATGCTTTCATATACATTTTTTCAAAGAAAGTGCCTGTAGACTTCACCGAACAATCAAAGGGATCCATAGCATAAATAGGTTAAGACTCTGCTTTATCTTAACCATTTTCCGCCTCTTAAGTAGAGTGTAGTAAAGATTGCAGTTGACTATTTCATGAATACTGCGTCAGTAGCCTTTATTTACTTTGCAGTGCTGATTTTTGTTTTAAAACGTTATGGGATTGAACCCATGCCTTTTCACTCTTTAAGACATTGTTTTGTTGGTTTCCGTGATCATATTCTTTAGTAAAAAAAAAAAACCAGTACACGGGCGCGTTATAAAGAAACAGTCGGCGAATGTATGACTAACAGGTGACCGAGTGAGTTCGTTCATGTGTGGTATAATGAATTAATGATGAAGTATAAATACTGTCTCTATGTGTCAGTGCTTTTTTTTTTTTTTTTTGGTCTTAGTGCTTTAGCTCCATTGGCTAAATTGTTAGAGCGCTTTCCACTCGTGGTACAGTAACCAGGTTCCATGAACGAAAGCTAGTAGCGTCAAGCGCCAGGCTACCGAGTTGTACATGGGTACATGATTCTGCTCTTTCACTTACGGAAGACAAAGGCAGCGAGATAATAAACTAGCCACCCCATACCACCTAAAAACACAGCTGGACCAGGTATGATGAAGTCTGTAACACGTGATTTACTCTACAAATATTTTGGATTTGTTTTGTTGTTTTTTGGAAGGGGGAGTTTATTGTTTTGTTTGTTTGTTTTTTTTGGCTTTTGTTATAGTTGTTGTTTCTATGTTTTCTTTCTTTTCACTGAAAGTTCCTTCGTTCGGACCCCTACGGCAGTATCTGCTATATGATGTCAGTTGAAATATAGAATGAGTAAATACTTAATGACTGCTGCAAAACTGGAAGAGAATGCAAAAACCAAAAACAAATATTTAAAAAATAGTACGGCAGATATAGATATAGGTATTTCTCATCTTTGTCCTCTATTTGCAACCATAGCTGGCGAATTGTATACCTCTAAAGTTCCGTGATTTTAGTTAATAATTCATTTAACAGATCCATGCAATATTTCATTATTAATTGTTATGGAGAAGAGAACTGGACAGACTATAAAGAAGGCATGGATAGATCTTGAGCTGATGGCACGGTGCAGGAAGACTTGTTACTTTGGGAGTTGAAAAGTGATGAAGTTTTTTTTTTTTTTCCTTCAGTTGAAATTGTAAATCTTTTCTTTCTACTTCTTGAAAGATTTTACATGACACCAAATACAATCGAGGCTCCTGCAGTTCATATAGTTCTAATATCCTCGAAATAAAAGGTAAAAAAAAATCATATTCATATCTAGCCATCATTCCGTGCCCAGTCGCAGTTAAGAGTTAAAAAAAAAAGAAAAATAAAAAATAAAAACAACCAATGAGCAATGTTCAGTATTCATGACATACATCTCATGAACGTGTCTGACATTTGTAAAGGACTGGGTTCGAAGGTAACTCTTTACATTTACTAGAAATGCCATTAACTAAATTAACGTCGGCAACAAAGGGAACCGCCATCCGTTTATATAACAAAAATCACGTTTATGTATCGTCTTGTAATTATATTTTTTTTCGAGTTTTTTTTAAATTGCGCCACAACTGCGACATTGACTTGCTTTATTTCTTTGTCACTCCACTATTGCCGTTCTGTGGAGCTGAAGTTTTCGTTGTTGGGTCAAGTGTGTGGCACCAGTTTCTGTGAGTCTGTCTTGTTGTAGGATTTCTGTGAGTCTGTCTTGTTGTAGGATTTCTGTGAGTCTGTCTTGTTGTAGGATTTCTGTGAGTCTGTCCTGTTGTAGGATTTCTGTGAGTCTGTCTTGTTGTAGGATTTCTGTGAGTCTGTCTTGTTGTAGGATTTCTGTGAGTCTGTCTTGTTGTAGGATTTCTGTGAGTCTGTCTTGTTGTAGGATTTCTGTGAGTCTGTCTTGTTGTAGGATTTCTGTGAGTCTGTCTTGTTGTAGGATTTCTAAGATACTGTTTATTTGTCTTTGGGTCTTCCTCGCGCTCTAAAGCCAGATCTTCTTTAGTTGCGTGCGCATAAAGGTAATTGATCTGGATCAATTTCTCATGATATGGCCAAATCACTTTATTTTATTTCTCTTTATATATCTGATGCATGATATAATTCCTACAAATGTTCGGATGTTTTAATTTTAAACTTGTCTCTATTGGTAATATTAATGGCTCTTCTTCAGCATTTCATCATTTTCCCCTCCTGTGCTCTGGTCTGGGGCCATGTTTGACACTGACATCAGACAACTGGTAAAAATATTTTAAAAAATTTTTGCCGTACGCATTTCAAAAAATAGTCAGCTAGCAGAATTTGAGCTCTTTAATTTAACCCAAAAAAATAAACCAAAAACAGGGACGACTGACCGCGTGTCGTACACAAAAGGCTTTTTTTCAGAAACATACATATATTAGGCAGAATAAAGCTTTGTCAGTACACACTCTCGCTTATGCAAAATACCATTATACAGTCATAAATAATATGTGTGTTTTCTTACCTCCTGTGTCACGTGAAAATGAAAATATTTACACATATTGACATAACCAACGGTTTCCAAAAACTCACGTGAGGAAATGCAGAACTGCCTTCACTCCAATCGATCTAACTACCACTGTTCATGTACTGGCGCGAACCACCATTAACAGTAATTATACGAAGGCTGAATCTATCTTTTATAAGCTGCACAAACCTGGTTCTTCGATCTTGTCCATGTAAAGCCAGTGTTAAAGTTGAGAGGTTTAAGGTAGTCCACAGAATGTGATTTCAACTTCAACAGTGTTATCAACTATTATTTTACAAATCTGACATTTTAATACCATAATTTCAGGTTTTTCAGTGCATTTATTAACATGTTTTCTAAATAATACTATTAAAATATGCATAAGCAAAAGAGAGGGATCAAAAGTACTAGACTAAATTCAGAAACGAAGTGTAATAATATTACGGTTATATCAAACGCGAAATGTGTTGTCGTGATCTATTTTAATTTTATGATTATTGTTATTGTTAATCAGAATCGACTTCACTGCACTCCGGGCAAACCCATAGGTACTCAGTCTCCCTCAGCAAATGTCGATGAGTATGAATGCTAATTGTACCTTGTATTTTGATAATTAGCATGCCTTTGAGTGATTTAATTCTTTGCAGTGGTGGCTTTTGGAAAGATTAAAATTGCACGACGAATGTATTTTATAAAATACACATGTTTTGCAATCTTAATTTTGTTTAAAAATAACATAATCCAAAACTTTCATATATTAGATAAAAACTTTGCTTTTAAACGTAATGCAGTAACTATAATTTATGGTTGTTAGCAACAAAAAATCATATATTCTATAATCGTTCACGCTTACACAATTTATAGTTTCCACACCAGAATAAGGGTTCTTGCCCTTCATATTAATTTAAGAAACCGTTAGTACATATTAGGATTTATCAAAATTACCAGTAACTATATGTGGTGATTATTAATACAAAAATATCGCTACTATTAATTAATACTTTTTTTTATCTACATATTATAAGAATAATAACAATCATGCACCAGAATAAGGGTTCTTGGCGTTTATATTTCTGAAAAACCGTTATTAAATATCAGGATTTACCAAAATTATTATTAATAGACTTACAGCGATTATTAATACAACGATTACACTGTTATTAAGTAATAAATTAATATTTTTTTTTTTACTTTATGATGATACTGTCATTTTTATATAAAATCGTATTTGATTACCAACATTTTGCACCTTTTAATATGTTTGGAAACTTCAAACCATCTCCCTAGGTGAAGCAATGCGGCTTTTTAACTTTATATTTAACAACAGCCTCAGGACAGATAAGAATTCATTCGTCGATAAAATGTATTTTCCTACTCAATACAAGAACATTCCCAGTACGTTTCCTCTCTTGTCCACCCGCCACGGAAAGAGGAGCAGCACGCGCGAGAGTTCTCGCCCCTCATCATTACTTCCAGGCAACTCACGAGAGAAACTGACAGACGCATTGTCGGTGCACGATGTCCGTACAGGTTCAAAACGTGCGCTCCTGACAGATTTTGCTAGTGCTTTGTCATTTCTAAGTACCATCTTTTCTCAAGCAGTCTCAAGCAAAAGTGTCATTCAAAAATTATTACACAATCGGAGAAATCATTAAAAAAAACTTGATCAACTTTGATAGATCGGACCAGAGTATGTTTACGACTTAGCTATTTTTAGAATCCATTTTTACCTGGAAAGTCTGAATGTAATCACCTTATGTTCGCGGTAGAATTAGCTTAATTAACTTAATGCCTGTAGAATGTATCATTCTTTTGGTAGGAAAAAGACGTGGCAATGTTTGAAGGACAGGAGCAGAACATTGCATAAGAAAACAAATCATCTAACATTTGCTGCTAAAAATAACTCATGTATAAAGACGGCATTTGTCAAGATAATAACAGCAAATGCTTAGAGTGCATAAAAATAACAACAATAACAAAACAGTATTTTCATCCGAAGTAGGATAATCATGGGTCTCTTTAATTGAAAATGTGAAATAGGCTGAACCAACAGACCTTTAACCTTTATTAAAAGAAGGGATTGTAATGATATCGATACGAACAAGATCATACAAAAATAAAAATAAAAAAAGATTTTTCATGCCTTATAAAAAGCTTGACTACAGCGAATCATTAATAGTTTCGTGGCTCAAGCCGCCTGCATTACACTCATTAAGACAGACTAATTTCAGTTCGTCTGTCGTTGTTTTCATCAGCGTTCTGAATCATATTATAGTTAACCTCTTGGCATTTTTCCGTCTCATGTGTCTTGCGAGCAGCATTTCATGAAATAGTTAAAAATAGTTCTAGTACTCGTGACCAAAATATTTCATTGGTGTGATACGATTATTTCCATTCTTTCCTTTTTAATCGTCAATTCTTTTAATTAGCTCTTTATTAGCTTGTTAAATACTCACATACACGCACAAACGAACACAGAATATATGTATATGTTAAAAACAACAATGAAGTTAGGTTCAGGAAAAATGACAATAATATACAAGTCCAGTCTCAGCACATCTTCAAAAACATTCCCGAGCGAAATAAATCTACTGACACACCCCTGGCCAGAACATAACAGCATTTCTTTTCCACAACAGTTAACCTCTCTCTCTCTCTCTCTCTCTCTCTCTCTCTCTCTCTCTCTAATTGATAGTCAATCGGGGTTTAGGCCTAAACATTCCCGTCACACTGCTTTAACTAAGATGATAGACAACTGGCACCTAAATATTAACAACGATAACATGTGTGGGGCAGTCTTTGTAGACTTTAAAAAAGCATTTGATATGATAGATCACGCTATTTTAATTAGAAAACTAGAAACATCAAAAATAAACTTTCAACTGATGACAATGATTACATCATTCCTGTCAGACAGAAAACATGTAGTTTCTTACAATAACTCCTTTTCTAGCCCAGCAGTAATAAATACTAGCGTTCCTCAGGGTTCTATACTTTGTCCTCTACGTTTTACCATATACATTAATGACCTTCCTCTTCACATCAAGCACTCATCCTGTGATCTGTCTGCGGACGACTGTACTGTTTACAAGAGTGATAAAAGTTGTAAAACACTCGAACTATCGTTACAAAAGGATACAGATAATCTGATTAAGTGGAGCAACGGTAATCGCATGCAAATAAAATCATTAAAACGAAATGCATGTTAATATCAACTAGACAAAAATTACAAAATTCAGAGAAAACAACACTTCAGATCTACATTGGTACCTCACTAATTGAAAACGTTAATGAACATAAAACTCTAGGTATAATCGTTGACCAGCATCTAAACTGGAACTCACATGTACATGCACTGACCAAGCAAACGGCACAGAAAGTTTACCAGTTAGCTAAAATCAAAAATTTCCTAGTTGAAGATGCACGAAAATTGTTCTATATATCTCACATACAAGCAAACCTTGACTATTGCTCCACAATCTGGGATGGTTGCTCAATGTCCAACACAAAGAGACTCCGTTCACTACAAAAGCGTGCAGTGCGTCTATTCTCTGACAACTGCCTAACTCAGTGTGTAGATCTATATAAAAACCTCCGAATACTGCCCTTAAGAAAGCGCCTTCTGTTTAACAAAGCTAAATTTGTTCACAAAATCCTGTCACACAATGCTCCAGCATATCTGTGGCCAATGTTCAATTACAATGAAAGAAGCAGTCTACGCTTTAACAGATTGCAAGTGCCCAAGCCTAGGCTTGACTTATTCAAGAAAAGCTTAGCGTACTCTGCTGCTCATCTTTGGAATTGTCTTCCACATAAACTAAGAAACAACCTCAGTCCCTATTCATACAATCATAGACTTTTTGAATACTTTCTGAATTCTGATTACATGCCTCCCTAATCGGATTATCTTTTCTTATAACATCAACTGTACGTTCTAATGACGATGTTTGTACTTTTCAACATATTTTATGTCATGCTTATAAGTAATTAATGTTAATATGAGTGTGCTATATTATTATTTTACTTTACGTTGAATTTCTTGAAATTGATATGTAACATGCATATGAGAATAAATGAATTCAGTATGAAAGGTGAGCGAAAGGAAGGGCAGAATGTTAGACTGGCCTGCGTGCCCAATTCTCAACCCTTTGAAAATAAAGTTCGTTCGTTCGTTCACTCTCTCTCTCTTTCTCTCTCTCTCTCTCTCTCTCTAATATCGCAGCTTATTGTCTACTAAATCACAAACAACTTTTCCAGATCGTGTGCCCTGCTACAAACACTCGCCAATACCTGGGATGTTCCACACGTACGTCACTAACCATCTTTCACTTCCACAATACATGCGCTCAGCTGAAAACATTCTCACTACACACTACTTAGTTAAATTCAAACATCAAAACAAGATAATGGTTTTAAAACTAACTATGCAAACTGAAAATACTAAATATAGCTCCCACCGGAGCAGAGAACCATTCATACATGCAAACAAACACTCAAAAATTTGGTGCTCCAAACACACATACGTGAATACAAACTACATATAACAGATATAGGAAATGGGTCGGCCAACACAGTAATAAAAGGTTATGGTATTTATTACCATTAAACCAAAATCACAACATTTAGCATGGTACAGTCAAAGATCATATTTACAGAAAACTACACATAACAAGGTGGGCGGGGAGGGAGGGGGGAAGGGGGTTGGTTGGTTGAAGAGTAGTATCCCAATATGCCCTTCCCGCTTGTATAGACAAAAAAAAACCCAGCCCAAAGGCAAGTGTTATCAGAAAGAGATAATTTAACCCAAAAATAGATTAATTTATTCTGATAGGGGGGTTTACAATATTTGGTATGGGGTGTAGGATCAGAGTCCTAGTATTCTCCAAGTTATCCCTTGACTAAGCAGATTAAGGGAGGGGGAATAAGCAAAGGTAAGCAATCCCACTTAAAAAGAGAACAATACAAGGAATACGGTATAAGGATATTTTCCAAGTAAAGAGAATTATAAGTTTTGCTAATAGGTCTCTTTCATTCATGCACGCTAGCGATGGCCATCGCATATTTTCTCACACTTACCGATCGTAGAATCTGGCACTCCATAGAATAACACAAATAGCAATTAAATTATTCAAAAAAAGGTATGAGTCTTTTCCTTCGTTTTCCAACCCCAGATTAGCGGGTTTGGCGTTTAACAAATTGTCCCGTAATCGCTGGAAGGTGAAGCCTTAGTGTTTCTTTTCGTTTTATCTAACGTTTCTATGGGATGGCACTGTCACAGGTATAGGTATGAGAAGGTAGTGGTCTCTTGGATTTCACCGCTGGTGGTTGAAAACCTCTATAGCGTGATGACAAGGACTGAACAGTGAGGTATGTTTTTCTTCGGGGTTTTTAAAATCCAGTGAAAATTACGTGACTGTCAGTGTACATAGATGATATATTCTTTTCCACATCAGACCAGTAACAAACAAAATACATCGCTCTGGCAATTGTTCTTCTCCAGTTAATCTTTACAGACTTTATTGATGTATGCTTTAAATGTTCTTGGGTTGCTTTTTCTCATGTAAATTTAGAGAGCGAGACCGCACAGGCCGCCACAAGATTATATTTAAATGTTCAAAATTCTGGATGTTGAAGAACCGAGTCTGGAGGACTCTATAATTTTGCTGGGACGCAAAGGTGTATGATCATTGTATGTGAAAAAAAAATAGAAAACATGAAATCATATGCTCAATACGTATCATATTCTGACGCGCGATAAATTTACCGTTAAGACTATAAAATACACTCGCGTATTTAATTATATATATTTAAGAAAAACTCTCCGCGAGTCTAATGGTTAAAAAACCCACACACACACACACACACACATATATATATATATATATATATATATATATATATATATATATATATATATATATATATATATATATATATATATATATATATATATATATATATACAGAACTAAACTGTATTAATTTGTTATAAATCCCTTAACGCTTCAAAATTAATTTAAGCATCTATTATATTTGGAAATAACGTATAGATATATCATTTAATATACAACTGGAAACTTTTGAGATGGGTTTATTTAATAGATTTAATTTAACACAAAATCCAGCGAAATAAAATGAAAGAACTAGTCCACTGATCACTTGAAACTAATATATTTTACCGTTGCACAGAATGAATTCACTCCAATATACCGCTTAGACTTCCCCCGTTCGTCTCATTCTGCGAGCGGTTCTCTGGTTCACACTGAGGTGTTAAACGACAGCGGAAACTGCTTCGCCCGTTTTGGGGACCACTACTGCCTTTGATCGTATCCCGCTTTCCTCGTTGAACTCTGGCAACGCCCTGCTAGGCAGGAAGAAAGAAAGGTGAAGGAGGTAGTTGATTTAGATCGCTCTAAGGTAAGGCAGAAGGCGTTGCTTAACCTCCCCTTTAAGACAAAGCGACATCCTGGATGCACGCATGAAAACTGTTTATCATATTAATTAGCCCACGTTGTAGAATTCCACGTTGCTATTGTGCATGCTAATGAGCCCGCGTGGAATCCACGCTGACTATTGTGTTACACACAAATCCAGGGGCTGCGATTTTATTCGAGGCTACAATTCTATCATCTAACAATTCAGGGACTTCACTTTTCATACTATACGTACTTCACAGTGCTATACAATTTATGACAGTGGTAACATTCTAGAAGACCTGCTAAATTCAATTTTCCTAGCCTTGGAAAAAAAACACACACACACACAACCCAAGATCCTTTGAAAGCAAAAATTACCGGACCACTAGCCGTTTAATTCACGTGACCAACATTTAGTTACAATTATAACGACGAGAATATAACTTAAGATTTAAAAAATTGCGGACGAACAGTACGGATTTGTTGATCAAAAGAGACACACAATTATACATAATCAGAATCTTTATTCTCCAGAAAATGCATTGATATGTACTGACATGATATAATAAAATACAACATGCCATATAGGAGAATCATTAAAATTTACATAAAGTAAATTTACATAAATTCATGCAGCGTTAATGAGGGCTGTTACCACACGTACATACATGAATATATATATATATATATATATATATATATATATATATATATATATATATATATATATATATATATATATATATATATATATATATATATATATGTATATATATATATATATATATATATATATATATATATATATATATATATATATATATATATATATATATATATACATATCAGAATCTTTATTCTCCATAAAATACATTAATATGTACAGACATGATATAATAGATACAACATGGCATATAGGAGAATCATTAAAATTTACATAAAGTGTTGAAGACGTCTCAAGTCGTTCTATGTGGGTGTTTTTACATCTAATGTTTGTGTTACACATACATAACAATCTTTAAGCTTTCTAAAAGACATTGGCATACAATGATACGATGTGATGTGATATATCCTGCCAAAAATGAGTATTATTGAAATTTACAAAATGTGTGTGGAATACCATTAAAATAGAGCAATATGGTGTTTTTACATGGGGGTTTTATCAGAATTTTTGTTTGCCATAAAAAGCTTTGACAGCTAGTGTAGTGAGATATTAAATATAGCATCAAATACAATAGTCGTTTGGTATAGTAAGATACATACATACATGCATACATACATAGATACATGCATACATAATTACATACATACATACATACATACATACATACATACATACATACATACATACATACATACATACATACATACATACATACATACATACATACATACATACATACATACATACATACATACATACATACATACATACATACATACATACATACATACATACACACATACACACACACACACATACATACATACATAATCAGAATCTTTATTAACCAAAAAAATACATTAACATGTACTTGATATAGTATAAAAACACCATATCATATCGAATAACCATTTAGAGTCCGCAAGTGTGCTAAACTCCGCTCAGGAAACAATCGTCAAACGTTCATAATGCGTTGAATTCAATTCGTACACAGTTTACAAGCATCAAAAGTCTCCAGCCTTCAGTTACCGTCACCGTCTTTTGGGACATGAGGAAAAACCAAACATTCGCGATTCTACTGGACACACAATCTGATTCTGACACCTGTCCGCGCTGTGGTAACGTGTCTTTCAGCAACGCACACCTTAGTAAGGGGTCAGTGGATCTTTCCATTCTCGATCAGGGGTGACAGTATCCGGTAACCATTGATAACGAAGCTATAGTTTCTTTCCGGTGGCTTCATAAACCAATATATATTCTTTACAAATAAAAATGTTAATTTTAAAGACTTGTTTAATTTTCGTCTTTTAATGAAATCCTTAATGTCTGTAGCCATCTTTTCGGGTGATGTTGTGGCGTGAGGTTTTATTTGGCTCTTGGATCAGTATAGTACTGACAATTACAGAAATATAATTTCTGCAGAAAATGGTGAAGTCCCAGTGTCTGAGAGAACTACTGGTATCACAAATTAGTTACGGCTGTGAATGATCTGATCTCGAAACATTAGTGGAGAGGAGACAGACATAAATTGCAACCCCCGCTGTGTAACTAACTGTGATATTAAGACAAGGAAACAGATTTTACTTAACAATGATAAAATTGACAAGTCTTCAAATACAATTTCCTTATTATTTATTTAGTATATACACTATCTACTCTTGTGCTGAAGGGTGGATGTTGAAACAATGGAATGTAATGGATTTGTAAGTTCACAAATGATTCACATATATTTATATATATTACAAGTCTTCCAATTATAGGAAACAAATTTATATCTGCTGGGCTGTTAATCACTTATAGTAAATGTATCAGCTGTGCTGTTAATTAAGTATATAAAATGTATCAGCTATGCTGTTATTTTTGTCTCTTGCTATGCTAACTCGCTTTCTCGTCACTGACAGGTACTTTGCTCACAATGCTGACAGAAATGGTACTAATGTGTACTCATCTCTCAAAAGTTATGTCCTTCTTAGTTTCTTGCACACAGCACCCGCTGATGGTCGTTTCGTTAGCCCACCCAAGACTGAGGGGGACTAAAGAGGTAGATCCTGCGCAATCACAGTGCTCCGGCGACGTTCCGGGCAGCTGGATTGACACGACATACGACCTCAGGTTTAATGACACGAATAAAACCTGTAACAAGTAAAAATAGGGGCTAATTTCTGTCATCAAGCTCACCTATTTCTAGTGTGGGTGAAATGAGCGTGTGTCTCAGGTGTCTGCATGTAGGATGAATGACAACATGGCTCAGTATGAGTTAGCAATAGCAAGACAAGACAGGTGTCTACTTGCAAAACATTCTTTCTGATAATTTAATACATGGATACATCCAATAATATAAATTCAATACATGAATACATCCAATAATATAAATTCAATACATGAATACATCCTTACTTACTTACTTAGTCGTTCCCCTTCTACCGTGAGGTGTAGAGGTTTGGAAGAGAGAGCGCCAGACTATCCTATCGGCTGTCTTTCTCCTGGCCTGGTTCCATTCTAGTCCTCGGTCCTTCAACGTTTGTCTAATGTTGTCCTCCCAGCGGACTCTGGGTCGTCCTCGGGGTCTGGATCCTTGGCTCTTTGTTTCCCATGCTTGTCGTGGTATCCGATCTTCTCCCATTCTGCAGACATGGCCAAACCATCTTAATTGGGACTGTTCTACTTGAGTCTGCAGGGGGTAGGATTTAAGGCCTTGACGTATCGTCTGGTTGCGTACCATGTCTCTTCTTGTTACTTCAACCACTTTCCTCAGATACCTCATTTCTGAGGTTTGGATCTGGCTTTTATGAGTTGTAAGTCCGTTCCAGTTCGTCGCCTTTAGAATCAGCCCAGTTTTCTCTCTTGTATTGCTCGTAATCGTGATTTAAAGCAAACAGGTGATTAGCCTGTTGTGCCTTTGCATGGTGGAGGGGCTGCCTCCTTACGGCCTCCATGCAGGCCGTCCTCCTCCTTTTTCATCCGGGCTTGGGACCGGCATAGGCGGAGTTCATGAATACATCCAATAATATAAATTCAATACATGAATACATCCAATAATATGTACACCTAGGTGTGATACAACCATTTCCTTCCCCCTATAATATACCAGGCCCTCTCTGACAAGTGCTATAATATATCCTAACAATATTGTTATGTTCTTATGATAGGAGTATATGAGACGAGGACTGTTTTGTTATATTTCAGTTGGGAGTAATCTGAATAGACTGAAGTTATGTGAGACAATAGATTGAGTTATATGAAACAATAGATTGAGTCCTAACAAGGACTGTTTTGGTTATATTTCAGGTTGGAGTTAGATGAGACAATAAATTGATGAGTCCTAACAAGGACTGTTTGGGTTATATTTAGGTTGGTCTGAGATAATAGATTGAAGTTATAGGAGACAATAGGTTGAGTCCTAACAAGGACTGTTTTGGTTATATTTCAGTTGGTTTTATCTGAAATAATACGCTGAAGTTATAGGAGACAATAGATTGAGTTATAGGAGACAATAGATTGAGTCCTAACAAGGACTGTTTTGGTTATATTGCAGTTGGTTTTATATGAGACAATAGATTGAAGTTATAGGAGACAATAGATTGAAGTATGAGTCCTATTAGTCTTCGTCTATTCAATCATATCAGGAAATACAATCATTATACCTAATTCCCCCAAGATACAATCAGTAACCTGATACGTTCATATTGAAACAATTTATATAAAATATGTACAGGTGTAGGTAGTATAAATGACACACAACCAATACCAACATTATATATATCTGCTGTAGGCCTATTTGCCTACAAATAGTAAATTATATTTACCCTCCAAGATTTAAACAGGCCAGTGACTCGACTAATGAAGCAGTCTGCCAGGTCAGTGCACGCAGGTAAGCTATAAATCAAGGTTAACAGCTCCTCTTCTTCAGTCGGTCGTCTCTCTGGCTTCGTGTCGGTGTTGTGTGATTATGCATAAAATTCGCCCGTATATATAGGTAGATGTGGGAACTTTTACTGCTTAAGGAAAGCTTGCTGATTGGCTGTATGCGGTTTCCTACCATGCTCCGTACCGTCCTTGACCGAAACGAGTCCCAGGAAAAACAGGGCTTATTGCTAATTTTTATCTGTTTTTTCCGCCAGATTGCGTGACAAGATGGCCGCAACCGACATCCGAAAAACAGGGCTTAAGTTTAATTTTATTCTGTCTCAGAGACTGGTGAACGGTGCTCGTTGATTGGCTGGGGCGATATTGTATCTCGACAAAGGGATTTAACTAAGAAGTGGGTCTACACACACTCGTTTCACGACAGATGTTATAGTCGATGTTAAGAATTTCCACTTACTAACGTGAGAGCTTCAAGTTGACACACCTCTCAAAGCCGTGGAAAAGTCTCTTCTCTGCTACAAATCTTGTTTCAGCATTGTACAAAATTAAAAGTCAGTGGATCCTTCCATTGACAATGAGGGGTGACAGTATCCGGTTAGAAATTGCTAACGAAAACATTGTTTCTTTCCAGTGGCTTCACAAATGAATATATATTTTTTGTAGATGAAAAGTTCAGTTTCAAAGACCTTTTCGTTTTTTAATATCACAAATATCCCTAGTTTATGTAACAATCTCTTCGAGTGTTTGTCGCAAAATTGGTTTCAAGTCATTGCAAATGGGTTCAGTTAGATTTATAAACCCATCTACGATCGAGTGACCGCTTTCAAAATGGCGGCGTATCAGCGAAATGTGTATCGGACAGAGGAAATCGCCAACGATAAATAAAAACAGAAGGGAATCCGTATGAAAATATTTTACATTTCAGTACAGGGAAGGATGGTGTATAACTGCATATAAGATGGAACGGTAGGAAGTTCTCATTTACGGAGATATATGCGTATTTCGGCTGCCCACAGTTACGCTAAAAGCATGTAAACCCACTTCTGTTCTAAATATTAAAATCAACAAATAACAGTTTGGGAATTTACATGGATAGGAAGATAGAGTTGTATCAGCTGTATAAAACTAGATAAGATGGAACAATATGGATATTATATATGCCGAGAATGAGAAAGGCAAAAATTCCGTCGACGCACAGATCGGCCGAAATCACTGTTCGTGAAGGATTTTTTAGGTTTAGGTCTAAGCTGTGACGTCGGTACTCTCCGATACGTCCGCGCTATCGTATATAAAGCGTACCGGTAAACTGAGACACGGACAACGAAAGAGGGTTCAGACAGACTGGAGGCAGAGTTTCGCCACTATCCATGAATTGTGAGCGGATTGCCAGAAACATTTTTAAGTCCAGTATCTGAAGTCTGAGGGTAAGCGAAATTATGATAACTACCGTGTATAATATTTGTTATTTCAGGTTCATATAGAATTCACAAAATATGCCTGTATAATAGTCATTGATATAATGTATTGTATTTTTAATATGATCTAAACATGTGCATTGTGGATGAGATGATTGTTGCTTGTACAAAAAGTAATCACAAATAGCCCCACGGCCTAATGAAGTTATATTTATCATATTGCTTTATCGCTTACGAAGATAAAGGCAGTCCCATGGCAGAGATTGTCATAGGGAAATGAAGTGTTAGAAACTTCATCATGGAAGATCCCAGTTTACGAGGTTAAGTGACTAGTCCCCTTCCTCGCTGCCTTTGCCTTCCCTAGTTCGAGCGCACAACTTCGTACCCATTTACAGCTGGTAAAATGGAGTGTTCCACAGCCAGGTTTCAATTCCAAAACTATGTAATTGTACTACCGAAGAAAGCAACTTGATCACGTGGTCACTCACTTTATTTATTTATGTATTACTTTTGTGTAGATGCTAAGGATAGCATCAGTATTTGAATTCGTACTTGATATGATTTGGAAGGATCAAGTTATAGAATATGAAGGGATGTATAGGAGCGGAATAAACCAGATGATGTTTATTACTGATATGTTAATATTAATGCTATATCACTGAAATGATGTCCTTACTTACTATGATTGTATAACGGTGACATCTGATGACTGACTGGTCTGACATCTGTGCTAGTCAACTACAAGTCTAGCCAGATACTAGCCAAGGCTGATATGTTGCAGGTTCCATGAAATAACTCAAACCAGACTGTCCAGTATCAGAAGCCGGTGTAGTTCATCCGAGGCAATCCCACAAAAGTGCAGGACCCCAAAGAGTGAACTTCAACTGGTCATTGGCATCCCTACTGTTGGGCCTACCAAGTCTGATATCAGCAAAGGACAGTTTCAGCAGTATCAAGTTGGAAAGATAAGTGTCCTGTTTGACACTGACCACCTATACATGTAAAACAGCCAATAGTTCAAGACAATAATTAACCATACAGAAACTCAGTCAACTGATGACAGTTATCCTTAAATTCAAAGGACTAATAACAGTAATTTCAGTAACTTTATTATTTAAGATCTTGAAGTCTAAACAGACAATAATAGTAATTGTGTGAATATTTTTATATATATGTGTATACTCTTTTCCAACTAGTAGAAATAGAATAATAGTGCAATTATTAAACTATTTTACTGTACCTGAGGATTTATTCACTTCTTCCATTTTGTGGGTTCAGTGAATGTACATTTTACTTATCCCCTAGCATATAAGTAATCATAAGATAGTCACAGGGAGGAGACACCTTAAATCCTGGTACTACTTCTTACCAACTGGGCCAGGGTTTTCACAGTCTGACTATTTTTATGATAACAATACACCAGTGCTTATTTCTAAGACTGGGGTATTACTTGTAAGGTCAGAACTCTTTACTGGCATACTCTTACATAATAAATAATTTTAAATAACCTCCCGCTACAGTGGGGGCTCGTCTGCTGGATATATCTTTGATATTCCTGAGCCAACTTTCTATTTCTGCTGTGTAGAAATTTTTTTTTTCTTTTTTGAAAATTTTTGGAAAGAGTTAACGTAGTAGGAAATATATAATTTTTTAGGAGTACCATTGAGTACAGATAAAGAAAGCTGTTTCATATATGGTGAAGTCAGTTTAATTAACTTTAATTTTAATTAAGTTAATTATATTGTAGTAAATTAGTTTGAGTAAGATCACTTGCCCTACTAGACTACAGATACATCATGGCTGACTTGGTCAAATTTAGGTCTGCTACACTGCAGGTGGGAAAAGAGCTTGGCATGGATGGTGACGCTCTGATCCGGTATGTCGCGACGGAATGTGAAAAGTACACCGAGAGAGAAGCAAAGCAATTAGAAGCAGAGAGAGAAGCCAAGAAATTAGAAGCAGAGAGAGAAGCCAAGAAATTAGAATTAGAAGCAGAGAGAGAAGCCAAGAAATTAGAATTAGAAGCAGAGAGAGAAGCCAAGAAATTAGAAGCGGAGAGAGAAGCCAAGAAATTAGAAGCCGAGAGAGAAGAAAGGAGGTTACAAGCAGAGAGAGACCATGAGCTGAAAATGAGACAGCTTGATCTTGAACTTCAGGCTGGGACTATCACCCATGGTAATAGCTCACCTCATTCTGCGAATAGCTCTTTTCAGAACACAGCAAATGGAGCCATGAACTTCCACCTAGATCCATTTGTTGAAAAGGAGGACGCAATTGAGTCATACCTGGATAGGTATGAAAGGCTAGCCTCTACATATGGACTGGAAAAGGAAAAATGGAGTCTAAAGTTATCCCAGGGATTGAGAGGTATTGCATATGATGTGTTTCTGAAACTCCCCAAAGAAGATCAGGAAAATTATGAGATACTAAAGCAAGCCTTACTGATCCGCTATGAAAAGAACTCAGAGGCATATAGGAAGAAATTTAGAACATCTAAACCTCTACCTGGAGAAACATATAACCAGTTCTCAGCTAGGCTAGAAACGTATTTGTTGAAATGGAGTAGTTTAGGTAAGTATCAGAAAACATACGAGGATCTGAAAGAAATGGTTATGTTAGAGCAAGTGAAAGATTCCATGTCTCAAGAAATGAGGAAATTCCTTATGGAACAAGGAGCAGAGAGGCTGGAAGACATTTTGAAATGCGCAGAGAGATACCAAGCAGCTCAAGCTGAATTGGTAGGAACAAAAAGGAAGCAGGTAGAAGGATATAAGCCACCACCGCAGAATACCCAGTTTGACCAGAAGGATCATCCATACAGAAATAAGCCAAGATTTGATAATAAGGACAAGAACCCTCAGACTCAGGAAAAGAAACCCTACAAACAGGAAGATAAGTGGTGCAAAATTTGTAAGATGAGCAACCACAACACTGTAGATTGTAGAAGGAAAACCCCTCATCACGCTGCATGTTTAGCAACAGGGAATAGGACAGATATGATGGAACTGACAGGGAGTCAGAATAGCCTCCATCATCCCCCTGTGAGGGAGCTCGTAACCGTGAACGGCAATCGAGTCATGTGCTTATATGATACCGGCCTGGATTTCGACTCAGTTGTGAGTTCAACCCTAGTGCACTCTGATCAAATTACCACAGACACCGTGGAAATACAAGGGGCAACTAAGGGAACAGCAACCATGACACTTCCTATAGCTAGGATCAATGTGAAATCTCGCTACGTGGAAGGAGTGATAACAGCCGCAGTGATAGATGACCCTATATACCCGCTGATATTGGGGTGTAGGTATGTATTCTTGGGTGACCCAGTAAAACCTGTTGTCCTGGCGGCAGTCCAGACCAGGTCGAGCACCAAAAACGAGGAGGAAAATCCTAACAATACTCAGCCAGAGCAGATGAAACAGGCTCAATCAGAAGATGACACATTGAAGCCTTGTTTTGGCAAATTGCCAAAGGCCCATAACCCTCCAGAAAAAGGAGACTTGTATATGAAAAATGGACTACTGTATAGAAAAGCTGGTACAGGACCGCAAGGACATGGACAGCTGGTAGTACCAAAGTCATACAGGGAGAAAGTTATGGAGCTCGCACATGCTATTCCATTTAGTGGACACATGGGAATTGGGGCCACAAGTCAACGGATAGCTTGTCACTATTACTGGCCAGGGATCACGGAAGATATCAAACGATATGTGAAATCTTGTCCAGAGTGTCAACGGGTAGCCCCCAAGCATGGGACTGCACCAGCAACTCTAGGGGAAATGCCAATCATGGGTACCCCATTCGAGAGAGTTGCAGTGGATATTGTTGGACCCCTCACTAGGACTAAGAGAAGGAATAGTTATATCTTAACTCTAGTTGATACATGCTCTATGTGGGGAGAGGCCGTAGCCATGGTATCTATAGATTCTAAGCATGTGGCAGAGGCATTGTTGACAATATTCACCCGGTTAGGCTTTCCACATCAAATATTGACGGACAATGGTTCCCAGTTCAAGGGAAAGCTAACCCAAGAAGTGTTCAGGATTTTTCAAGCCAGACATTATCATTGCTCTCCTTATCACCCACAAGGAAATGGTCAAGTCGAGCGGTTCAACGGTACGCTCATTTCTATTCTCAGGAAGCTGGCAAGTGAAAAACCTGAAACATGGGATGTATACTTACCCGCTGCATTATTCGCATACCGGGAAGTCCCACACAATTCCACAGGAATGGCACCGGCCACATTGTTGTTTGGTCGGCCTATAAAAGGTCCACTGGAAGCATTACTGCGGACTTGGACAGATGAGAAGGCAGAGGAAAGTGTCACCTCATCAATTCAGTATGTAAATGAGTTGACCACTCGACTGAAAATGGGCTGGAAATTGGCTAATGACAATCTTCGCAGAGCCAGAAAGAAACATACTGAATACTATAACAAGAAAGCAAAGGATAGGGAACTTGCTGTTGGAGAAAAAGTGCTTCTTCTATTGCCCAGCAGTAACAACAAACTGCAGATTGGTTGGCAGGGTCCATATAACGTGCTAGAGAAAATATCGAGGACTAATTACAAAATTGACAAGAAGGGCAAAGAAAGGGTGTACCATGTTAATCTGTTAAAGAAATATTATGACAGGACATCAACGGAGGTAGCTCATATGATGACTCTGGCCATCGCAACCGAAATGAAGCATGAACCACTTACCTCAATAGAGTATCCATTAAGACCGACTGAGACATATGAACAAGTCAAAATTAGTACTCAGTTAACTCAGGAACAGAGGGAGCAAGTTAAAGAAGTTTTAAAAACACATGCAGATGTGTTAACTGATAAACCAGGATGCACCAACTTATTGACGTATGATATGAAGGTCATCGATCCAACACCTATCTGCATGAAGACCTACCCTATACCATATGCCAAGGCACAGGCATTGAAGGAGGAAATTGATTATCTGTTGCAAGAACAAATCATTTCCAAGTCAGAATCACCTTACAGTTCAAGTGTTGTACTGTTGAGAAAACCAAGTGGAGAACACCGACTCTGTATCGATTACCGGAAATTAAATGCGATCACAGAAACCCAAGCTGATCCATTACCGGATACCAATCAGCTGTTCTCGACGCTAAGTACTGCGAAATATTTCTCTAAGGTCGATTTAAGTAAGGGATATTACCAGATTCCTGTCAAACCCGAGATCCGACACATGCTGGCTTTTAGCACTTCGGATGGTCACTACGAATTTAATGTACTACCATTCGGGTTGAAAAACGCACCAAGCGTATTTTCAAGGATGATGAGGAAATTGCTGGAACCCTTGAACAACTCTAACATCACCAACTTTATGGATGACATTCTCATAGCCACGGAAACATTTGAGGATCATCTACATTCTCTATCAATGTTACTGGGTAGACTCAGAGAGGCAGGTTTGACTGCTCGTCCAACAAAGTGTGTAATCGGATGTCAGGAATTAGAATTTTTGGGACATACAATTTGTCATGGAAACATGTCTCCTGATCCCAAAAATATAGAAAAGTTAAGGAATGCACCTAGACCACAGACAAAAAAGGATGTGAGGTCATTCGTATCCTTAGGAGGATTCTATCAAAAGTACATCAAAGACTTCAATACCTTATGTGCACCTTTGACGGATCTGACAAAGAAAGGGAAGCCGGACACAATAAAGTGGACTGCAGAGTGTGAGCATGCATATTCAGAATTGAAACATAAACTCACTAGTAGGCCTATTCTGAAGTTACCAGATCTGATGCAAGAGTTTATAGTACGGACTGATGCAAGCAATGTAGGAATTGGGGCCGCGCTTTTACAAAAAATCTCAGAATGAGGAACTGTTTCCTGTTGCTTATGCCAGCCGCAAGTTGAACGCGGCAGAAAAGAATTACTCTACTATAGAGAGGGAATGTTTAGCATTGGTGTGGGCCATCAATAAGTTTCAACCCTATTTGTATGGCAAGCCATTTGTGGTCCAGTGCGATCATCAACCCCTGTCATTTTTGGCCTCATCACGTCATGCAAATACTCGCTTACTAAGATGGTCATTATTGATTCAGCCATATTCCTTCACTATTGAATATATTCAGGGAAAACAGAATGTGGGCGCAGATTTTCTAAGTCGCCATCCCACAGAGCTTGAGGAGGATAGAAAGAAGGAAAACTAACCTCGGAATGGTCGATTTGCAATTGTCTTGTACCCAATAGTTAAGCTAGATATCATCCAGCTTAAAATATGGGGGAGCTATGTCGCAAAATTGGTTTCAAGTCATTGCAAATGGGTTCAGTTAGATTTATAAACCCATCTACGATCGAGTGACCGCTTTCAAAATGGCGGCGTATCAGCGAAATGTGTATCGGACAGAGGAAATCGCCAACGATAAATAAAAACAGAAGGGAATCCGTATGAAAAGTATTTTACATTTCAGTACAGGGAAGGATGGTGTATAACTGCATATAAGATGGAACGGTAGGAAGTTCTCATTTACGGAGATATATGCGTATTTCGGCTGCCCACAGTTACGCTAAAAGCATGTAAACCCACTTCTGTTCTAAATATTAAAATCAACAAATAACAGTTTGGGAATTTACATGGATAGGAAGATAGAGTTTTATCAGCTGTATAAAACTAGATAAGATGGAACAATATGGATATTATATATGCCGAGAATGAGAAAGGCAAAAATTCCGTCGACGCACAGATCGGCCGAAATCACTGTTCGTGAAGGATTTTTTAGGTTTAGGTCTAAGCTGTGACGTCGGTACTCTCCGATACGTCCGCGCTATCGTATATAAAGCGTACCGGTAAACTGAGACACGGACAACGAAAGAGGGTTCAGACAGACTGGAGGCAGAGTTTCGCCACTATCCATGAATTGTGAGCGGATTGCCAGAAACATTTTTAAGTCCAGTATCTGAAGTCTGAGGGTAAGCGAAATTATGATAACTACCGTGTATAATATTTGTTATTTCAGGTTCATATAGAATTCACAAAATATGCCTGTATAATAGTCATTGATATAATGTATTGTATTTTTAATATGATCTAAACATGTGCATTGTGGATGAGATGATTGTTGCTTGTACAAAAAGTAATCACAAATAGCCCCACGGCCTAATGAAGTTATATTTATCATATTGCTTTATCGCTTACGAAGATAAAGGCAGTCCCATGGCAGAGATTGTCATAGGGAAATGAAGTGTTAGAAACTTCATCATGGAAGATCCCAGTTTACGAGGTTAAGGTGACTAGTCCCCTTCCTCGCTGCCTTTGCCTTCCCTAGTTCGAGCGCACAACTTCGTACCCATTTACAGCTGGTAAAATGGAGTGTTCCACAGCCAGGTTTCAATTCCAAAACTATGTAATTGTACTACCGAAGAAAGCAACTTGATCACGTGGTCACTCACTTTATTTATTTATGTATTACTTTTGTGTAGATGCTAAGGATAGCATCAGTATTTGAATTCGTACTTGATATGATTTGGAAGGATCAAGTTATAGAATATGAAGGGATGTATAGGAGCGGAATAAACCAGATGATGTTTATTACTGATATGTTAATATTAATGCTATATCACTGAAATGATGTCCTTACTTACTATGATTGTATAACGGTGACATCTGATGACTGACTGGTCTGACATCTGTGCTAGTCAACTACAAGTCTAGCCAGATACTAGCCAAGGCTGATATGTTGCAGGTTCCATGAAATAACTCAAACCAGACTGTCCAGTATCAGAAGCCGGTGTAGTTCATCCGAGGCAATCCCACAAAAGTGCAGGACCCCAAAGAGTGAACTTCAACTGGTCATTGGCATCCCTACTGTTGGGCCTACCAAGTCTGATATCAGCAAAGGACAGTTTCAGCAGTATCAAGTTGGAAAGATAAGTGTCCTGTTTGACACTGACCACCTATACATGTGAAACAGCCAATAGTTCAAAACAATAATTAACCATACAGAAACTCAGTCAACTGATGACAGTTATCCTTAAATTCAAAGGACTAATAACAGTAATTTCAGTAACTTTATTATTTAAGATCTTGAAGTCTAAACAGACAATAATAGTAATTGTGTGAATATTTTTATATATATATGTGTATACTCTTTTCCAACTAGTAGAAATAGAATAATAGTGCAATTATTAAACTATTTTACTGTACCTGAGGATTTATTCACTTCTTCCATTTTGTGGGTTCAGTGAATGTACATTTTACTTATCCCCTAGCATATAAGTAATCATAAGATAGTCACAGGGAGGAGACACCTTAAATCCTGGTACTACTTCTTACCAACTGGGCCAGGGTTTTCACAGTCTGACTATTTTTATGATAACAATACACCAGTGCTTATTTCTAAGACTGGGGTATTACTTTTAAGGTCAGAACTCTTTACTGGCATACTCTTACATAATAAATAATTTTAAATAACCTCCCGCTACAGTGTTGTTATAATAGGTGTTAAGAATATCCACTTACTACCGTGGGGTGCATCAACGCTAACCATCAGGTCGAGCTGGCTTGACATGTTTCTATTGTCATAGATCGAATAACTTGAAGTTGAACCAATACATGGCTACCTCATTGGGCATGTATGATTATAATAAGGCATTGCGTCAACTTGCGATATTAATATGGCCTCTCGTAATTTGATAACAGCAGTAACAATAGCCTTCAATAAATTTGTGATGTTACATACATACGAGTACATACATACTTACATACATACATACAGAGCCGGATTAACGTAGTAGCACAAGTAGCATATGCTACGGGCCCCGAGCTCTTAGGGGCTCCGCGCCAATAAATATGTACATAATTTTTTGGTCATCTTCTAATACGAGCGTTGATGGGAAGGAACGAAGCTCCTGACCGGGTTGGAAGGAAAGTCCACAGACCCCCCAGCCTCGCAATGACATGTCATTGGGCCAAAAGAGCTGGAAAGCTCGAGTGCCGCTGGGTAGTGAGAAGAAAAAAAATACGAGCGTTAAACCAATGATCTTGTGATTTATGCCATCTTTAGCGCCTTTTCATTTGGTGTCACGAAATTGTGAGAAAGAGCGTAAGACGGTGACTTAGTGTAACTCTTCGTTATTTTAATCTTAACTGTTTGCGGACGGAAGCCATTTAAGTGGCGTTGAAAATTTGGTCACGTTTGGACGGAAGCCACTTTTTTGGCTCTAGGCGACTACCCCTCTAATTTTGTTTCGTTCTTTGTGAAATGAATTTGCATTAACAATAAAACCTAGAATTTAGGAAACGGAAACTTCCTGTTTTTCTTGATTTGTAAGGTTAAAAAACTCAAAAAATGAGCAGTAGACACAGAGATATTGGACGTAATAATGCTTCTGGAAGTGAAAAACGTAAAGCGAAGGAAGAAAAAGAAAGAAGAGATCAACTTGTGATATCAAAAACACGTAAGCTGACAGAATATTTTGATGTTCATGGTGGTGGTACTCTAACCGCTGAAACTGGAAGTACAGGAACAACGAGTACTAGTGCAGGCTGTGCAGCAGAAAACATACAGCAAAACCCAGTATACGCTGAGTCTGAATGTGAAAGAATAAGTGAAACGAAGAAGTACTCTAATGATATTGGTGACTGGCCGAACAATATAGATGACTGTGAGCGTGAATATTGCATATCCAAGGGAAGTGAAAAATGTCAACATGTTGATAGTGCCTTCTCTTCAACCGTGCGATTGTATGACACTGAAAAGAAAACTCGATACTGTCATAAGTCTTATTTTACACATATTCATAAACTTACAAACAAGCAACAGGCAAGAAAATGGTTATGCTATTCAGAAAGTAAAGGGCGCCTGTTCTGTTTCCCATGCAAGCTTATGAGTTCAGAATGTTCATCAAAGTTTACTGTGGAAGGGTTTAATGACTGGAAAAATGCAAGCAATCTATTGCGTCGACATGAAGAAAGCTCCTCACATAGAAAAGCTTTAATTTCACTGTTGATGCGTAAAAACAAAGGTGAACGTGTCGATTCCCATCTTGTGAAACAAATGGACATTCAAGAAAAGTATTGGCACAAACTTCTAGAGCGAATAATTGAAGTTGTGAAGTTTTTAGCAGAACGAGGCCTTTCATTTCGTGGCAGTCATGAAATTGTTGGATACCCTTATAACGGGAATTACTTAGGGTTGTTAGAATTACTGGCCAAGTTTGACCCTTTTCTGGCAGAGCATATAAGTACTCATGCAAACAAAGGATTTGGACATACATCATATCTATCTAAAACAACGTGTGAGGAATTCATCAATCTGATTGGATCCAGCATACTGCATCACATTCTCTGTGAAGTGACGAAATACAAGTACTATTCCGTTTCATTGGATTCTACTCCAGATATATCTAATATGGTCCAGCTGTCTTTGACTCTGCGCTATGTTTTGCCATCTGGACCAGTTGAAAGATTTGTGACGTTTTTGGATATGGAAGGTCATAGTGCTGAACAGCTTACTAAAAGTCTACTTAATTTTTTACAGGCAAATGACATTGATATTAAAGACTGCCGTGGTCAAAGTTATGACAACGCCAGCAACATGAGTGGCAAGTTTATAGGATTACAAGCACGAATTAATTGATAATGATAATTACTATGCAAATTAAAAATGTATGTGTTCAAATATGTTTGTGTTGTTTTATTGTTTTTTTTTTTAAATATAGGGCCCCTTTTTTAACATATGCTACAGGCCCCGCACTAGCTTAATCCGGCCCTGCATACATACATACATAATCAGAATCTTTATTCTCCAGAAAATACATTGATATATACTGACATGATATAATAAAATACAACATGGCATATGGGAGAATCATTAGAATTTACATAAAGTAAATTTACATGTCCTTTTTAGGATAGTCAGAATCATATTTGGTTCTCCTCTCTTTATCAAGCTCATGTATGGCTCCTCGAATACCGCTTGTGTACGGCGGTGGCCACATCCCGGGCAACAGTCTTGGCTGACTGGCTAAACTACATGGGTGGAGTAGGAGCAATCTTACTCAAGGAAATGTCCATCCCTAGTACACAAAGACTGAGACGGTGAGTGAGGCGGAGGAATCTGAGAAGATCAACGGCTCGCAAAGCGAAATAACAAAGTGTGTGGCGCACTAGAGGCATGTCGGACATAGAAAAAGACAATGGCTAGCCACCGTGGAAGGGATTGGGGCCTTACCACGTACTTCCTACAGAACGTAATGGGATCACAACAACAAGATAAGAACCGATATGTAGAGAACTCTCTGTCCCCTAGGGAAGAATCTACTGTACAAATTAACAGGGAAGAGGCAACTCCTCTAATGAGTAAGGAAGTACATAATGACGAGTGTTCCTTAAATTCTGTTGAAAGGGAGCATTCTGAGAAAGACCACCTAAAAACTAGTAGGAGAAGCCTAAAAATAGGAACATGGAATGTTAGAACTCTAAACGGAGAAGGAAAGCTTGACAATCTTATATTAGAGGCAACAGACATGAAACTCGATATACTGGGAGTTGCAGAGGCAAGACTTTTGGATACAGGCTACATAACAAGAGACCAGTACACGCTTATACACTCAGGAGGAGAAAAACATGAAAGAGGGGTAGGAATGTTGATAAAGAAGGAGTTAGAAAAATACGTATGTAGATACTGGACACACAATGACAGAATGATGTTACTAAAGATGAGAGCAAAGCCATTTGACATATCAATCTTACAAACTTATGCACCAACTAAAGATCACAGCGAGGAAGAAATAGAAGAATACTATGAAGAGCTACAACACACACTTAAACCAGTCAAATCTACAGATGTGTTGATAGTAATGGATGATATGAATGCAAAAGTAGGAAAAGGAAAATACAAGAAAATAGTAGGACAGTATGGATTAGGGACAAGAAATGATAGAGGAGACAGACTTATCCAGTTCTGTGAAGAAAACCAGCTGGTCATATGTAACACCTTTTTTGAACACCACCCAAGGAAATTATACACATGGAAAAGCCCAGGAGATGTAACAAGAAATCAGATTGACTATATCATGATAAAACATAGATTTAAGAACAGTGTCACAAATGCAAAGACACATCCTGGCGCCGACATAAATTCAGATCACAATCCAGTCGTCATCAAAGTAAATATAAAGCTGAAAAGAGCAGGAAACAGAAGACAGGAAGAACCCCAGATAGAAATATCAGCGCTGAAACAACCAGATATAAAACAGAAATATTTAATCGATGTCAAAAATAAATATCAACAGTTATTGACAGAAAGCATGGAGCAGTATAGAAGAGAAAACCCAGAAGAAAAAGCAACCGCAAAATAGGAATGCTTAAAAACAAGCATACAATCAGCAAATGCAAATTTACCTAAAAAGGAGTCTAAGAAAAATCAAATTTGAATGACAGATCTTGAGTAAAATGGCAGAAAGAAAGAAAGCAAAAAACACTCCAGAATATAAAACAATAGACAATGACATACGTACTATGTGTAGAGAAGCAAAAGAACGGTGGATAGAAACAAAATGCAAGGAAATAGAAGACTTGGAAGCAAAGCATATGACAAGAGATATGCATGAAGAAATAAAGAAATTATCAAATCGGTCGCGGTTTGCACAAGGAGGAAGCTGTATCAAGAACAAAAATGGTGTAATATTACTTGATGAGAAAGACATATCAAACAGATGGGCAGAATACGTAAAAGAACTATTCGAGGACAACATAGGTAAAAAACCATCACCAGATTCTAATGAAGGCCCAAACATTCTCAGATCAGAAGTAGAGAATGCCATTCATATGATACAAAAAGGAAAATCAGCAGGCATGGATAACATAAAAATTGAAATGATAGAAGCTCTGGAGAGCTTTGGTATAGATACAATCACAGAAATATGCAACGATATATACAATACAGGATATATATCACACGACATGAAGACATCAGTTTTCATAACATTGCCCAAAAAACCAAATGCAACAGAATGTTCAGACTTCAGAACAATCAGCCTGATGAGTCATGCAATTAAGATACTGCTCAAAATCATACAGGAAAGAATAAAAAGTAAAGTAGACAGCGAAATCCAAGAAGAACAGTTTGGTTTTAGACGGAACAGTGGAACAAGAGAGGCAATATTTTGCATAAGAATATTAGCAGAAAAAAATACAGAGGTCCAAAAAAGTATGTATATGTGCTTCATTGACTATAAGAAGGCTTTTGACAGAGTCCATCATGAGAAAATAATTGAATGCCTCAAAGACATAGGCATTGATGGAAAAGATATAAGAATACTCAGTAACCTTTATTGGGAGCAAACTGCCACAGTAAGATCTGGAAGGAATTATTCACCATACATAGACATAAAAAGAGGTGTCAGACAAGGTTGTGTGCTGTCCCCCTGCTTATTTAATTTATACACCAAAAAATTTTCAAACACATACAGGAAATACCAGGACTGAACATCAGTGGAAGGTCAATAAACAACCTTAGATATGCAAATGATACCGTGTTGTTAGCGGAAAGCGAACAAGAGTTACAAGAACTAGTGAAGCAAGTGAACAGTATAAGTCATGAATATGGACTCGACATTAATATTGAGAAAACAAAAACTATGATAACACTGACAAACAACATTTTTCTTTCTTATATAAGAATAAGTGTTCTTAGGTCAGTTTCTTGCGCTGATTTCAAATCTGAAATCCGTTTATCTCTATCACGTCGAGTTCTTAAGATATTTGTGAATAAATATATTTTTGGGAAACCGTTATTTGCTCCGTTTCATTTTTACTATATAACTTATTAAAAATTAATAAAAAGCAACATAATTCTACTTTTTATACTGCTAAAAGATGCATGACATATGTTACGCGATTTTTCAAATAGTTACTGTATTTTGAAATAATTCTGAGCAAAATATGGCTTCTAGAAGTTGTAGAAATTCGGCTGATCTGTTCTGTTACGTGTGCGTATATTTTACCGATCGTGTTGACCAGAAAAACTTTACACCATTACTAAAGAAAGCATATGAACTTTATTTCGATTCGAAAGTTGATGATGCAAATAAATCTTGGTAGCCAAATGCAGTTTGTTCGATACATTGGCAGGTTGGTTACGAAAATCGCCGAAGCATAAGTCGATGCCTTTTGGAGTGCCAGTAATATGGCGTGAACATACAAATCACACTACTGATTGTACTTCTGCTTGACAAATATCCATGCTTTCACTTTTAAAACTAGAAAGTCTGTGGTTTATTCAAATACTGAATTGGTTTCGAAACCAGTGCCTCATGATCCAATCACGTGTCCGATCCAAGTACCACCAGAACATAATCCGTTGGACGTGAATGAACCATCAGAAAGTGATAGTTTACCTGCATTAGAAACTAATTCTGACTCAGATTACATACCGGTGAATGATGGTGTTTACTTAATTAACCATTCAGGACTTTCAGATCTAATACGTGATCTCGCTCTTACCAAAGGAAAAGCGGAATTACTCGGTTCGCGACTCAAAGAATGGAATCTTTTAGCGCCCAATACTCCGATATCTAAATTTCGTCATAGACACAGAGAACTTGTTCAATACTTTGAGATGGATGATGACATTTGCTATTGCAAAGATGTAAACGGTCATGAGCACATAGTCAACGAATGGCGATTTTTCATCGATTCTTCCAAGACTAGCCTAAAAGCCGTGTTATTGCATAACATAAATTTATTTTCATCAATTCCAGTCACCTACTCTGTTCATATGAAAGAAACTTATGACAATATGGCTATACGTTTGGAAAAAATAAAGTACAATGACTACCAATGGCGGATTTGTGGAGACCTAAGGTCATTGCAATTCTCACGGGCATGCAGACTGGGTATACTAAATTTTGTTGCTTCCGATGTGAATGGGACAGCCGCAACAGACAGGAACATTATGCAAGAAAGGTGTGGCCTATCCGGGATCGTATGCAGCTCGGGCATAAAAATGTAATACACGAGCCATTAGTTAACAAAGACAGCTTCATTTTACCACTGTTACATATAAAGTTGGGGCTCATGAAGAATTTTGTAAAAGCGTTAGATAAAACGAGCAAAGCTTTCACTTATCTTCGAGAAAAGTTTCCGCAATTTAGCGATGCAAAGATAAAGGAAGGTATCTTTGTAGGACCTCAGATTAGGAAAGTTATTGCAGACAAACAATTCGAGAACTTGTTACATGGTAGTGAATTTCGCGCATGGATGGCATTCAAATCGATCGTCGATAACTTTCTGGGAAATCACAAATCTGTTGACTATGTTGCATATTGTTAAGCAGTGCATAGATGCATACAGAATTATGGGCTGTAACATGTCCCTCAAAATCCATTTGCTCGATTCACATCTTGACTTTTTCCCTGACAACCTTGGCGAAGTCAGCGATGAACATGGAGAACGATTCCATCAAGATATCGCCGTAATGGAGTCACGTTATCAAGGACGGTGGAGTGTGACCATGCTTGCCGATTATTGTTGGATGCTTCATCGCGATGTACACCATGCCATTCACCGACGAAAGTCGACTGCAAAGAAATTCAAGCCTACATAACTGTTATATTTCTTGTTCGAATGATGTTGTAATACTGTATGCGTTGTTAAAAAACTTCAATTGCGTATTTCTAGAGATCCCGACCTGATAGAGAAAAACGGTTTGCAGATTTAAAAACAGCGCATTAAAATTGACCAGAAAAACATAGAAATGTTAGAGAAAGAAAAAAAAAGTTTTTTTTTGTTAGTCAGTGTAATTAGCAAAACAGACGATAAACCCACATTAAAGATAAGCGTAAATGGGAAAATCCTGGAACAAGTCAAGAGCTACGTATATCTTGGTCATATAATAACAGAAGATGGCAGATGTGAAACAGACGTTCCATTTTCTGTACAACAGCCTTCACGGGAAGACAGCACTATACTAAAACGAGCGTCCTTTTCAGGGCGAACACAGCCGTCGGAATTCACTAAAATGGGTCGTACCAAGCCACAAGCGAAAAAGAGGAAGGTCTATAGAAGCCCTCAAACACTTGTCAGCAGCATCAAACAAGTACCTTCACAGAACAAAGACAGTCAGCAGGGGAGCACGATTACTCCAACTACTAGCGTCGGGGCCGGTCCCTCTCAGAAGCCGAACCACGCGGCCAGTGACACGACCGATGAACAACCCAAAGCGTCGAAGACAGAAGTCAACCAGGCTCCGAAGACTGACAAAGTAACATCACCGATAAAACACAATGTCGAGGCGGCGGCTCCAGTGTGCAGTGACCAGACAACAGCTGCAAAACACGGCCACAAAACTTCGAAGACAGAAGATAGCAATGTTTTGAAGCCCGTCAAAGTTAAAGCACCACCAAACCAAGATATCACAGTCGAGCCTCCATCACACAGCGACCAGACAAATTCGGTAAAACGAGATCAGAGGCAGACAACCAGCCAGAATGTGACTCAGTCCCGCAGACCGCACGCTCAAACTGAGACAGATGTCGGAACGTGCACCCTTCGAAAGCAAAAGAATGCCGTTTCCCACGTGGCACTGCAGGAAAGGATCATTAAGATCACTCAGACATCGGGAAGTGAGGCCTCGCTCAGGGCCCTACCCGACGACAAAGTAATCGGCATCCTTGAAGCAATAACGGGCAGGAGGAGCATATCTAAAGTTTCAAGACACGACAACGGAGTTATCCTAAATCTAAATAACACGGAGAAGACAAACCAACTGATGATCGAGCTGGAGTCCGGACACAAAGAAGTCCAGCTGCCCCACCAGATGAAAGCTACTGTGGAGATCTTCAAGAAGACCAAAAAGATAGTTGTGAGAGGGATCGACAACAGCCGGTCTACACAAGAAGTCCACAGCCGCCTACAAGAAGAAAACAAGAACATCAACATAACACAGGTTGAAAGACTGAAGACATGGGACAAGAAGGACACCAACTTGGTTATCATAACTATCGAAGGGTCTTCAAGACCAATTCAACTCAACTTAGACAATAGATGGAGAAAAACCGAAGAATACATTCCTCCTGTTATGCAGTGCTCAAACTGCCAACAATTCTCGCACACTAAGAAAACATGCAGGAGAGAGGCCGTTTGTCGATACTGTGCGGGGAGTCACACTTACAATGAATGTCCTGAGGCGAAAAAAGACACCAACTATAAAGAACGCAACCCCAGCAGAACCTGCGCAAACTGTCTCGGGAACCACGGGGCAAGATACCGTGGATGTCCGATCTTCTATGAGACAAAGACCATACTGAAGGAATCGGTAACAAAAAACATCTCCTTCAGAGAAGCAAGAAACCGAGTGACTTCAGGCGGCACTGTTAAACAGGAACAGCACACAAGAGCCCAGCTGGTAAAACTAACCACAGAGGTGCGAGACATAAAACAACAACTCAAAGTCGAGACGAACAAGAAACAAAACGAAGATTCAGATGATATAAGAGACGAAACAACAGGAACCTTACAGAGCGCCCAGGCAATGCTACAGAACATGAAAACCATCAAACACGAAATAGAAGTCGACATCACCAATCTCACAGAGCTAAAGAAAGAGAATGAAGAAATCCTCAAAAGAATTGAAACAGAGAGAAGGATCGCTGAGGATATCCTTACAAAAAGTAGAGAGCAAAACAAAGAAACTAAAGACAAAATAATAACCGAAATCGTAGAAGTACTAACAAGAAATCAAGAAAGAAGAAAAGAAGCGGAACACCAAATAATCATCAAAACCATAATGGGCTTCTTACCAAAGGTAATAGCAACAGCCATAGAACAACACGTAGCCAAAACAGACAACGAATTGTAGAGACCGAACAGGCAGCCAGTGGTCCTTTTCAGGACCAATCATCTCCAGGACTAGGAACGCGATACAAGAGAAGACGTTAACACCCAATATAACCGTTTGTAACCCGTAAGGCAGGAAATGAACACCATGAGAACGCCACGACACCATAAACAGACAAGCAGCGAAGAAGTATCCAGACAGTCAGCTAGCGGTCCTTTTTAGGACCAGTCCTTTTCAGGACTAACAGACGATTAGCACCGAAGAACCTAACACACAATATACCCCAATTATAACCAACTTTCAGGTTGAACAGGGTATAACAGCAACATAGCAGACAAAAGAACGAACGAACGAACGAACGATGTGAAACAGAAATCAAGAAGAGAATAGGAATGGCCAAAGCTACATTCAACAACATGAAACATATACTGACATCCAAACAGTTATCTCACAAATTAAAACTGAGAATCATAAAGTGTTATATATATTCTGCATTTCTGTATGGTGCAGAAACATGGACGATGAATAAGCATTTGGGAAAAAGAATTGAGGCTCTTGAAATGTGGATATATAGAAGAATGGGGCGTATCTCATGGAAAGAGAAGGAAACAAATAAGGAGGTCCTAGAAAATCTAGGTATGAAAAGAGAACTAATGAGGGAGGTCAAAGTTCGGCAGCTAAAATACTTTGGCCACATAAAAAGGCATAACACCTTGCAGAAGACCATAACAGAAGGGAGAGTTGAAGGCAAACGTGCAAGGGGAAGACAGCGCTATAAGTGGGAAGATAACATCAAGAGATGGACAGGAAAGAGTCTATCAGAGTGCACCACCAAGATAAGAGACAGAAGACGTTGGAGATCCATTACAGCCAACCTTCGTTGTGGAGATGGCAACTGATGATGATGATGAAATTTACATAAATTCATACAGCGTTAATGACGGCTGTTACATACTTGCACATACATACATTCAAACTTGTTTTCCTGTAGTTTTTTTTAACTACCTTTCCTTTCCTGCAATATTTTTCTGCAGTGGGATTGGAATAAATGAGTATTCTTTGTCAATTCTATTTTATGTTGAGAATTTCATAATTCCTATTATGTGATCTATTTTAGGTCTAGTTATCTTATTATATCACACTCTTAGCCCATGATAAACCACATCATTCTCTCATTATACCCGCATTCACTGGTCTTATTCAGATTTCTCTGTCTATTCTTACAGTTCTACTTTATCGGACGTCCTTCATTGCTGCACGGAGTAACATCAAAGAATTTGTTTTCTTAAGTTTGCGCGTAATATTTATGATATAAAAATAACAGTCTATGGCATTGTGAAAGTATATGAACCAGGAAGCTACGGTAGCAAATAATAGACACAACCGTGATGACATATGCTAATTAATAATGTAGAAGAAAAAAAAAGACGCTTTATTAGCAATAAAAGCCATGGAAACAGGGCAAAACAAAGATTTCTTGATAAACATTTATGGACAATTTATGTTAGAACACAATTTATGTTAGAACACAATTTATGTTAGAACACAATTTATGTTAGAGCAAAGAAGTAAACAACTGATGTATACACTGACAATGGAGGACATTAACCTGCTCGATGTAACTTGACTTTTAGATTTAATGACTAAAATAATAATAATGAGCGTCTGATTGGCTAAGCGGTTACAACGTTGGCGTTTCGGTGGAAAAGTTACCGGGTTCCGGGGTAGTAACCTGTTAGCTTCAAGCTCCAGTCTACCCAGCTGTATATGGGTACCTAACTCTGCTCTTGAGTTAGGGAAGGCAAATCCCGCTGTAAAAGGAACTGTCACTCCACCTCATAAAGCAGAAGATAATGGGATGAAGTCTCTAATACTTCATTCCCCTAAGGCAGTATTTACTAATTGACTAACTTTACCTTTTTATCAATAGTAATAAAGGCATGACATAAAAGTATGTAGGGGAATTGATGTGGCATCAGATCATAATCTTCTGTTAGATAAAATAAAGATAAAACTCAAGAGATATACAGTAGTACATAGCAATAGACAACGGTTTTACTGTAGGATATCTAAGAAATCAAGAAACAAGCTGACAAGCTGGACGATGCAGTGAATACTTAAGACCATTGACAGCAGATCAAAACTGTGTTGAATGGGACATGTGAAGAGTACTGGCCCCCAAAAAAAAGAATACCAGCACAAAGCACGGGTAACAAGAGAGTCCATTAAAAAAATCAACAACAACAAAAATCAAACAACAAGAAAGCATTTTTAAACAGAAACGAAACCAGAATTTCTAAAGCTAAGGCTCAAGAAGTGTGCAAAGAAGTGAGAAGAAGCATCAAGAGACAAGAAGAGTTGATATCATTGTGTACATATTTATTATACAAGCAGTTCAGGAAATTTTATGTATTATATATATATATATATAAGTTGTCGCATTCCGCTGACCAAAAACACTTTCCTCCTACTCATTCCAATTAAAATTAACGCTCAGGGAGTGTAAAAAGTCTGAGGAAGATGAAGTGGTGAATGGAAGCAGATTTCGCCTGATGAAGGTATCAGGAGATCCAATACTCAAAAGAGGTATTTGTTTCTCTTTTAGTTTGAGGTAAATATTTGTGGTACAAGTAAGTTGCCAGCAGTCGATGCTAGACACCAAAATCAGACAGATCTTGAAGACGCTTTATAGCCTTTGCAATTACCTCAGCCATAAAGCATGAGACGTGCTGCTGCCACAATATTTGATTTTTGAAGAGAACTTCAGTCCTAGGCATCCATGGGAACCAACAGCGGCTGAAACAGACGTCAACCGACCCCATGCTGGAAGCTCAGTAGCAACCAATGGACGTTTCGAAATATTTTTCTTAAGTTCCACCACAATTTAAATCATCCGGTGATGAGAAATCTCATCGCTTCATTTTTAAAAACAACTTTATTTATTTTATGTTGCTAACTCACAAGTGATTATTAAACCTGTTTACATGAAACTTCAAAGCTATAGTTGGTTTAATCACTATTGAGTGAAGTGTCTGCACCTGTATGAATCATACTGTTTTTAAAACATAAAATAGAGAGCTATAAGATTAAAATTTTGCCGAATCATCATCAGCTGCGAGCTCAGAAATACGAGAGAAAATATAATACCTCACAAAAGGGGTGGGAGAATAATATGTTCATGACAGCTTAGATGATCGCAGTTGTTTTGCTTGCTATTCTTTTAAATCCTGCGAGGCTCCCTAAAGTAGAAGCACAATTTTTCTATTTATATCTCTGTCAAGAGTAATCTTCAGCGAATATTGACACCCTTGTATACTCTCATCATTATACTCTAAGTTTGGTCATTGTTTGGCAATACTGTGGAGCAGGGGAGACAATACCGTCACATCTGTCAAGTACAATCCTGTTTAATATGATTTTCTAGCACTGAAAGTAACACCATGGCTCTGCAATTTGTGAACTCTTGTGAATCTCCCTTCTTAGGCAACTTAATCAGTTTTCCATCCATTTCGCAGGTATTTCTTCTCTCTCCCAGTCTTTATCTTACTTACTTACTTACTTAGTCGTTCCCCTTCTACCGTGAGGTGTAGAGGTTTGGAAGAGAGAGCGCCAGACCATTCCATCAGCTGTCTTCCTCCCGGCCCGGCTCCACTCCAGTCCCCGGTCCCCCAAAGACTGTCCAACGTTGTCCCCCCAGCGGACCCCGGGCCGCCCCGGAGGCCTGGACCCCCGGCCCCCTGTCTCCCACGCCCGCCGCGGCAGCCGACCCTCTCCCACTCCGCAGACATGGCCAAACCATCCCAGCCGGGACTGCCCCACCCGGGTCCGCAGCGGATGGGACCCCAGGCCCCGACGGATCGTCCGGCCGCGGACCACGTCTCCCCTTGCCACTTCAACCACCCTCCTCAGACACCCCACCTCCGAGGCCCGGATCTGGCCCCCGTGGGCTGCAGCCACCGCCCACGACTCGCATCCACACGTCAAGACTGGGACAAAGGCGGAGCGGCACACAGCCACCCCCGCCCTCCCACCAACCCCCCTCCCGCCGAGGAACCCACGACCCACGGCCTGAAAAAGTCTCCCAGCCGCCGCCCCCCGAGCGGCCAACTCCTCCCCGATGCCCCCCCTTCGGTCCACAATAGCTTCGAGACATCCAAAGTGGCCGACCCGCTCCAGGACCCGTTCCCCCAACCCAATCCGATGCTCCCTCCCCTCTCGCGACACCACCATGGACCCTGCTCCAGAGCCGCCTACGACCATCCCTCTCCTCTCCAGCCCCCCCCCCCCTCCAGACCCGCAGGCCGGACCGGAGACGCGCCTCCGATCCAGCAATCAGGGCAACACCATCAGCAAATGCCAGCTCCGAAACACAAACCTGTCCCATCCTCCAGCACCCCACCGAACACCCTCCCGTTCCCTCCCCACATGCCCCGATGACATCGTCCATAAGGAGCATGAAGAGGTAAGGTGATAGGACATCACCCTGTCCCACACCAGTGGCGGTCCCGAACCCCCCTGACCCATGGCCCGCTGTCCTCACATAACTTCCGCAAGACCTGTAGAAGCTCTGTACAGCATGAATCAGAGGCGCTGGAATATCCCTCCCTGCCAAACAGTCCCAAAGCCTGCTCCAGGGGACCCTGTCAAACGCCCCCTCCAGATCCATGAAACAAAGATGGATCTCACTCTTATACCCAAGGGCCCTCTCACCCAGCTGTCCGAGTGTGAAGATTAGGTCCCGAGTACCTCGGTTTGCTCGGAATCCGCACTGGACCTCATCCAACTGTGGCCCAGCCAGGCGTCGGAGTCTCTGCTCCAGGACTCTAGAGCAGATTTTACCAGGGACACCGAGAAGGGATATGCCTCCATGGTTTCCACACCGTCGACCGCCACCCCTTTTGAAAACTGGTGCCATGATGGCAATCTCCCAATCCCCCGGTATGGTCCCGTTGCACCACGCCGCCCGTAGGACCCCCAAGAGCAACAGGTCGCCCGACAGGTCGCCCGATGCTCCCATGCACCCAACCACCTCCGGTGCCACACCATCATGCCCCGCTGTCCCGCCCATCCCGATCCTCTCCAGCGCTGCCCTCAGCTCCTCCATCCCCATGTCACCCCCACCATCATTAGCCTCCTCTTCCGTGTCAGTGGCCACCACCCCTGATGCTTCATCATGCTCACCATCCAGGAGCCCCGAGAAACACCCTTTCCATCTCTCCACCACTTCCCCCGGGGCAGCAAGCAACCTGCCCAGCCCGTCCTTTATAAACCCGAGAGGGCATTGTCTCTCTCTCTCCATGCTCCCCAGGGTCCCATAGAACAATCTCTGGTTTTCCCGCGCATCCCCCTCCAGCTTTTCTCCAAACTCCCCCCAGGACCTCTGTCCCGCCGCCAGCACCCCGTTCTCCGCCCCCGCTCCGAGCGTCACACACTCTCCATATCCCTCCATTTGTCCCGCCGTGTTCCTAGCCCCCAAGCACTGCCTCCATGCCATCCTCCTCTCCCTCACCTTCTCCCCGACCTCCTCCGTCCACCAAGGCGCCCCCCCTCCCCGGTTCCCAAGTCGGACCCCACCGCACGCCCCCGCAGCAGCCGTCTCCACGATATCCTTGAATTTATTCCAGAGGGTTTCCAAGTCATCAGGTCGCCCCCCCGCGTCGCTCACCGCTGTAGCAACAAGCCCCCGACATCTGGTCTCAACCTCTGGCTCTCCCAGCCTGTAGGTCCCAACGCCCACCCCTCCCGCTCGTTCACCCGGCCTCCCGCGCGATGCTGGGCAGCCCCCAGGCCGAGCAACCCCCCCAGCTGCTCACTTGATTGTTAGCAGGTAGTGATCACTTCCAATCTCTGGCCCCCTCCAGACTCTTGCATCTCGGACATATCTGAATGAGCTTCTCCGAACAATGGCATAGTCGATCACTGACTTCTCATTCTTGGTTGGTTCACATCTAGTGTATGCATGTATGCGCTTATGGGGGAACTTTGTGTTTGTAATGATCAGACTCTGCTCACTGCAGAATCTAAGGAGTCGCTTTCCATTGTCATTGAGAGCATCTTCTCCATATCTTCCGATAACTCCACTCCAGTCTTTATCAAGTAATTTAAATAAAACCCCTGTAGCGATGTCTATATCAGCCTTGATGGCCTCTGCAAGAATACCATCTTGACCAGCCGCTTTTCCATCTCTTAGAAGCATTATGGCTTACTTTATTTCTTCCTTTGTTGGCATTTCACATTTGACTTGCAGAAACCATCTGCTGACTGGATGTCGGGGGGATTTTGTGGAGCTGGTCTATTGAGAAGGTCCTCAAAATGTTCTGTCCACCTCTTCATTTTCTTTGTATATCGCTAAGTAATTTATCATTCTAGTCTTTATGAGACCATTTGCTTGCTTGTATTCACTGTTAGTTTATTTGTACTGTTGTACAGGTCTCCCATATTTCCTTTGGCTGCAGTATCGTCTGCCTCTCTGGCCCACTACTCAAAACGTCTCCATATAAGCGAAATTTTCAACCTACGCAAACAAGCTGCTACTTTGAGGAGAAGTTCAATCAGGAGCAGTCTGTCTTAGCACCTAAAATATCAAAACAATTGCAAATAAGTGTCTGATTTTGGTAGGAGTCTGTTCCCCCACTCTCATCTCTCATGTAGACCATTGCTACCTGACAACATAAGACATTTTTCTTTTCGCGGGATTTTCAAACTCCATTACTGTGACGGATGAAAATATAAGCTCTCCCTGAAGTGTCAGATGATAATAATAAAAGTACCCTTGAATAGCACCGGGGGCCCTAAATTTACGTTGAAATTAAATCGCCAACGTGGATCACACGTGGAATCCCCACGGGTGCTTATTAGTATGCATTATTCCACGTGGATTTCCCCACGCGGGCTAATTAGTATGCACATGGTTATCACGAGGGCAGCCAGGACATCGCTTTGTCTTAATTTCCGTTTAGCCACGCCTACTGTCTTATTTCTCGAGCCATTAAAAATCAAGCTATTTCGCTACCTCTTTCTGTCATCCCATCAAGAAGACGGCGCCAGAGAAACGGCAAGCGGGCAGTTTTCAGAGACTGTTGTAGTCTCTAAGAACGTAGCAGAGTTTTACACCTCCAGTTGACACACTGACGCGAACTGGTCTAAGAGGGTGAGAAATCTCTGCCGGACGAAGAGATACGGGGAAAGTATAGCGGTAGATAGTGTGTAATAGAGCTTTGATCGGTGGGCCCAGTCGAAATAGTTCCCTAGAATCATGAGAGGTGAGGAATATCATATATATATAGAAATCTCTGAAAAATGCAGTTATCATTCGCGCCAGAGAGTTGAAGAGGAGGCTAGCTCATATTATTAGAATCTAACAAGATTTCTTTGGATTTCTTCTACACGTGGAGTCTGAATTCATTCTGTGTTCTGCGGTAATATATATTAGAGTGTTAACGTGTAAAGTTCATTTATTTCACTGGATTTTTTGTGTTAATTTAAACCTATTAAATAAACCTATAGCAAAGTTCTTCAGATGTAAATCGAAATTGTAACTATCCGTTACTTCCCGAGATAATAGATGTGTAACATAATTATAAAACGCTAGGTGATCGTAATTGTTTAATAACCATATATTTCTATTTCATCTTGTGTAAATTTTAAGTAATTAACTGTTTATAGCTACTGGTAAAAGCGATACATTAGCTAGTCACTCGTGTTGTTCTTTTTAATATAAATAATTAAATACCGGAGTGATTTTACAGATCTTACATAAAAACGAAAGTGTTAGAATATAATTATAGTAGGAGACACCGATGGTCCTTTGTGTCCAAAATTCTTGACCCCCCACTACCTTCTTTTCGCTCGATTCCATTACCTGCTTTTAATTTACTCACAACTCTGTAGACAGTCCGCTCAGGAATGTTCAAGGTTTTAGAAATGTTGGAACATGTTTGATTTCCTTCATTCCAAAGCTCTGAAATTAACATACACTTTGACTTTGTGTCCATTTTCTGCCACTAGCATTAGAAATTGTCGTCTGCTCTATTATCAAGGGACTTTACTCTACGCTAATTTTTTTTTACTTTTGGTAGTGTTTGCTCACTTAAGTGGAGTGTAAATTTGGGGCAGAACATGTATATTTAATTAGATTTCAGCATATTTAGCTAAGCAATATGACTGCCATTTTTTTTGCAAAGTACTGTATATATATATATATATATTTATTTATTTATTTATATTTATTTATTTATATTTATTTATTTATATTTATATTTATAGATTAGATAGATAGATAGATAGATAGATAGATAGATAGATAGATAGATAGATAGATAGATAGATAGATAGATAGATAGATAGATGGATAGATGGATAGATGGATAGATAGATAGATAGATAGATAGATAGATAGATAGATAGATAGATAGATAGATAGATAGATAGATAGATAGATAGATAGATAGATAGATAGATAGATAGATAGATAGATAGATAGATAGATATTTACCTCTAAACAGAGATATACCGTTATAAGAGGAAATTTGCTGAAGTAACTCAGCTGGGGTCTTCAACCGGCTGAAAACCATTGCTTAAATCCTTCACAAAAGGCGGCGGACAGATATAAGTTAACAAATGTTCAGCGCTAAGCAGTATTGTTCTTGACTTCTGAATTATCTTGTGAAACTCCCGTAAGGTAGAAGCGTCATTCCTCTTCTATCTACATCTCTGCCAAGAGTAATCTTGTGCGAAGATAGACACCTTTGACAACACAGTTAGATACTCTTGAGTTTTGACCACTGTTGGACCACTACTGCAAAGCAGGGGAGGCAATCCGTGACAAGACTGTATAATGGCATGTGGTGTTAACCCTTGGATAACAAGGTGGATAGCAGCTGCCTTAATGGAGAGATCAGTTGCATTTCGCTTGGGAACTTGGATATTAGAACCAATGCGCATTTTCCCGGGACTACCCCAGGGTTCTCCAGTATCACCAGTGCTATTTAACATCTACACAGCAAAAGTAGCAACCTTTCAACCAACAGGACTGGGACGAACATTAACTTTTGCAGATGACATACTCATATAAAGAACTGGCTCAGACAAACAGGAAATGCTCCAAGGTATACAAGAGACACTACAGGCGGTTTCGAAATGGTGTGAGGAAAGCGGATCAAAGGCCAATCCCAACATGGCTTGTGTGATGTGGGGCTCTTTGCACAACTCTATAGTGACAGCAGATCTTCCAGACATCACTTTCAATGGGCAGAACAATGTAAGGCAAAACAGGCTGAAGTATGTGGTGTCGTACATTTAGATAGGTATTAGAGATATATTTGGTCCCGTCTGAATAGAACAGAAAAATTGGGGTTATCTGAGAAAGAACGTGTTAGAATAGATTCCACGAGTGAATAGATTAAGGTGAAGATCTATCTCTGGAATGAGTGAATTCTCTAGTCCAGCCTATCTATACGACTATCTTTAGGTAATAGACAATCTATCAAACCTCCCTATAAATACAATTATAAGTTAACTACTCACACACACACAGTTATGTGACAACAGAACTCACAAACGTGAAAACTATGGTAAATGGAGATTGGGGCTGACCAACACAATTAATTAATTTTGTTTAGTTTATTATCACTTAAACTTTACAACATCAAACATATAGAGTCAATATAATCATTGTGTACAGACGTAGGAAAATAACCCAATAAGTGCTCTCCCCTCTTGTTGAGAGAAGATCCCACAAGAAGTTAGTAACCCAAAAGGTCAAAGATTAACACTAGGGTACAGAATAGACAGTAAAGCAAAGAACAAAGTTCCTAGTTAATCTATCCCGTAAATAACAGTATTTGCAAAGAAAATAAAGGATGGTACAGTTTCCATAACTAGAACGTATTCACTCTCACTCTGTCATTCGTGGCCACATCAATCACGCCTTACCTAATACTTGGTTAACAACCTCTTGAGCGTAAACATCAATGTACGTGTATCATAATCCAGTGTTGTGCTTCTCCAAAGTGAGCCCCAGTTCCTTCACGAATAATTAATTTTCCTAATGCGGAACGCCTACTTTGGTGGTGGGTTATTGGATATGAAAATGTCACATCAGATAACTCATGCAGCAAAATATAAACCGCGATCTAGTGTTCACAGTAGACAGTAGACAGTACTTCCAATAGCTAAAGGAAACATCTGGATGATAAACTGTTAATAAAGATGATGAGGGTATATCCAATCGGTTTTTCTCTCTGGGGTTGAGTGCCGATTATGAAACAACGTATTCTACTGGATAAATTCACTTGGAAACACGACTGTCAGTAGTCGGGAAAAATGTTATATATCTATTTGGCCACAGCGGGCTGATAAAATTGAATGCAAAAATCTGGTATTTTGCATGTCCAGTTATGATTAATCTTATTGTTTATATTTTTGGTCTCTCTCTGGATGAAGCAAGAGGACCAAACAGGTCAACATCGAAGACACAATAATAACAAGAATTGTTACTAGTGCTATTAGACCACTGGCAGCTGGTTTGTGATCAGCACTAAATTAGGAAGAAAACAAAACATTTAACCACCATATCAATATCCTATCCTATCACGCGTAAGGGTAAGATCTCTTATCCTCTTCGTCATCTAATTAAATTAAAAGGCACACGCGTCTTAGCCTATCTTATCACGCTTCGCTCAACTGGTACGGGTTGGGATTTAGGTATGCGCCTTTCCCCTCCCGCCCAGTAAAACACTCAGCGCACAATATCAGTGTTAATTTAATTATGACTACTTTAAAAAATATCGCTTGTCATTACTAGCTATTTGTTTCGCCACATGATATTACACTAGTCACTTATATAATTACACATAATGAATTAGAAGTGAATTGTTTTCCGTCAATTATCAGTTGCCTAGTGTATTTATTAGTCAATTAAAACATATCTTCCTGTGTGATAGCGGGTGATTAAATCTACATTACAACTGAAACAAAATAGCTATGCGTTATTTAATACGCTAGTCTTAGCACCTAGAAAATTCCAGTGAATTATAATGATAAACTTAACACATTAAATCACGTAAATGCTAATTTCTATTACCGCAATCAGAATTGAAACAATCTCCAAGGAATGCTATAACACACTTTCACAATGGCTCTAGAATAACGAGCTAGATTATCCAAAATTTCTGAGCGACTAGATAACTGACTTTGAGAGGACGGAGTATTTATACAGAAATGGTGTTATTATCACTAAAGGGTGCGATAATTCACGCCTTCGGCCATTTCAGGGAAAATCAACGAGTTCGACTCCCGAGGTAAAAGATTTTCCTGTTCGCTCACTCGCGAGGCCGAAACGACATCACAAGACCTGGCCATGCGAGCAGGCCTTCTTTGATTTCGTCCTTCTGCCGTAGATCAAATAATTACGTCCTCTTGGATCCCGGACATCAAATGTGATCGGTAAATATTATTATCGCCCTTGCATTTGCTACCGACGTCTGATCTGTCACTATCAATGATTGACATCTCAGCTCGCTTAAGAACTCAGGTAAACACCCCGGTTCTCTCCCCTCTTGTTAAGACCGTCGGGTGCAAAAATTTGTTAACGCTCATTAGTGCATGTAAACAGGAAAAATAGGCGTGGCTTCACAGTGAGTCTATAGACAGCGAATTGCGTGGTTTTTGCGTAGCAAAATTATGAACCTTAGATGGCGAAGCAAAGGTGGTCGGATCACTGTGGCTGTATTTACATATATATGTGACATGTGGGCGTAACAATTGATCGTGGGCTATCGTTCAAGTATCATGTCGAACTGATCATACAGAAATGCAAGCGAGGACAGGCAGCTTTAAAAACAATGGCTGCTGCGCGCTTGGAACATAGACTACTGTTTCTCCTTATTATCAGCTTGTGATTTCAGTAATCGAGTATGAGCTATGAATACGCACGCTGTCAGTGTCACAATGTGAACGACTGGAACGCATTAAAAATGAAGGGATGCGACTCTCAAGCCATGCTTCGGAAAGTTCAGAACGGATGGTTGCGGCAGGAATGGAAAACTCAAGTCTTCAAAAACTAGTTTGGATCTACTGTCCTGGTCATGCAGGGGTACGTGGCAATGAGAGAGCTGACAGACTGGCCTCCAGAGGACCAATAATGGGGACACTGGACATGGATAAGGGAGAGATACTAAGGGCAATTAATGATCGCCTGCTAGATAATGACAATGCAATGGATGAATCAACAAGGCTGAGACTGTTGGAGTTTGGCATCAAACGTGGGACTAACAGAGATGGACGTGAGAGAGGATGCATCCGTCGTATGTACAACTAGCGTGCTACAGGTACAATCAGCATTCATACTCTTCGACATTTGCTGAGGGAGACTGAGCACCTATGGGTTTGCCCGGAGTGCAGTGAGGTCGATTCTGATTAACAAAAACAATAATAATAACGAGTAGGTCTACTCTCTTTTAGTCTCCTCCTAGATTACAACTGAGAACTACGCCTGTAAGCTTTCTAAAAATACAGATAGATTGTAATAGCAAATATAATTATATTAATTGATAAAAGGATTCATTCCCGCTTCCTCAGGCCGGACAGAAAAAGAAAAAGACAATGCAACATAACGAGACCGGATGAGAGATGGAAATACAGCATAAGGAACAGAAAAAAGGAACAATGATTGACCCCAGAAAACTCGAGAAATAGGAATGCGAAACAAATGTGATACCGAAACATTTCCCATGCCAAACAACTACACGTGACATTGTTGCAAAACAAAAATGTGCTTCCGATTAAGTGCTTTCTAACAGACAGAAGGAAACTCCATGTAGAAAGTGTAACGTGACCTTTAGTAGAGTGACACGTGATCTTAATAGAATTACCACAAAGTCGTAAGCACAATGAGCAGTATAGACTCACTCTAAATCAAATATGATCAATTCATTTGCAGTCTTTGTCCTGATCCGGACAAAAATTCTTAGAGAAATCTAATTTCGTTGACTCGAAAATTCCAGTGTAATTGTTTTTCATTCACTGTGCCTACGTATTGATTGTTGATTTCTAAAAGTAAACAGCCTACCGTTAAGCTGCGTTGCGTGCCTGTGAGTTTGGCAGGCTCCGTGAAATTTCATGACGTTCCGGTATTTAAACATTTCTGGTAGTTTAGTTTCATCAAAATGCCATCTGTGAAGTTGCTGACCGTTTTAATTGCGATCTGCATTATCGTCTTCTCGTTGGAATCCATTAAATTTCTGGGGATCAATTTAGAATAGAATGTGACAAGGGAGATCGGTCGTAACATCAGATAAACAGACCAAAGACTGAACGATAACCATACCGAATATAGAACGTTCTTTAGGCGGACTTTTAGAAATTATGACTTCTATTTTAGTTTCTTCAATAACGCAAATACTTTGTGAATTGCGTGGAGGGTTTTTAACATTCGATTCAGGATAATTAAAATAAATAGCTTAGTTTAAACTCTTTCTTCCCCTCCCCTGGTCCAATTGTAACAAACCTGCCACCGTGGTGACATGACAAAATGTGTTGACTTTCCTGGCAGATTGATTTTAGCTTGAGTTAACATAAGCTGCTGTAAGTAAAATTAAGATTAATTATACCTTAACTGTTGGAACATGGAAAGTCCGGGCACTAATGCAAAATTTTAAATTAGATAACATTAAGAGGGAAAATTGGACAAATTTATATGATAGGAAGCTCTATACAGTGCGATACAAAAGGAGGCAATCTGATCATCAGAAGGCTCCACCCCTCCGTCGATCAAGTGTTTCAGCCCTTAATCTCCTTTACACTCTAAGGGGGGCGGGCCCTCTGTTAGTACGACTGCGAAAGCGATATGCCGGAATAGGTTAAAATATATTTATACAATTACACAATTCTTTATTGCGGGGAAATAAACATAAAATAGGGATATATATATATATTACTTTTTAAAAAAGATATTTGCTTTTTTGGCAGTCGTATAGCTGTTTTCATTTCGCTGTGATTCAATTATTCTTGATTATGTGTGCCAGAAATTTTTGTGCCTCTGCTTATCGAAAACAGTTATTAATTGAAAATAGCAATTAACTCGTCAAGAAATGACGGGCAAGAACTGTGGTCTTTGCTTTCTGTGATATAACCTCAAGACGACACTATTTCTCCTGTGTTTAGTTTCTTCTTTTCCACTGCCGTACCGAGCAAGTAAACCCACCAATACACAAAGACATTTGGAAACTATAATTTAAAAAGCAAAACGCTTCTGAAATGATCAAACAAATTAAAACTGTGAGTTGATTTAATAGTTTAGGTGTATTTATATAAGGACCACTCAAAATTTGTTTCTTGCTTTTTAAACTGTATACGCGTATATAGTGACAATTCAAATCCATATATATATATATATATATATATATATATATATATATATATATATATATATATATATATATATATATATATATATATATATATATATATATCTATATGTAAATTAGTCAGTAATGTACGGTTCAGAAACATAGGTACTGAACAAGCAATTAGAGGAGAGAAATAAGGCCTTTGAAATGTGGATATATAGAAGAATGGGGCGCATCTCAGGGAAAGAAAAGAGGTCCAAGAAGACCTAGGAATGAAAAGAGAATTAATGAAGGTGATAAAAATTAGATAAAATATTTAGGCAATGTAAAAAGACTTAAAACTTTACTAAAGACTTTAATAGAAGGAAGAGTTAAGGGCAAACGTGCAAGAGGAAGATTGCGCTGTAAGTACGAAAATAACATCAAAAAATAGATAGGAAAGGTTCTATCAGAGTGCACAATCAAGACAAGAGACAGAAGACGTTTCAGATCAATTGCTGCTGACCTTCGATGTGAAGATGGCAACTGATGATGATGACATCAAGGATAAGAAAGATAAACCATGAAGATGATAATGAAGACGATGTTGATGTTCTCTTATAACGAGACTCTGGTTCCGCGCTATTTACTCGTATTGAGCCCTAATCTTTGAAGTCCCTGAAGCTCTGTCAGCATCAGACGTCTGTTAGCTTCTTACAGCGCTAGTGATAAATCGTATTATCTTTTCAGCCAACATTATACTCTCTTTCCATTAAAAGGGCAGAAGAAGGGACAACGAAAGATAGTTAAATTCAATTTGTCCAATGTGGTCTTTTTCACCCAAGTTCGTACGTTTATTATGCAAATAATATCAAACACCTACGTCTGCGTACATTTCTCAAGCTTTCCTCGTAACGTTAAACCAAAATCGGTAAGTGGCCAGAAAGCGCGAATTAAATGAACACGGCGATCGTCACGTGACAATTCCGATCCTTTACCCATTCTCTGTTTACAAAACTTTTCAGTGCAGAGGCTGGTAATTTGGTTTAAATATCCCCACCATGTCGGGCCAAAATGGGTCGAAGCCAGAAGAGATAGCTTAACCCTTAAATTATCGGTGATACTCGTTATAAAACCGTTGCCGTCGATGCTGGTGGAGTTAATGTCGGTGCTTCAAATATACGGATTCGATTTTCTAGTGACATTTTACCGTATAAACTCGATTCCATATTTATAAAATGCAAGAATTTTATGATCAATAAATTTTCTATATTCTTTTCTTTTCTACCCGTGTCCTCTACTTTATTATCGCTCTTTTATCCTTTTCCTGGTTTTTTTCACATTCGTTTGTTTGCGACAAAATTTACTTTCCCATTCTGGCTTTACTGTTTCTTTTTCTCATACTAGAAACGCACTTTATTGCATAATCGTGTCAGTCCCTGGACGAGACGAAATACTGTGAAATTCGTCTCGATAGACATGGGATGGCAGACATATTGTCTAACATTTTCAACTGACACGGCGCTCTACGGTTACGTTTCTCGGCGAGGTGTGGAAACTGCCACCAGCATCGCTCAGAAATGAGACAGGTCGTCGTAGAAGGTGTGAAGACGCACGTTTGGCAGTTATGGGCAACGTCTAAGTTAATGGGAAGTGTTAAGAGAGAGAGAGAGAGAGAGAGAGAGAGAGAGAGAGAGAGAGAGAGAGAGAGAGAGAGAGAAAGAGAAGAGGGGGAGTCAGGGGTTTTGGAAATAGCGCGCATCCTTTGTCTGTTTCATATATATCTACCCAGGAGTGGAAACTTGATTTCATTCAATCTCCAAGTTGCAGTAGACGTGATCGCTTCGTTCTAGATACTTATATTTATAAGTGAAACTCTGAGTTTCGTTGTGATACGCGTAGTTCTGTTTGGAGGTAACTTTATAATATCTAATAGGTTGAGTGATTAAGTGTTAAATCGCCTATTATATTTCACCAGTTAGATTTTTGTGCAGAGAAATTAATTTATAAGTCTGTTATATTCTCTAGTGACGTGTTTCAGTGGAAAGCAGAATAAATTATAATTTCTAGCTTAAACTCATGCAGCTATCAATAAAATTAATTTAACCGCTAAATACTCAGTCGAGAATATTTTAAAACTAACTTATAACTGCACTGATTCATCATTGAGTATTGACGAAATACGTATGTATTTCTAATTCATGAAGGTTGATTTTATGAATTATACCTTATTTCACGGGAGTTTTAAACGATAAGTCAAGCTCTCCGCTTGCAGTTTATAATGTAAGTTATAACCGAGTACATAGTATGTATAAATATTTTATATGTTGTTTTTTCTTTATTCAGTGAAAACTGAGGTAGCCCAACTCTACCAGCGTTTTGTACGGAGAAATATCTGTGAAGAACTAAAACATTTTTTTTTCTTAAAAGACTAGGGTGTATAAAGTAAAACCTGTCTAGATTGCATTGGCATCCAGAACGACAGAGTACCCAGTACATAAACTTTTTTATAAGGATTTAATGAAGTAACGGGCCCATCGAGCCTGATTTAATTCTTCCAGAGAAAAAAAAACCTCAAGTACATTTCAGCCTTGTGGCAAGCAAAATATTAATATCAGTAACCTTCCGACGGAGTTGTGACTAGTGGTGTTGTGACCAAATAAATTCCTATACTGAGAGAAGGCAGTTACCTGACATTCCTAATTACTAGAAACCTAAGCTATTGACACTGTGCTCGCTGTTAACGTTCGTGCCTGGACAATTTTAATGTGACAGAACCAGATATCCTAAAATAAGTATAACCAAGAAAACGTTCCCTGAAGTAGTGAATTCAACCCGTCTTTTTGGAACTGGGGTTCTCTTGGCCAAGACTACCATTGGAGAGTCTGTATGTGCATGTCCTAAAAATTGTGTTTCCAGAAGTTGCTATCACAGCTGTAAGTACGAATGAAAGCACGTGATCACGGCTGACCGAATAGAGTGAATGCAGGACTGAGTGATTCCTTTATTGTGGTATTTTGGCACCCATTTTGCTGTCTTAAATTTCTTTATGCACGTTTGTTTTGTTGCTAACAATATTTTTCCTTAGGATAGATCAGAGTATCCAAGTCTGTTCATACCTTTAAAGGGAAATCTTAGACTAAATCATATGTATCCGTGACTCTTTGGGGCTATCACTTTTCTTCTAACAGGACTGTGGGCTATACATCGAGGGAAAGGATCATACCAATGGGTCTATCATTCTTGTAGCAATTCATTGACTTTATGACTATTTGTATATGTTCGATGTAATTTTATATGTTGTGATGGAAGTTTATTATGATAATTAAACTTCACATAAACTTATTCCAGTGTGTCGGTCAGTTCGTTCCCAATTATCTATATTTCCATTGTCATAGTTTCACGTCTGTGTGTCTATTGTAGTCACTTATGTGTGTGTGTGTATGGGAGGTATATATATATACTACTATATATTATATTAGATTTGTCTGACTAATCTAACTCTGTTGTAGATGATAGGCTGACTGAGAGAAGCTTCTCGAGTGTCAGAGACAGAATCTACTATATTTCCTCCACCTCACTCGTGAAATCTATTTCTATTTTATCACCTCCCACTGAGCTATCACTTATGTCTATGTCTATTCAGAAGGGACCAAACTAAGTCTTAATCACCTATCACAAATCTACGGCAAATGAGGACTCGTCCGTAGGATTTTTTTTAAACTTAGAATAGGAAGATTTTTTAGAAGAGGCAGACGAATTACGAAACGAGTACGACAATATCAGCTCGTCTGTAGATTCTTTATTCTGAAATAGAGTAAGAGTGTGATTGTCTCGCGGTATTGTGTATCTTTTTAAAAATAACTATTCCCCTAGACTAACGATCTGTTTATGGGCGTGCTGACCACACAATTAATAATTGTTTTTCCACAGCATTTTGAGTAATATACATTTGAGTTACAGGTTGATTTTGTCGGAATATATGTTAATTATTGATTTTGTAATACTAAACGCTGGTAAAGTTCGTGATTGTCTAGCAATCACAGGGTTCTGAAGAAGTAGGTGTTTGAGCTAAGCTAAGGAGTGCGTTCAGACAATTACGTCTTGTTAATTGCCTCCCTTACCCTAACTGTCTTCAGGGGTGAACTTGTAGTGGACTTTAAAAATTAAGGGATTTTTTTTTTCTCCTAAAAATTTTTGCAATAATTATTTTGTTACCACTGTAGCAACGTATTTTTCAGTGAGTAATCTTAACTACCATTTATTTGGCGTAGTCGTCTGCATTAGAGCTTTTAGAACCAGGAATAGCAGCGATAGTTCGATACTATATCATAGGAGGAGGTATCCCAGGTTAAAGTATATCATCTTTTTGTTTGGTATTTTCTCGTTAGTGGTAGGAATCAGTGTATCCTTTTTCTTACTTCTTCCTTGAGTAGTCTCAGTCACTGATTTATTATGGCCAAGAGGGCGAAACTGAGGCAGATGCTCAGACAGAAAGCAATGGAAGAGGGACTGGACGGCGACGAAGCGAAAGCTTTCGTCAGGGACGAACTTGAGAGATATGATGTGGAGTAGAAGGAAAAAGCAGCGGAGAGGAAAGAAGCGGAAGAGCGTCAATTACAGCAGAAGAAGATTGAGGAAGAAATGGAAATTCGCAGGATGCAGCACGAGGAAAGAGAAAATGAGCAACGACGACAGCATGAGTTGGTGCTTAAGACTCTAGAGTTCCAAAGCCGTGCTGCTGCCTATACCTCCAGCAATGGAGAGTCTTCTCCTCCTCATTCTTCCTTAACTGATCAATATAACACTCAATCTCTTCACCTCACCGCTATGTCTTTCGCTCTAGAATCTTTCCCTTGTCCTAATGAGAAGATTGACACGTATCTAGAAAAATTTGAGAAAATTGCAACTCTGTACGGTTTAGAGAGGTCGCGTTGGAATATGAAGCTTTCCCAGGTTTTAAAAAGTTCTGCGTATGATGTTTACGCCAAACTGGAGAGCAGCCAACAAGACAATTACGACGTCTTGAGGAAAGCGTTACTGGAGCGTTTTGAAATGAACGCGCGCAAATTTTTGCAACTGTTTCGCAACAGCAGAAAGGAGAATTCTGAAACTTTTCAGCAGGTCTCCTCTCGTCTAAAGGGATATCTGACAAAGTGCCTAGAGCTCTCGCAGCTCCCCTCTACCTAAGAAGGTCTTGAGGAATTTGTTATAACAGAACAAATTAAGAACACTTTGTCTGTGAACACCGAATATTTTTAGCTGAGCAAGGTGCAGAAAAGCTTGAAGATATCTTGGAAAAGTCTGAGCGTTATCAAAATGCGCTGGCCGAACTGCCGGCCACAAAACGTAAACCGACAGAAAAGCCTTTTCGGAAGAATAATCTAGAGCAATCTTCTCATGCTTCTAACCAGAATAACCACAGAGAAACTGGACCTCAAAACCCCCCTCCTGAAAAATCCAAGTTCTACAAAAACAAGTACCCCAACCACAGTAAACAGTCTGATCAACCCGACCGCCCTTTATGGCACATCAGCCAGCGAGGACAAGGTGACAAAGGGAAAACCCCTGCGCACGGGACTAATGATCAGAGCGAGCACACTGAGCCTAAACGCATCCGATGCTTGCTAACAGTCTCGCAAAGCGGAATTATTGACAGTGATTCCCAACCTGAGGGACAGAGACCCTCAACGCGAGGTACTGTTGTTTTGAACGGTTCTCAAACTTTTTGTTTATTTGACACGGGGCTTTCTTTTGATTGCATTGTTGCCAGAAACCTGGTCAAACCCGGTCAAGAGACAGGAGAAACCGTCCAATTTTGTGGAGTTTCTAAGAGTGATGCACCTACAGCGCTTCCCATCGCACTGGTGGAGATCCACTCTGAGTTTGTCAGAGGTGTGATCAAAACGGCTGTTATGGATGACCCGATCTACCCAGTCATACTTGGCGGTAGATACGTGTTTATTGGGAAACCGGAAGAGCCGATTGTGGCAGCAGTAACTACAAGAGGGCAAACCAAGAAGGAACGGGAGCCGGCGCAAAATTTGTTACCTATGGAACTTAAAGAAGCTCAACAAAATGACCCTACTTTGGCACCCTGCTTTAGGAAACTGCCCATGGCTAAGGAAACCAGAAAGCACGGGGACATTTTTTCTAAGGATGGCGTACTTTATCGCAGAACGGGCAAGCCTGACCAAGGTTACAACCAGCTCTTAGTACCGAAACAGTACAGAAGCCAATACCTAGAAATGGGGCACTCTCTTCTCTTCAGCGGACATATGGGACAGAACGCCACAAACCAACGGATAACTACTCATTATTGGTGGCCAGGAGTAAATACTGATATTATCAGGTATGTCAAATCCTGTGTCCAGTGCCAACGTGTACCACCCAAGCAACGGACACCCCCAGTACACATGGGTGAAAAGCCAATAATGGGAACACCATTTGAACGGGTTGTGATCGACATTTTAGGACCCCTAGAAAGGACTAAAAGAAGGAACAGGTTCATCCTAACCTTAGTCGACACATGCACTTTATGGGCAGAAGCTATCCCGCTAACATGCGCAGATACCAAGCATGTCGCAGAAGCCCTCGTGCAGATTTTTACTCGGTTTGGATTCCCTCAACAAATGTTGACGGATAACGGATCTCAATACCGAAACCTGTTGATGGATGAGATAGTGAAGATCTTGAGGAACCAACACATCTACATAAAGCCTTATACTCCGGCCGGAAATGGGCTCGTGGAACGTGTTAATGGAAACCTCAACATGATGTTAAGTAAACTGCCACAAGTGAAACCTGAAGATTGGGATCTTTGTATTCCTGCAGCTTTATTTAGCTACAGAGAATCTCCTATACTTCCACAGGATTTCCGCCAGCAACGCTTTTATTCGGCAGACCTATTAAGAGGCCACTTGAAGCTTTACTTCAGTCTCTGACAGACGAGAAGGCGAATGAGACAGTTGTCTCAGCAAGTAAATATATGTCGGTTTTAAAGGAAAGGTTGAAACAAGGATGGGACCTAGCAACGACCAACTTTAAGCGAGCACGCACAAAGCACGCTAACCGATACAGGAAAGTCGCGAAAGAGAGAGAACTGGAAGCAGGAGAGAAAGTTTTGGTGTTACTCCCTGCCGGGAACAACAAACTGAGGATCGGATGGCAAGGGCCGTTTACCGTCCTGAAACAGATTTCTAAGGCTAACTACCAGATCTCTATTAAAGGAAAGGAGAAGGTTTTCCATTTAAATCTGTTAAAGAAATACTTGGAAAGACCAGTGCCGACCTCCGAACATCTCCTGACGATCGCCAAAATTGACGAAGATGACGATAGTGGCAGGGAAATTCCACTGCAATCACACAGAATCTTTTCAAAATGTCAAAAGCGGCGACACTCTTTCAAGCGTGCACGGAAGACATTCCAGAGAAGGAATAATGGTGGACGGGACTTGAGAAAGAATTGGAGAGAGACGGAGGGGGGAGATGAGAGGGGAGAGAACAGACACCCTGAAGCTACGGATATAGGAAATTTATTTCCATAACGGAGACATGGAGTGCTTCCATATCTTAAAGGGGGGACGTTCTGTCTCATAGAGATTTATGATCAATAAATTTTCTATATTCTTTTCTTTCCTACCCGTGTCCTCTATTTTATTATCGCTCTTTTATCCTTTTCCTGGGTTTTTTTCGCATTCGTTCGTTTGCGACAAAATTTACTTTCCCATTCTGGCTTTACCGTTTCTTTTTCTCATACTAGAAACGCACTTTATTGCATAATCGTGTCAGTCCCTGGACGAGACGAACTACTGTGAAATTCGTCTCGATAGACATGGGATGGCAGACATATCGTCTAACATTTTCATCTGACACGGCGCTCTAAGGTTAAGTTTCTCGGCGAGGTGTGGAAACTGCCATCCGCATCGCTCAGAAATGAGACAGGTCGTCGTAGAAGGTGTGAAGACGCACGTTTGGCAGTTATGGGCAACGTCTAAGTTAATGGGAAGTGTTAAGAGAGAGAGAGAGAGAGAGAGAGAGAGAGAGAGAGAGAGAGAGAGAGAGACAGAAAGGAGAGGGGAGACAGGGGTTTGGAAATAGCGCGCATCCTTTGTCTGTTTCATATATATCTACCCCGGAGTGGAAACTTGATTTCATTCAATCTCCAAGTTGCAGTAGACGTGATCGCTTCGTTCTAGATACTTATATTTATAAGTGAAACTCTGAGTTTCGTTGTGATACGCGTAGTTCTGTTTGGAGGTAACTTTATAATATCTAATAGGTTGAGTGATTAAGTGTTAAATCGCCTATTATATTTCACCAGTTAGATTTTTGTGCAGAGAAATTAATTTATAAGTCTGTTATATTCTCTAGTGACGTGTTTCAGTGGAAAGCAGAATAAATTATAATTTCTAGCTTCTCATGCAGCTATAAATAAATTTAATTTAACCGCTAAATACTCAGTCGAGAATATTTTAAAACTAACTTATAACAGCACTGATTCATCATTGAGTATTGACGAAATACGTATGTATTTCTAATTCATGATGATTGATTTTATGAATTATACCTTATTTCACGGGAGTTTTAAACGATAAGTCAAGCTCTCCGCTTGCAGTTTATAATGTAAGTTATAACCGAGTACATAGTATGTATAACTATTTTATATGTTGTTTTTCTTTATTCAGTGAAAACCGGTGTAGCCCAACTCTACCAGCGTTTTGTACGGAGAAATATCTGTGAAGAACTAAAACATTTTTCTTTCTTAAAAGACTTGGGTGTATAAAGTAAAACCTGTCTAGATTGCATTGGCATCCAGAACGACAGAGTACCCAGTACATAAACTTTTTTAAAGATTTCATGAAGTAACGGGCCCATCGAGCCTGATTTAATTCTTCCAGAGAAAAAAAAAACCTCAAGTACATTTCAGCCTTGTGGCAAGCAAAATATTAATATCAGTAACCTTCCGACGGAGTTGTGACTAGTGGTGGTGTGACTAAATAAATCCTGTACTGAGAGAAGGCAGTTACCTGACATTCCTAATTACTAGAAACCTAAGCTATTGACACTGTGCTCGCTGTTAACGTTCGTGCCTGGACAATTTTAATGTGACAAAACCAGATATCCTAAAATAAGTATAACCAAGAAAACGTTCCCTGAAGTAGTGAATTCAACCCGTCTTTTTGGAACTGGGGTTCTCTTGGCCAAGACTACCATTGTCTGTATGTGCATGTCCTAAAAATTGTGTTTCCAGAAGTTGCTACCACAGCTGTAAGTGCGAATGAAACCACGTGATCACGGCTGACCGAATAGAGTGAATGCAGGACTGAGTGATTCCTTTATTGTGGTATTTTGGCACCCATTTTGCTGTCTTAAATTTCTTTATGCAAGTTTGTTTTGTTGCTAACAATATTTTTCCTTAGGATAGATCAGAGTATCCAAGTCTGTTCATACCTTTAAAGGGAAATCTTAGACTAAATCATATGTATCCGTGACTCTTTGGAGCTATCACTTTTCCTATAACAGGACTGTGGGCTATACATCGAGGGAAAGGATCATACCAAAGGGTCTATCATTCTTGTAGCAATTCATTGACTTTATGACTATTTGTATATGTTCGATGTAATTTTTATATGTTGTGATGGAAGTTTATTATGATAATTAAACTTCACATAAACTTATTCCAGTGTGTCGGTAAGTTCGTTCCCAATTATCTATATTTCCATTGTCATAGTTTCACCTCTGTTTGTCTATTGTAGTCACTTATGTGTGTGTGTATGGGAGGTATATATACTACTATATATTATATTAGATTTGTCTGACTAATCTAACTCTGTTGTAGATGATAGGCTGACTGAGAGAAGCTTCTCGAGTGGGAGGGACAGAATCTACTTTATTTCCTCCACCTCACTCGTGAAATCTATTTCTATTTTATCACCTCCCACTGAGCTATCACTTATGTCTACGTCTATTCGGAAGGGACCAAACTAAGTCTTAATCACCTATCCCAAATCTACGACAAATTGGAGCTTACGTAGAATAGAAGGGTTGAAATAATATGGAAAGATCACCGATGTGGAACTGGTGACAAGGCTGCAGACAAGTGCCAGGGAACAAAAGATGACAAGAGAACGCTGACGATGGATAGGAAACACATGGAGGACACGTGTTGATGGCATTACAAGGCTGTCCTATGGAAACTCTACGGCACAACAGGTAGAAGGAGACCAACAATACACAGAGAAGAGACTTGGAGGTAAAAATAATACGGATAAAGAAGACATGGAGAAAACCTAGAATAGACGTAGGACAGTACAGGACAGGACGATTAGTTATGAATTTGTTGAAGGGCGATACTTCTTATGGGGCTGAATGTTATTAACTGAATGAATAAGTGTAACTGTCTTTTTTTTCTTGTTGATGTGATCACTGGCCCAAGACAGGATACATGTTGTTAGATGTGTAGTGTGAGCGTATGATGAATTGAGTGTGGGTGCGTATGAAGACGCGAATGTGTTTAGGCTCGTATAGATGTAGATCCTGCAACCCATACTCTCACATGCAGTAATCAAGGATGCTTTGACACTGCAGGCATGTTTCAAGACATTTATTGACGGGAACACACATAATATCAACAGGAACAGTCAGTGTAACAAGGTCATGCTGACCTGACATCGATAGGTATACATTTGGCATTCAAAAAGGTAAACATCAGAATAGACGTGCATGGTCAATAGCAAAGTTCTTCAATAATGACAGTTCGTAGCGTCGCCCTTGGCGTCTCTGACTAAACGCGTCAGATGCCTTAGTTACTATGACACATAGGTGCAACTTGGCACTCCCTGCCAATTGCACATATCAGGCTGTAGTATAATAGCCGAAAGCACAGGCCTCGTTCTGACGTCGGCCGTGTACTTCTGTTAAATAGGTTATCATCAACCCTGCAGTAATACTTATTGTAGATAGAAGTTCCGCCAATCTGCGGCTCCCACAATATATCTTCGTCACTGGATTTCTGGACAATATAAGACTAACAGTCTTGGATGGCTACCTCGAGCACAAATATATAAGTTCTGAAATGGCGGATCAGTGAGCTGCTGTTCACCCTAGGTAATCCTTTACATGTTCTGCCACCGAAAAGCGTAATAATGCATAAAGGTCGGTATTACCTGGAAAATGAATCCTCAGAACTAAACAAGGAATTCTGTCGTCATCCCGACGCACAGAGATTCACTGGGGAAAACTGCCATAGCAGTTACTTCGAAGATTCTCCCCGAAAAACAATGGACTCTTGGTCCCTTCAGAAAAACAGGACCTCCCGGCTTCCCGGAAGTATATCTCACTCCCGCTTAAAAAACCTTCCCATAGGCCTACGCCGAACTGTCAACCTCTGACCCTACAGGTCAAACACAATGAATGAATAAACAAGGGAAGACAACCCCTAATCAACCTGACATCGCAGGTAAAGACACAATTATACTTATGATACAAACATAAGCAAATAACTTGACAGATGACTCCGTCGAAAATGACAGCAACAATAAGTTAGTGAATTTATAAAAAATACAGCCATCCCCGCTTCTTCTTCAGGTGCCTAGTCTGGAACAGACATTGGCGATCATGACCCTCCAATCTTCTCTGTCTTTTGATAGTCTAACGAGGGTGTTGTTGTCCATGCTGTTGTTTGTTGCCCAGTTGTTTAAGTTTTCCACATACATCTTTGTCTGTCTTCCTCTTCCTCTCCTACCTGGTATTTTCCCACATAAGACTAATTCCTCCACTCCTCCTCTTCTGTTAACATGTCCTACAAATTTCATTTGTCTTTTCCTGATGGTTTTGATGAGCGATCTATTAACACCCGCAGCTGTCAGTACCTCGGCATTTGTTTTCTTCCCTGTCCACGATACTCTGTATCCTCCTCAAAAACCACATTTCCGCTGCCTCCAGTTTTTTCACCATTTGGTTACTCATTGTCCAACATTCGCATCCATATAAAAGAACGGACCACACGTAGCCCCTTAGTAAGCAAATGTTTGTGCTTATGGTGATGTTTCTTTTTTTCATTACGTTGCTTATCCTAGTAAAAGCTTCTTTGGACGTGGCGATCCTTTTCTTTATCTCTGTGTCACATCTGCCATCTGATGTCAATGTGTATCCTAAATATTTAAGGAGATTGACTTGTTTGATTTTTTTCTCTTTTGCTGTTCAAAGAGCATACTGGTATTTGTATTTTCTTAGAAACTACCATGCATACAGTTTTGCTGGCATTCAAAGAAAATCCTTTTAACTCGCTCTGTTCCACTACTTTGTCTAGAATGATTTGTAGATTTTCCTCTGACTCTGCTATTAAAACTGTGTCATCTGCATACCTCCGATTGTTGATATTTCCTCCTCCGACTTTAATTCCCTCGAGGTGTTCAATGTTTCAAAGTATCGTCTCGCTGTATATGTTAAAATGATCAGGACACACATCCCTGTCTAACTCCTCTTTTAATTGCTCTGAATTCAGTTAGTTCTCCTTCAAATCTGATCGCGGATTCCTGCTCCCAATATATGTTCCTTATTATCATAAGATCTTTCCCGTCTATATTTAGTTCATGTAAAATATCAAAAAGGTCTTAGTGTTTCACTTTGTCAATTCCTTTGACCGCTAAGCGTTGTTAATTCGTTCTTGAAAGTGCTGGCGCTAATAGAAATAGCGTTAAGCGAAATGATGTCTCATAATAATTAATAGAAATAAAATTAGATAAATGTTTTAAATTGGGCGGCCAACCAACTGAGTGATTTGCTACGCTGTATTTGCTCTTCAGTCCACACGTTCGGTTAACGATCCATGTCAACCATAACTGTTGGTCTGGTTCAAGTAATTTGGGTTCCGCTGAGAGCAATTTTTGCCTTAGAACACTCCCTAATTGGTTCTCTATTCTTGATAATTGTCCGCACAGTTGATCCAGCGAAGCCTATTGCTGTGGCTACTACATACTGCCGCTTACCAGAGTCCAGACGCCTCAAAACTTCTAATTTCACTTTGAATGACATACTATTTCTCTCCTTCTTATTAGCACTGCTTTAGCTTGTCTGATTTTTACGCTTTCGCGCCATTTTGAAGGGTATAAAATAACGTCCAACAGAAAATGTATAATCCTTGTTATGGTGAAAATGGCGTCACTCACAATAGATTGTTATCCGGTGTGTTTGTAACGCATACGAGGGTTGGGCTGCGGATGAACGGCTTGAGTCTATGCATGTACAGTCCGAACGCAGGCCTACGTTTACAGTGCAGGACGTAATATTGAATTTTTTAAGCGTATAACAGACATTGGAATAAAGTGAAAAGAGCGTTATTTCGAACACGCGATAATCGAACAGCATTACACCGGGGGACTGCTGTATGTTATTGATTATCATCATCTTAATCATGATTAGGCTTTTGCTCCCCAAGGAGCACAAACCTTCACAAAGGAATGTCAAGTCCTACTTTTCGTGCCATCAGCTCTCCGTGTCTTCTTTATGCCTTTCATTTGTCTTCAGTTCCCTTCAATTTATTTGTACTGGATACACATTAAACTGTCAAGCTAATTTAATCAGCAGCCATCATAAAATACGTCCTCAGATCGAATGAACGCCCAATTTAAAAGATTAATAAAATGTGAGAAAACATTGTCGGAAGCTTATCGTAGCAACATACCTCACAAATGAGCACAAATTCGAAGGTCTTCGGTTAATATTTTACCTACTTGTTCACAACACTTTAAGTATTTTACTTATTTTTTTTTTTTTTCGTAACACTTGTGCCGGTAAAGTGCCGAGGGGCAAAGTAGTTTTGGTTAATTCCAGTGCGAGATTTGTTGCTGAGGCAGGCGTTATTCTGTTTTTTCGAGGTTAGGCGATGCCTATCCACCTTCCCTCCAGGCGTCCCCTTGCCCTATAAAGCAGAGTTTCTGTTAACCAATTTTATTTAACATCATCTGAGCTTTGTATGTTTGTCGCGTGTCAAATCTTTGCGGCTCAGAATTATTGTTTCACTCATCGTAGAGAGATGAAAGTTTGCATGCGTCATACTGTTCAAATATTTATGTTTTCTTGTGTGACAGATGTGACAAATTACTGATGAATGATAACTGGCTAACCACTTGTATTCTTTGCTATATAATGTACGGGGAGGGAAGAAATCAGATTATGCTGGGAGAACAGGTCCTGGAGCAGGTCAACCCCTTTAAATATCATGGAGCTGTCATAGACTAGAAAGGATGCATCAAATAAGAGTTGGCTACCCGAAGAGCAGCAACTGAGAGACTTATTCGGGCCACAAATCGAGGATTCCTCAGCAAAAGGAGAAGTTGGCTAGAAGACGAAGATAGCTGTGTTCTGCACCACCGATGTTCCAGTCTTGACTTACGGATGCGAGTCATGGGCAACCCACAAAGACCAGCTCCAAACTTCAGAAATGAGATATGTGAAGAAGGTGGTTGAAGTAACAAGAAGAGACATGGTCCGCTACCAGACGAAAGGGCAAGGCCTCAAAACCCAGCCCCTGCAGACCCAAGTAGAACAGTCTCAACTACGATGGTTTGGCCATGTCTGCAGAATGGAGAAGATCGGCTAACACGACAAGTATGAGAAACTAAGAGTTAGGGATTCAGACCTCCAAGACTACCCAAAGTCCGCTAGGACGAAAACATTAGACAATCTTTGAAGAACCGAGGACTAGATTAAAACCAGCCAGGAGGAAGATAGCCCACAGGATTGTATGGCGTTCTCGCTGACAAACATCTTCATCCCAGGGTAGAATAGGAATGACTAAGTAAGTAATAGAAAATATGGATCATTTATGTTCTGTTTGTAGTGCGTGTGGCAGCAATAATAAAAAAGGGTCCCCAAAGCTTGTTCGTTTACCTCTTTAGTGCTTCTTGTTGAACTAGTAAAGTCTCGTACATCGTTTTGCTCGCTAATCTCTATCGTGTGTAATCGATGGTCATGAACTGAAGGCAGCTATGAATGTGCTATTTTGATACAATATTCTCCAGACGTATACAGTATTTACAAAAACTTCCTTAGAAACTGTTATGACGTTTTTGGGATTCGGGGCTTCACTCTACAGACAATTATCGAGACTGCCCGAAGAAGAGAACCAAGAATCTAAGAGAAATCCCGGTCACTTTTAGACAGAAAAGATTTGTTGGTCTATGTGTCAAGCTGTAATTGCTTTCAGACAAATGTAATCTTCGCCATTTTTTTTTTTCTTTTACTGAATAGAAGTGAAGCATCGCTCCATTAGAGGGGCGATTTCTCCCAGTAGCTGGCCATCTTTAGAGTTATTGTAGAACGGGAGATTCTAACAGAGAAGGTCAGGACGAGTAAAGGAATATGCGTTATTCCAGAATAAAAAAAGACAGTCAGTAAGAGACGGAAGTGATGGGAACTGTGCAGATATCAGCTACCACGCCATGGTTTAACAAAAAAAATGTTATTTCTCCAAATAGCTAAGCCGAAATATGAAATGTGTTTAAAGTTTTTTTTTAATAGGAATTGTGCCTGTTTTTGGTGAGGCGCTTCCCGTTGAAACTAGACACAGGATCCGTCGTTTATATTAGGGCGCATATCCAAAATTTAAAGACCTAGTGGTCTGAGAGTGTGTATTTAAAGTGCTTCTGTTTTTATTTATGTAAATTTGAGTTTCATAATTTACATAGCAAATATATGTAGAAAGCGAAGCCAGTTTAAGTCCGTTTACCTGTGTGAAACTAACATGCTGTAGAGGCCATTATATCGTATGTCATAACAAGTCTCACATACATTCAATATTTATGACAATCATGAGAAAAATATGCTTTTGAAGCCAAAAAAAAAAAATCCATGGAGGTCACAGATATATGGTTTTACAGTATAATGTTAATAATACCATAAGCGACTATAATGAATTATGGGATGTCCTGAAAGAATCCCGCACACAAAGGAAGCCCATTGCTTGTATTAGAGGTAAACAGTCCTCTTTCTTTAGACATGCTATGAGAAGAGGAAAGCTGGGATATAATGTAGCAAAAGAGTAAAGAGATATATGACTACACACAGAAGAGAGAGAGAGGAGAGAGAGAGAGAGAGAGAGAGAGATGAGAGAGAGAGAGAGAGAGAGAGAGAGAGAGAGAGAGAGAGAGAGAGAGAGAGAGAGAGAGAGAAGATACTGGATAGTTTAACACTGTGCATGTGAAAAAAATGTCGACATCAGAATTTCAGAAAAAAAAATGCACCGAGGAATGGATTTATGAGGAGACATGATCACCGATGCCAGCTGGCAATGTACTTTAAGAAGAAGCCTTTTGTCGCGGAGCATGCTAATTTTCCTGCAACGTATGTCCTTGCGCCTCGAGTTGTTCCTGGGAATCTCTGACGAAACAGTAAAAATAGACTACTACTCACTCAGGCATGTCGTACAAGCAACTAACATGAGGTTGTGTATGGAGCTGGCAGCCTCATAATGTAATACTAATTGCTACATAAACTACCACCACAATGTCATGTGAATTCTTGGTACAGGGTTTCTCCAAGAGGACCATTTACAGCGGTGGCTCAATGCTTTGTAAGGAACGCACAGGAAAATGATGAACATGCTATGGCCTTCTGTGTCGGGTAGTTCCCGGGGGGGGGGGGGGGGGGGGAATCTTTGATGAGGCATAGAAAGAATAGGGCCACTGCTACCTCAGGCTCAGACGTGTTGTAGCAGACGACAAATATGAGGTTGTGCTTGAGTCTGTGTTAAGGAACTTTTCCTTCTGGCTCCAGTATGTTGAATGATGTCTAGGGATATTGTATTAATGTTCTGAAATATAGTCACCAAAATTCTGGCCACAGTTTTTCTATTCGTAATCGAACTGTTCTTTGTGTTCTAAGTCTGTTAATCTGACTAACTGTCATCACATATTAACTGGTTATATCTCTACAAACTCATGCTTCCAACTGGAAATCATTTCTCGAAAACTTCTGTGTTTAAACGACTTTCACTTTATTCAACACAGGAACTTATATGAGCGACACATTGCTCTTAATACAATTTGACAGTTTCATTTAAATCATCGATTCTGGCATTTCATAAATTATTTCTGCATAAGTCCATGCTTCTTCAAAATTCTTTAGGCTATCAAGACTTATCTTTCTTTTAGTGCTTCCATAGCATAATTATTATTTCCTTCATATATTTTATTCTTAGGAATTCCACTGGACATATTTTGTCTTCCTTCCATATACATAGTATTTCACTTCGGTGCCTTCCTGCACATCTTCTTTTAGTCGGCAATCATACATATTTTCTTTGGGCGTCCATACCCTTCCATGACGGTTACGATACTTTTGATCTGTTTCAAATATCTCTGGTGGCTATACTAGCCTAAATCTTACCCGAATCTCATAACTCCTGACGAGATGGGTTTATCCCCAATTGAATTAGAATCACACTAGATTTATGCTTGAAATCTACATCTAATATAAACACTTTGAAAGTAGAATCAACTACACTGCTATAAGTGGACCTTGCCACACAAGCCGACGCTATGGAATCCTGTCACTATGTCTTCTACGTCATTTTACGCTACTTCGTAGTCATAGTTAATGATCGCATTTATTTTGTGTTTGGTGAGTGTACAACATGGTGCAAAGCGATCTCTCTCCAACTCCACTTTAACATAATCGCTATGCCCCATGATGCGCACTCAACAGTCTGAAAACCTCATAATGAAAAACAAACTGCTGCAGAACTCACCGTTACAAGAGCACGAGATTGCTTGGTGAAGGCCTCCTGCAATAGGACCATTACTAGTGGTGACTCAGACATGTATTACGAGTGAAAATGAGAATGAAAGAATTAATATGGCCTTTCACATTGTACTGCATGGCCATATTCGCAGCATATGGCCGCCTAAATTGAGACTTAAGACAATAATTCCACTGAAAACTCGACAACACGATCTTTCGTATTTAGACACGCACCCTAATATAACCGACGGGCCTTGTGTCAAGGTTTGAACGGCGCACACCTCACCAAAACGAGGCAAAATTTTATTTTAAAAACAAAGTAATGCCACTGTAAAACTAAAATACAAGATACGTTTTACTAAAGGAAACAGAAATTCTTTTTTTTTTAATTCTTTTGTCGGGTGTAACTAACAGACATCCGGTTGACTCAAGCAATAAAAATGGAAGCCAACACGCAAACTTTGGCGTAAGTATTTATGAAACACAGACGTCTCCAGAGCCACAGGAATGTGGATAGCAATTAGATTGTGGTTCTTTTCGCTTGGTCAGCAGGCAAAGTGGCTTTCAAATTTGGTTTGATCAGAAAGAAGGTCAGTGATGCATTTATAAAGACGTTAGGTACCCTAAGTCTCTCTACGAGCAGCCGTTACTATAATTTGGCGTCTCTCCTTCATTTAGGGAAACTTGGACTCTGCTGGACGTAAGTGGCTAGTCGCACGTGATGGAACATTTCTAGGTGACGAGATTGTGTGTTCTATAGTACAATAAACAGCGACCCAACGCAAGCTAACAGGAATAGTAATAACGATAATGATACCAGTAATAAACTTCTATGGTGGCATTCACAAAGAAACAATGAAGGAGACTTAAGTGCTTCCACTGAAAGTGTGGTGTGGTCTTCAATTGAATGTTCATTATGGTTAGTTTTTTTTTCTTTCTCATTTAGAAATTATAATTGAGGATGGAGCCATTACCGCAGTTAGTTCCCTTGTAGAGTGCGCTAAACGCGTTTTCGCAGTGGTGGTTATGAAACATTGTATTTTATACGAGCAGGTTGTCAGCCTCAGACACAATCGTATATGATAATGAAAGATGACACAATATTTTTTTTGTAATAAGGAAGAAAGTTTATATTATGGTAGTTGTTGGCAGGCTGTGCTATTAGTGGATCTCTAGACGAACACTGAAGCGCGTGACGCACTCTCACATAGTTCAACAAGATCGTTCATCGAATGTAACAAAGAAAGCAAAACGTTTATTGTACATTTAGAAATCAGTGATGATGCCGACTGTTATAACACAGGCACGACACTCTGGAATTACCACGTAAACTAGTGTCTTTGTGATAAATTAGGAATTGTACAACAGAAATTTAGAAAGTGAAGTTAGAAATGTGAGCACATGTATGGTTATGAATGTGAAGTTTCAAATGTGATTACATGTACGGTTATGAATGTGAAGTTTGAAATGTGAGCCGATGTACGGTTATGAATTTGAGGTTTGAAATGTGAGCAGAATACGCTTGTGGTAGAACGACCTTATGATCAAGCGCCCAGTACGTATCCAATAATCACGTAAGAGGGTCGGAGTGGTTAAGAGGTATGGCGTCCGTCTCGAATTCTAGAAGTACAGGTTCGATTCCCAGTTGAGGGAATATAATTTATGGAAATTTTTTTTTTTCAGAACCAGTGGTCCTATGATGTCATTCTCCTCCCTGGTCTCCAGGGTAATGATATCGGATCTCTAACCTTCTCGGATCACGGCGAAAAAATAGGAGGTCTCATGTGCAAGTTGTGCACTGTCATGAGCGTGTGAGTTGTTAGAAATATTTGTCGAGTTTGACAATTTTAGTGAAATCGACAAAGTAAGAGAACTGTCAGATTTATAGAGAAGACACAGATAATGTGTGAAAATAGGGTGACAGTATGACAACCTGGAAGAAGGGCTATTACAGCTATCTCTCTTGCCAAGCCCACACTCGCTTATAGTCTTACGAATCACCCGCTCTCTCTTCTTTCTCACAGACTGATCGAGAATATAGTAAGAGCTAAATGTGTACGGAGAAAAGTCGTGAACAGCGCAGTTACAAAAGGTTAAAATGTATTAAATTCTTGAAAGTAGAAAAAATATATATCAAGTGTATCATTCATTCATAACCCTCCACTCCCAAAGGAGCATAGGCCTTCAACAAACACATGCCAAGTCTTCTTGTCACGTGCCATCATCTCAAGTTCTTTCCACGTTCTCCCTATCATTTTCACCTATGTTTCCAGCTCTCTTCTCCATGTGCTTCTTGGTCTACATCTGCTTCTCTTGCCCTGGGGGTTCCAGAACAAGGACTGCCTTGTAATGCTATCAACAGGTTTCCTCAGTGTGTGTCCTATCCATCGCCATCGTCTTCTTCTCATCTCTTGTTCCACTGGCACTTTTCTAGTTCTTGTCATCAGTTCCACGTTGGTAACCTTGTCATACCATTTTAATCCCTCTATTCTACGCAAGCACCCATTTATGAAAGTCTGTAGCTTTTTGGTAGTTGTCTTTGTTGTTCTCCATGTCTCAGAGCCATACAATAGGACTGACCTCACATTTGAGTTGAAGATTCTTATTTTCGTGTTGGATCCGATTTCTCTTGATCTCCATATATTTCCCAATGCAATGAAAGCTCCTCTTGCTTTTTGTATTCTTATTTTGATATCACTGTCTGTCCCTCCAACTTTGCCTATATTGCTGCCAAGATATGTGTGCGATTCTACATCTTGTATTGGTGTTTCTTCAAGTTCAACCCTGTTATCATTACCTGCATTTATTCTCATTATTTTTGTCTTTTCCCTGTGTATTTTCAGACCCAATTGCTGTGACCTCTCATCGAGTGTTTTTAATTTGTCCTGCATCTGATTACGGTTATGGGACAGAAGAGCTAAGTCATCAGCAAAATCCAGATCATCCAACTGCTTAGTCAGAGTCCACTGGATTCCATTTCTGTTGTGTGTTGTCGATGTTCTCGTAACCCAGTCTATTGCTAGTAAGAAAAGAAATGGAGACAAGAGGCATCCCTGTCGCACTCCTGTTCTTATCCCAAACGGTTCTGTAAGCTGTCCTTCATGAAGAACTCTGCATGTCATGTCTTCATATATTTTCTTTATTAAATTAATGATCTTCAGGGGAACTCCATAATGCCTCATCAATTTCCAAAGTGATTCTCTGTCTACACTGTCAAATGCCTTTTCGTAGTCCACAAATCCGATGTATAGTGGTGAATTCCATTCCAGACTTTGTTCAACTATTATTCTCAAAGTGGCTATCTGGTCTGTACAGGATCTGTTTTGTCGAAAACCTGCTTGTTCATCTCTCAGTTTCTTGACTTTTAATCTTCAAGGATAATCCTGTTTAATACTTTTCCTGGCACTGATAGTAACATTATTCCTCTATAATGTGTGCACTCTTGTAAATTTCCCTTCTTAGGCAACTTAACCAGATATCCTTCCTTCCATTCTGCTGGAATCTCTTCCTTTTCCCAGACTTTACCAAGTAATTTATATAGCATCTCTGTAGCAGAGTCGATATCTGCGTTGATGGCCTCTGCTGGAATGCCATCAAGTCCAGACCTTTTCCATCTCTTAGAAGCTTTATCGCTTTCTTTATTTCTTCCTTCGTTTGTCTTTCACCGTTAATGTGTAGCTCTCCTTCTGCTGGCTGGATGTCCGGGGGGTTTTTGTGGAGCTGGTCTACTGAGAAGGTCCTCAAAATATTCTGTCCACCTCTTCATTTGCTCTTGTATTTTGCTGAGCAGTTTTCCATTCTTGCCTTTTTATGAAGCAACTTATTTGCTTGTATTTCCCTGTTAGCTTCTTTGTGCTGCTATACAGTTCTCTCATATTTCCTTTGGCTGCAGAATCTTCTGCCTCTCTTGCCAACTCCTCAAAATACTTCCTCTTGTCTCTTTTGATACTTCTTTTTACTTCTTTGTTTGCTTCTGTGTACACTTCTTGAGCCTTGGCTTTGGAACTTCTGGTTTTGCTTGTGTTTAAATCTGCTTTCTTGTTTTTTTTCTGTCTTTTATCTTATTGATGGTTTCTGTTGTTATCCATGCTTTTTGTTGTCGTTCCCTTTTCCCCAGTATTTCTTCACATGTCTCACTCCATACCGTTTTGATTTGCTGCCAATAGTCTTCTGTATTCTCTACATCTTCCAGCTGTTGGAGCACTTGGAATTTGTTGGATATTGTGACCGCAATTTTGTCTCTTGTTTCTTGATTTCTTAGATGTCCTACATTAAATTGTTGTTTATAATTTCGCATTGTTGCATATCTCTTGAGTTTCATTTTTACTTTGGCTATCAGAAGGTGGTGATCTGATGCCACATCTGCTTCTCTATATACCTTTACATCCTGCAATGATGATCTAAACTTCTTGTTTATGCATATATGATCGATCTGATTTTCTGTTCTATGGTCAAAAGACAAAAACTTCATGTTACTGGTTCGAAATTAAAAACTCAGTACTGACTAGATGCTTTGATAACTATGTTTCAGTCAGGAGACCGGTAGTTATACCAAAGGGTTTTAGGCCTATTGTATTGAATACTGCCCATGACTCGCTTTTAGCTGGCCATATAGGGATTAAGCGTACTCTGTTTCGTGTCACCTCTAATTTTTATTGGCCCTGTGTTAACAAAGACGTAAAGCTATACTGCAGGTCATATACAACTTGTCAAAAGGTAGCATGTAGAGGCAAGCACCATGCTGCACCCTTACAAGTCACTTATGTGCCATTACGGCCTTTCACCAAGAATGCGGTTGACATAGTTGATCCTATGTCAGTCATGTCCGATAGAGGATATCGATATATCCTAATGTGTATAGACTTATGTACACGTTTGCCGGAGGGCCATACCGTTGAAGACTTTCACTCAGCAGCTGTCGCTGATGCTTTATTTGTTTATTTTTTGACGCATAGGATTTCCTGAGGGATCTTATCAGATCGTGGTACTCAATTTATGTCTCAGGTGATGAAAGATATTGAGAACATGTTAGCAATTAAGCATTCTTTCACTAGCCCACATACCATCCGGAAAACAATGGCGTTTTGCTAGCGTTTCAATGGCTCGTTGAAGCAGTTGTTAGGCAAAGTCCACCGAGACATGTCCTCGTGACTGGGACCGAATGTTGCCAGCGGTCTTATTTGCTTACAGAGAAGTGCCCCATGAGAGCACTGACTTTTCGCCATTTGAGTTGGTTTATGGTGCAAACCCTAGAGGTCCTATGCACATACTCAAGGATTTGTGTTGTTGGGGATCAGTGGAGGATAATACTGTCCGCACCAGCTATGAACTGGTCATTTGATCTCAGACAAACGCCTTGTGGATGCATGTACTTATGCGTCAATTATGACACGTTAATGCTTCGCACAGGTCGAGATTGCGCTGCAACCAATCTCGAAAATTACGTTCGTTCTTACCAGGGAGAACAAGTATCGCTCCTTCTTCCGACAAGGAAAATAAACTGCTAATTTCCTAGCAGGGCCCTTTTAAGGGGTTGAGAAGAAAACTGATGTAGATTATGCCATGGACATAAGTGGGCAAAATCATAAAATAGTTCATATTAATATGTTAAAAGGGTATGTGGAGCGCCCTGCTGAGGTAGAACCTATCTTTGGACAGTATTTCTGATGTCCCTGTTTCGACACTCTTTCTTGCGGTTGTGGAATCTGATGATTCTACAGCGAGCGATATTTCTTGTTAAATTTTCCTCTGCTGCCCTTAACATCGTCCGAATCTTGGAGAGATGCAACTGTATCAGGTGATTTAGATTCTGATATCGAGAACAGGCTCTTGCGGTTTTAGAATCTTTCTCTGATGTGCTGACTGAACTTCCAGGTCGCACTCATGTTATCTCTAATGATATTACATTGAGTGATGATCACCCTATCAAACTCAGACCGTTTAATATACCTTTACACTACAGATCTCAGGTGGGTATTGAACTTAAGGATATGCTACGCATGGGCATCGTTTCTCCTTCTGAATCATCTTACGCTTTTCCTATGGTTATAGTTAGAAAGAAGGATAAATCTCTTTCGCATCTGCATTGATTTTAGACGTCTTAAACAGTGTTCACTCTCACAGATGCCTGAGCCTATGCCTGTTTTGGAGGATCTTTATCACAACTATCCCAGGCTACATACTTTAGCAAACTGGATCTATCCAAGCGATATTGTCAGATCCCTTTAACTGAGAAGGCCAAACCGCTAACCGCATTTATGACTCCATATAGGTTATTCCAATGTGTTTTGGCCTTGTCAATATACCGTGACTTGTGTGGGCATGATGAGGAGATTCCTAGGAGATAGGTCTGATGTCATCAGATACATAGATGACATCTGTGTATTCCATAGTTCTTGGCAAGAACATATAACAGGATTAAAATCTTTATTAATGCCTACTTAGAAAGCCATGGTTTGACTCGTTTAGACCTTCAAAGGTTCAGATTGGTTGTCGAGAAATTTCATTTCTTGGTCACCGTGTCGGTAACCACATGTATACCCTGATGAACAGACTGTCAAACGCAATATTAGGAATTAGATATCCATTGGACCAAAGAAACTAGTTAGGAGCATGTTATGATCATTAACTTTTATCCCCCACAAGTTCATTCCGAACTTTTTCATCTATTTCTTCTGTCCTGTCATCTTTGACTAGAAAAGGGGAGCTCCTAATAAAATGGTTGGTCCGATCCCTTGCAGTGGAGCTTTGAACAAAATTAATACTGTATTTTCCAAGGCCACCTATTTTTGGTGTTGCCTTATATCACTAAGCCATTTCGTCCTGAGGACTGATGCCTCCCAGACTGCATTGGGTGGTTGCCTGTGCAATGGTTCAATGATACTACATATCCATGCTTGTATGTAAGCAGGAAGTTGCTACCAGCAGAAACTCGGGTATTCTACAGTGAAAGAGAACTCTTGTCCGTCATTTGGTGTATGGGCAGTTATCACGCTATTTACTTGGCGCACACTTCTACCTCCAGACGGATCACCGTCACTAACATCTCGAAATCAAAAAAACTACGACGTACAGTAGACTACACAGATGGTTTTTGCGTATTCAAGAATATATGGTAATATTACAATTATCCCCCATCAAGGGATCAGAAAAACTTTCTGGCAGACTATTGTCAAGGAATGTAACTGGAAAGTGACATTTGTTTGGGCCAGATGTTGACATTGTCTGATCTTGTTTTGTTTTTTTCAGGTGATATACTATTGCGAAACATTCATTTTACGACTTTAATTGCATTTTGTGAAAGATTGGATTACATTTTTTGTCTAAACTGTTTTAGATATATCTGTTTTCATGTCATTTGTTACTACAATTACTATTTCCTATATATTATTCTGAGCAGTATGATTTTTCTTTCCTAATAGATTAATAGTTCTTGGGCTCCCTTGGTTTCCGCTCGGGAACAGGGAGGCAATGTTGGGAGTTAGAAAATGCAGTTAGTTTGAATCCCCAGAACATAACAACCGCTTCGCTACAAGTCCATCTAGACACTCAATGTCACGTGATTAGGGACTGGCAGGGAAAGGATTGCTAACGAAGCGTGTGCAAAATGAGAGCAGAGTTTAGCAGCGAAGGGGGCGAGAAAAAGGGCTGCATTAAAGTGACGCCATTTCGGCTGTTGAGGATGTGGTATATGGGTGTGTGTGTGTGTTATGGCCCATAGATATATTCATGTGTACAAGATCCAGTATATTGAAAATATATAATGTATTCCATGATTACATGATTGAAAGATTGTTTCATGACCTTCTTTTTCCCCTTTCCTTATCATTTTATAATTAATCTTGGTTGTGTATGAACTGCCTGACCACATCAATGTGGGTCTTTGTAACGTTCTTCAAGTGTAAATCAGTTTATGACCGTTCAAGTGGAGTTATTAACTTTCTTTTAAAGAAACGCGTGCGTGAACGAAAGAAAATTAATGTTTGTCTGCAGGTAGTAAAAAAAGAACCCTGGACATAACTTTACATAAATTATGGTATGTAAAACAGCATACACTTGCAAAACCCTAACACGAAACAAAAACGCCTTCAACAGGTATTATGTCACATCGCCTGTCCTAATGCTTCGTGGATTGTTTAGAGATCTTTGCCTGAAAATCATTACGTGATATATCCGATGTCCGACTGTGAACAGGTCAAAAAATACACTTTGAGTTTCATTTTTCAGGCAGTCATACCCGGTCCAACCCCCCCCACCCTGTAGGGACAATCATTATCTTAGATTCCCGTCCTTCTACTACCGACAACATTTTTTGGTTGTCGTTTCTTGCGCCTGGGCTGAAGCTGATTAATTCCTCGCTATAATCTTCCATTCTAACAGTTTAGACGCGTGTTATATGTCTAGAAGCAACAATAGACCGTTAATTTGAACCGGCAAATGTTTATAAAGGATTTATAATTTCTTACAAAGTTCGTCCATTGCCCCAACAAGTTTAATACTAGTAAGACATGTTACTTCGACGAAATAGGAGTCCGGATTCTGCTTTAGTTCAAAAACGCGTTGTCCTCTGGAGATCATATCTTCGGATTCGATTTTAACAGAGCGATGCACCCTAGAGCGCTAATTCATGTAATTTTGTAAGAATATACCGCTATATGCCGTTGTTCGAGGAGGAAACGTATAAGAATTAGTTGCGGAAAAACCGACTCATAAAATTGCCAAATGCTTGTGTACTAGACCGATAAATAATCGGAGATCACTATAGAACAAATTAGGAAGATGGGACCTTCTTATAGTTATTAATTGGATTACCATTGTGACGTCCGAGACTGCATGTAAAGAAGGTACACCGTCTTTTACATTTTAGCGTGTACACGAGATGTCTCATCCTCGTCAAGACAGAGTCACAGAATCTCTAAAGGTACGACGACGACTGAACCGCTACGGAAGAGATCGAAAGCGACACGCTTTATTTTCCAAAGGAACTTAAGTTCAGCGAACGAGGATATTTCTTTAGCCACAGCGCAGTGTCAAAATGACATATTGCCCTTACAGGGCATCTTCTATTCATCTCGGGACTTCTTTTATACTGAATGTCATGTTATTTCTCAATGATTTTACATATGTCAATTCAAGTGATTACAGAGGTTGTAATGGGTTAGAGCGATGAATTAGTATAATCGCTGCCGAGTTATGAATATCTACATTAGATTAACAGTTATAGCGAATGACATAATCATATCCTTGAATAAGCTAAAACATTATAAGTTGATAGATAGATAGATAGATAGATAGATAGATAGATAGATAGATAGATAGATAGATAGATAGGATGAGATAGATAGATAGATAGATAGATAGATAGATAGATAGATAGATAGATAGATAGATAGATAGATAGATAGATAGATAGATAGATAGATAGATAGATAGATCTGTTAGTATAGGATGTGTAGGAATATATAAGATCGTGGGTATGGATATCAGGAATCTGATAGAGGACGGTTCGAATAAATGGTTTAGATCAAATAGATTAGTTTTAAAGATAGAGGATATATTTTGTATTGGAATTTTGTAGGTTAAGTTATTAATAATGTTTGGAGGGTATTAAACAAGAATAGATATGCGCCACATAGGAAAATAGTATAAATCGGTGCTAGCGATCGCTAGGTTGTAGCAATGTGCCTGAGATGCCGTTGAGATTCCCCCTTAATAAGCATTGTATGTTCATTTATACGATCATGTTTATGAGATCTAACAATGAATGGATAGCGCAATAGCTCGTAACGGTAGTGTAGTATATACGATAGCGTTTAGTGACTAGATAGATCTGCATAGATGATAGCTAATCCCCATAGTAGTAGATATGACTGCTAGAAAAACAGTAAGATCATAGTAGATGAAAATAGGACAAAAAGAAAGATAGACTCAGTATAGGCTTAGTGAGCGAGTCCCGATGATGGTGTACGACTCATAGATCTAGATCCAGGGTATAGATAGATATGACGCTAGTAGGAGGAGGGTATATGATAGCATGTGATAGATATGGACCTGATAAGAGGAGTGAGATGGATAGAATCCGATATGGATAGTCGAGAGAATCAGTTTATTGATAGGGATTACTGGTGTGTGCTCCCTCGATAGAATAGCGGCCATACGCTCATAGAATGAGGGAAGAGTCCTGTAGATAGATACATAGCACAGTAAGACTAGTCACATAGATAAAAGTCAGGATGCCATATGTCCTACGGCTCCTCTATTTCATTAAGATCAAGGTGGACCCTTTTCCAGCCAGTGCGATGCAGTGTGCTACCCTGTTATACTAAATGACCTCGTGTGAGTTAGCAACAGTTTTTGGTCCATCAGTGGTGCTATGTTATGAGATAGGTTACATCAGAAAGAGGTCATCAGTGATCACATTTGCAAAATATTAGTGGAGAGGATCTTTGGAGGATTGTGATATGTTATATCATAGTTTCAGCGAAATGTGTGTAAATTACAAGAAATCCCTCTCAGCAACTCAGACGTATGTTCAATCTGCTCTCACATAATGCGGGTCATTCCGTTGTGATGATGAGGACTGCATTTAAGTATGTTATCTTAGAGTTAGATATTCTGTCGCTGCACTACGATGTATGAGATAGATGGACAAGATGTAGACTCCGTCAGTATAAAGTGATACATACATAAATAGATACACGTAGGGAGAGTAGTGGATAAGAGGTGAAAGTAATCAGGTCTCCCCCCCCTAGATAGAGGATAAATAGAAGGACACTAATATCACTAATGTCATAGTCATATGGGTATCCGTAGGTCCACCCCTGCCCCACGACCCCCCCCAGGTTTACCCCCATTGTAGTTGAATCTTCACCTTGTCCCAAGTAGAGCCCGACGGGGTGAAGGACGTGTAACACACTGTTTTTCAGACCAAGAGTCATTGTGATGTCGCGGTTCAGTGAAGCACGGTAGGTTTGTTTTTACAAGACTTTGTTGCAAATGATTTCGCCCTGGCGAGTCCTAGTGACAGCGCCTCCCCCAGAGTGGATTATGTTTTATCAAATATACCAATATGTGTTGGAAATATACTTTACAAAAAAAACCCGCCCACCCCCCAACTCACGGCCCTCGTGGTCAGTCGCGCCTGTATGTGATAGATAGATAGATAGATAGAAGAGGGAAGCAGACATCATCATCATCATCAGTTGATAAGATCTCTATGGTGTTGTTTGCTCCACTGTAGTGAATGGAATGTCAACTTGACCTACGCAGTGGTGTGTAGACATGGATTGAGTGTATAATGTGCGAATGATAAGAAGGGTTCGTGGTGTTGACAAATGTTCTCACACTCATGTATGACTGGAAGTCATCGACACCAACGACTGTGTACCTTTTCTAAAGTTTAATTGGACGTACACACTCGACAGCACAGATAGTGACAAATCACAGGTTGGCATAATACATCATGGTACAGAGGATAACTGGTCTTGCAATGTTATGTTACATGGGCACTCATGTAGATTAATATTATAATGGACTGTCAGTAGCCAAGCCCTCAGTATCGCCCATACATATATATGATCTGACTTCACTGACTGAGCACGTCAGCTTATAAACAATATTTCAGATGGCTTCTAAACCTAATCTCGTTTAGCGACGATTCTTCTTCCAACAAACATAATGTTTCAGCACATTTTTTCCAATATAATAATATTTGAACCGCTAATAAGCAATGGGTTCTCATGTGTAGCAGTGATCTCTGGACTAAACAAGCGATAATACGGGCATCCCTTTTCTCTTCTTGAAAGTCACTACATGTTTTGGTTCCAAGATGGCTTCACTCGTGAGCTGTCACTCACGTTTGGATACAGATAATGAATCTGTCCTAAAGTTAGTCATTCATAAAACATTTCATTGCTCTGTAGATTTGATCATGAACAATTGACTGCAATCTACAGGATATAGTGCTGCTAGGAATCGAAGTCGTTTTCATCGAGTCAAATATATTCTCTTAGACATTCAAAATCGTAACTATACGCGAAAATGGTGGCTTCGATCGAGAGTTCATAAGAGTATCTTTGATTACCTTGGTATAGAAAATATGAAACTGCCATTCCTTGGCAATACGACTAAACACTGGGGTAAAGCATACACGATAGGTTTAGACGACTATCACCTTCCCCACAAATACTGAGATCACTTTTTCCCCGGGGACAATAGCCTTTGACCTCTCTAGAGACAACAGAACATATAGTTCGACTTAGATATGTAAAGATATACAGATATAAGACAGACTCGTCCTACTCAGACAAACAATACACATAAATTCAGGCCATAGATATTCTGAAGCAAGAACAATCTATTATTACCCAAACAACGAATAAATCGCAGTAAAACGGATTTATCCGCGGAGTTTGATCGAAAGAGCCGACACAACTTTCAAGGGAAGTAACTCAATAATGACTTTCCCTTAAGCACTAAAAAATTACCTATGTATAATATTGTAAGATATCAAAGACTGCACGTAACAGTCTTACCACACCTCCCGGGAAAAAAAAAAACGCCTAATATGAGGCTAAGTCGACTTATGGAGCGACTGGTGAGAATGTGTCTCATAAACTGAGAGAAATTATTTCTCTACAAGTATATTTTTTCCAGGAAGGTGTCATCAAAGTATAATACAATTCTGGCAATTACACAATGCCTAAAAAATTCATATCATCATTTCGTATTAGATATCTTAAATTTATGATTTATGAAGAAAAAATCATCAAAGCACAGCGGTGAATAAACATCAATGAACCGCTATGTAGTTATACAATCATTATATTATTAAATTACAAATGTGTATCTATCATGATATAGAAAAGGAACTACTATAGAACTAGACATATCAAGAAGTCTAAGCCCTAATAGTTATGTGGAATCATGTGGGCATCTTGACGAATGTCTGCCATCACATTATCTGATCCACGAATAGCTCGCACAGAGAAATGAAAAGGTTGAAGAGCAATTGCATATCGAGTAGACCTCGAGCTCTTCAAATTCTTACTCTGTATAGCAGTAAGAGCTTTTTGGTCGGTTTCTACTATGAAATGTGCGCCTAGAAGGAATCTCTGTAGTTTGAGGATCGACCAAACCATAGCTAATAGCTCACGGTCTAAAACCGAATAATTCCTTTCTGCCGCATTAAGTTTTCTGGAAATATACATTACAGGATGCAGAGTTCCAGAGTACTCTGGCATTAGTGCCGCTCCAATCCCAGTGGATGAAGCGTCACTACGAAGAACGAATGTCTTATCTTTAGTGGGTAGCACTAAAATAGGTGGTGTTGAAAACATTGTTTTAATCTTATCCAGAGAGCATTGGCATTCCTGAGACCAGTGGACCACATTAGGCGAACCTTTCTTTAGAAGTGTTGAGAGAGGTGCCATGATAGAGGATAGATTCTGAATGAATCTGCCATAAAATTGAATAAGACCTAACAGACTTCTCACCTGTTTTTTAGTCTTAGGGATTGAGATGTTAAGTATCTTACTAGTATTATGGTCCTCTGTCTTTAGGAAACCATGACCAACTCGGTGGCCTAGGAAAGAAATTTCGCTAAAACCAATATAGGCTTTAGAGGGTTTCGCTGTCAGGTTGTGCTCACGCAAAGTAGACAGCAATTCATCTAACCCTGAATAGTGATCTTCCCAAGTATCGCTGAAAAGACAGATGTCGTCTAGATATGCAATGACATCTGACCGATAAGATAGGATTCGGCGCATCATGCGTACGAATGTAGCTGGTGCGTTCATAAGACCGAAAGGCATAAAATTCCATTGGAACAAACCTCTAGGTGTTGAAAAAGCCGTGAGAGGTTTGGCGCGTTCAGATAAAGGAACTTGCCAATATCCTTTAGACAAATCAAGTTTAGTGAAAAAATGAGATTTGGAGAGTCGAGTAAGTAGCTCTTCCAGTAAAGGCATAGGTTCGGCATCGAACTTCGTTACTTGATTCAATTTTCGATAGTCAACGCAAAGACGTATGTTATTGTCTTTTTTACGAACAATAACCATCGGCGAAGAATATGCAGAGGTGGATGGTTCGATTATTTTCAAATCTATCATCTCATCCAACTCTTTCTCGACCTGTGCTTGAAAATGTATAGGTATAGGATAAGGTCTAACCCTAATAGGAGTATGGTCAGTTAGAACAATGTCATGTTCAATGACATGCGTTTGTCCAGGGATGTCAGTGAGTACATCCTGAAATGTTTGCAACATAGTTGAAACTTGTCGCTGTTCTCCTAGAGACAAATCAGGAGAGACAGTAACGTTCTTCCATGATTCACTAGAATGAAGTGGGATCATTGGAAGAGGAAGATTTACATCTGAAAAACTTGTTTCCTCATCCTGTATCACGGACAGTGATGAGTAATGACCATGTTGTACTGGAGAATTGTCCGTTGCTTGGAAAATGGGTTGCAAATAATCCGGACGTTCATGGAATTCAGTAAGCATATTGATGTGGAAGGTTTTATGCTTCCCATCAATATCGACAATATAGTCGACATCGGAAATTTTCGATATTATATCGTACGGACCTTTCCAAGAAATAAGTAATCTGTTTTCCCTACAAGGTAGTAATACAAATGCTTTGTCACCAGGACAAAGTTGTCGTAAGCATCTCTTCTTATTGGCAAATTGCCTTGCCTTCTGTTTCGCAAATTCAGAAGAAGAAGTTGCTAATTTGCATGCTTCGATAATTTTTTGTCTCAACGCGATGACATATTCGTAGGATGACTTTGTGTCATCGTCAATATTGTCAGATGTAATGAGATCGTGAAGCAACGACATAGGGCCACGCGGACGCGCGCCAAAGACGAGTTCAAAGGGAGAAAATCCTGTATGTTCATTGGGTACCTCTCTGTAAGCGAAGAGGGCCGCAGGTAAAACTCTGTCCCAGTCTTGAGGATGATCCTCAGTTATCTTCCCCAGTAAGTTTTTAAGTGTTCTATTAAGGCGTTCGACCATACCATTAGACATTGGATGGTAGATACTACTTAAAGATCTATCTATCTGCAGAGTAGACATTACTTGAGACATGGTATCTGATATTAGTTGGGTGCCATGGTCTGACAATATCTCTCCGGGGAACCCCAGACGAGAAAATATAAGCCAAAGAGCATCTGCAATATCAGCAGTAGTAATGCTCTTCAGAGGAATAGCCTCTGGCCAACGTGTGCACATATCAACACACGTCAAGATAAACTGATGTCCTCTGGCAGACTTGATCTTAAATGGACCAATTATGTCTATGGCCATTTTTTTGAACGGCCGAATAGGAATGTCCGCCGCCTGAATGGGTGCAGCATGCCGTGGACCTTTGGATTTAACTTCCTGACATACTTTACAAGATCGACAATAAATCCGTATGTCCTTGTTTACCAATGGCCAAAAGAACGCCGCAAGGACTCTTGACTTAGTACGGGAAAAACCCATGTGTCCAGCACACTGAGAGTCGTGAGCGTGCTGCAAAATTTTAACTCTCAAATTCTTGGGAACCAGGATTTGAGAATGACTTGACGTAATGGAGTCTTGAACCATACGTACAAGTACGCCATTCTTCTTTGTAATCCACGATTTACGACTTGTGTCTTTATTCGGATCACCTTTAGTTGCAAGAATGAAGAATTTCTTCAGAGTGGGATCATCTTCTTGCTGTTTTATAAACGAGTCACGAGAAATTACCAAGGGATTATCTTGGTTATGCACTTCATTATCTTCAGTAGATGAAGTTTGAGGCATATTAAGAGCCTGAGCTCTAGTGACTACAGCGTTAGCAATCTGCATGTTTTGCCTTTCCCACGTGGAAATTTGTTGCGGAGTGCATTCTTTGACTCCATGAATGCGACCGATGATGAGGTCAGCGATCGGATTCGGAAGAAGACATGCGTGTACATCTCCTGTAAAGAAAGGAGTAGCAATCCTAATGATAGCAGTAGAGTATTTCTCTAATGTGCCGCCAAATGTTACACATTTGACTACTTGTCCAGTGGCACGGGAAGGATCTACGAGTGACTGCCTAACACCAATTGTGGTGCATCCAGAATCAAATAGCACAGAGACTGGATTGTTATTCACTAAACCCTTATGTAAGACAAGAGAACCTCTTCCATCATGCGCGACTGATGCCGGAAGAGCAGGAAGAGGATGGCCACAGCTTAAAGTAGACACTGTGGTTGGCTCAAATAACGTTTTGCATTGGGGGCACTGAGATGCTCTCCCAAAATCAAAAGCGGCACATGCCATATTACTAGCATCATTATTATCTTTACTCTGTTTATAGGCTTCATGGGACTCTTGTTGTGCAGAGTTTGCCTGAAAATGTGGTTTATGTCTTTTGTTTTGAGATCTACCTCGGTTATTATCACCTCTGTAGTTATTGTTACCTCTATTGTAACCCCTATTTGGGTTTGAGTCATAGTTCCCTTGGTTACCATTATCATATTCATTATAATGAGTATCTCTGTAATTATGATCTTGTTGACTCCAAGACGGATAACCCTGATAGTTTCTATAATTACTTCCTCTACGGAAATTCCTATAATTATGACCACCCCTGTGTCGAGAGCTATCAGCTCGTCTCCAGTTCTTTGAAGAAGAACCCTGAAATGATTGGTTACCTTGGTTTTGATAACTATTATGGTTACCTTTTTTATCAAATCTGTTTTGAGGTCCCTGAAATCTGTGTGAATAATTGGGATTGTATGGTGTTGCTGAAGCAACTGGCATACTCTCCTTAATCTTAGTGTTGCCAAAAGTCACGTCGGGGTGTGCAGTGACATATTGGGAACAATATTCTTCCATTTCTTTTAGAGATTTGGGTTTACGCTCATGTATAAATTCAAGGAAAGGTTTGTTCACACATGACATAATCTTATCTCTGAGCAACAAATCCATAAGTCCTTCATACGTTTTTTCTGTTTTGGAAAGCTCAATCCAACGATCAACTGTGAGACGTGCCTTTGCAGTGAATTCTGAGAATTCTACACCCGTCTCAGGCACCATCGTTTTAAATAAAAGGCGATAGTCTCTTTCTAATCTTTTCTCTTCTGCCATAGCTCTTCTCTCTTCTGCAGCTAATGCTTTGTCATATTGAGCAACAGTCCATTGTTCTAATTGTTGACCAGTCTTATCAAGGGCTTTCCCTTGTGTAATGAAGTATTCCAATGTAGACATGATGTCTAACAATAATACTAATCACCTGAAATAATAATAATACCACAAGTTCTTAATGACTTGATTAATCAGTATACTATCTCAATATCTGTGGGTCACAAGCCTTTCATAAGGTCTTGTATAATAGTAATAATAATCAGGTACTGGTTTATACCATAATCCAAGTGCAGTGCACAGGCAATTGTGTCTTATGAAATATACCTATATAAAACATATGTCAACCAACAGAATACATAAAGTACAAATAGGACTGACAATACAAGAACGTTTGCAGAAATCAAAATAAATCAAATAGGGAAATCAATGAAAATAATCACTGAATCTGCAAAGAATAACAACACAAATGACGTCACAATATATGAATATAAATTGTGAATAGAACTGAAAAATAGAAAAGGTTAGACCAACAAATTACAAACAAATCAAAACAAAACTAAAGAACAAAGAAATATTACAAAAATAACAATAATTACAGACTTCACAGCTAACACAAAAGCAACAGTTGTCGCAGCAAATTTTCAATCAAGAAAATTGCACCTATAGAAAACGCCCACAACGGACCCTCTATGACGTGGGATATTCTGTTGTGAGGACGCCGCCCAACCTTAAACACAACCCGCTGACATAGAAACTAACATACTATACAAACAAATAACATGTAAACATAAATATATATAAATTATGTGTATGATAGTATGTGTTGCAAAATAGGCTCAGTTTTACAGTAATGGCAAAGTTATTTTTATGAAAATAAACAAACTGCCACTTTATTCAATTAAACATTCTGGCCTTAAATATTAAAGTTCATATACAGAAAAACAAGAAGATCCATCGATGAAAATAGGACTTCTTAGTTCACTAATACTGTCTTCCTGTTGATATTGACAAGAATTGATCCAACTGTTCTGTGAAACTCTGTAATGTCTAATGTAAAAATGTCAACAACGCTGACCTACATACTGCATTCACTTGACAGGTCACGTGACGAAGTGTTGACAAATAGCAAACCAATACTGCAAGTGTGTCGTATCAGCCACAGGAAACGGTCTGGTATCGGTACTCTGTTGACTTCTGAACTTCTGCGAGGTCAAACCCAGAAAGCTGGTCCACCAGTTGATAAGGTTGGATAAAGTTGGTTTTTTTTATTCCCGTTAATGATATCCACCAAAAGATAGATATAAGTGGATGGAAGCAGACATCATCATCATCATCAGTTGATAAGATCTCTATGGTGTTGTTTGCTCCACTGTAGTGTATGGAATGTCAACTTGACTTACGCAGTGGTGTGTAGACATGGATTGAGTGTATAATGTGCGAATGTTAATAAGGGTTCGTGGTGTTGACAAATGTTCTTTTCTCACACTCATGTATGACTGGAAGTCATCGACACCAACGACTGTGTACCTTTTCTAAAGTTTAATTGGACGTACACACTCGACAGCACAGATAGTGACAAATCACAGGTTGGCATAATACATCATGGTACAGTGGATAACTGGTCTTGCAATGTTATGTTACATGGGCACTCATGTGGAATAATAGTATCAAGGACTGTCAGTAGCCAAGCCCTCAGTATCGCCCATACATATATATCATCTGACTTCACTGACTGAGCACGTCAGCTTATAAACAATATTTCAGATGGCTTCTAAACCTAATCTCGTCTAGCGACGATTCTTCAACATAATGTTCAGCACATATTTTTCCATATAATAATATTGAACCGCTAATAACGGGTTCTCATGTGTAGCAGTGATCTCTGGACTAAACAAGCGATAATACGGGCATCCCTTTTCTCTTCTTGAAAGTCACTACATGTTTTGGTTCCAAGATGGCTTCACTCGTGAGCTGTCACTCACGTTTGGATACAGATAATGAATCTGTCCTAAAGTTAGTCATTCATAAAAACATTTCATTGCTCTGTAGATTTGATCATGAACAATTGACTGCAATCTACAGGATATAGTGCTGCTAGGAATCGAAGTCGTTTTCATCGAGTCAAATATATTCTCTTAGACATTCAAATCGTAACTATCGAAAATGGTGGCTTCGATCGAGAGTTCATAAGAGTGTCTATTATTACCTTGGCATCAGAAATATGCCTCTGCCATTCCTTGGCAATACGAATAAACACTGGGGTAAAGCATACACGATAGGTCTAGACGACTATCACTTCCCCCACAAATACTGAGATCACTTTTTCCCCGGCTACAAGCCGACATAGAAAACACAGTCCCTATCGGGACGAAGCCAAATCACACCACACTCTAGCGACACATCCGCCGAATAGCCTTTGACCTCTCTAGAGACAACAGAACATATAGTTCGACTTAGATATGTAAAGATATACAGATATAAGACAGACTCGTCCTACTCAGACAAACAATACACATAAATTCAGGCCATAGATATTCTGAAGCAAGAACAATCTATTATTACCCAAACGAAGAATAAATCGCAGAAAACTGGACTCACCCGCGGAGTTCGATCGAAAAGACGGCACAACTTTCAAGGGAAGTAACTCAATAATGACTTTCCCTTAAGCACTAAAAAATTACCTATATATAATATTGTAAGATATCAAAGACTGCACGTAACAATAGACATACACGAAAGCAATTAATCTGCCAATGGTTGAAAATCGGGCACAGTCCCCTCTTGCATTCTTCCTTCTTCTTGTTCATCTTTTGTTACTGTTACTCAAACATTCTCCAGCATTCTTAAAGTATTAATTTAAGGGCGATACAACATTACAAGGTAGTATAACAGCATACATTAACAGTACCTGATCACAAAATAAAGAATAAGTATATTGTAATGAAAAACTAGATCATCAGAGCCTCCATACAGTATACCAGATAAAAGTTCAACACAATCAGTTAGGGTGGCATATAATCAGCACTCATAAAGCATTTGAACAGTCTACGATTATTTCAGTAGGGACTGCGCGTGTTTTTCAGGTCATTGGGAAGATCGTTCCAAAGATGAGCAGCTGAGTAAGCCAAACTAGTCTTAAATAGGTCTAGCCTGGGTTTGGGTACGTGTAATTTGTTTAAGCGCTGACTGCATCTTTCATTATATTTTAAAATCGGCCAAAGATACTTTGGAGTATTCTGTGACAGGATTTTGTGAATAAATTTCCCTTTGTTAAAGAGGAAGCGCTTCCTGAGGGGTAATATTTGAAGATAATTATATAAATCTATACAATGTTATTGATGTTTATCAGCAACAAGGCGCAATGCGCCTTTTTGACGCGAGTGGAGCCTTTTTGTGTTGGAGACAGAACAACCATCCAAGATTGTGGAACAATAGTCTAGATGCGTTTGTATATGAGATATGTAGAACATTTTCCTTGCCTCCTCATCCAGGAAATGTTTAATTTGGAATTTAGATGATAGATAGATAGATAGATAGATAGATAGATAGATAGATAGATAGATAGATAGATAGATAGATAGATAGATAGATAGATAGATAGATAGATAGATAGATAGATAGATAGATAGATAGATAGATAGATAGATAGATAGATAGATAGATAGATAGATAGATAGATAGATAGATAGATAGATAGATAGATAGATAGATTGATTGATTGATTGATTGATTGATTGATTGATTGATTGATTGATAAGTAAATACGTTTAATTGGTAGGTACTCAGTCATAAGTCAGTTTACTTTGTTGTTTATTTAAATAGTTAGTTAGCTAGTTAGTTAGTTATTTAATTAGTTACTTAGTTAGCTAGTTAGTTAGTTAGTTAGTTAGTTAGTTAGTTAGTTAGTTAGTTAGTTAGTTAGTTAGTTAGTTAGTTAGTTAGTTAGTTAGTTAGTTAGTTAGTTAGTTAGTTAGTTAGTTAGTTAGTTAGTTAGTTAGTTATATTGACATACAGATGGACAGTCAAACATACAGACAATGAAGATCAGATAATTAAGCAGGCATAACTACAGACGGATAACCAACGGGATAGAACACCTAAAAAAAAAAAAAGAGATGGGGCTACCCGTATGTTTGAATTATGCGTTTGTTTATGGCGTGCAAATTTCAAGAAAAACCTGGATATAATGTGATATTTAAGAAACAATACACGTATGACGTTGTATGTAGGAGAATATGTGTGGAAGAGAGAGTATTTGTCCGTGTAAGTGTGTGTTTGTGATAAATGAGCACCAAACCCTTATCGCCCTATCTTTTCCTACATCTTTCTTATTTTATTTTCTCCCACATTGTGCTCTTTCATCCCACGTTTTGCTATTTCATCTGTAAACTGTAATCTTGATTACTCGCATCTGGTATCTAAAGAACCACATTTGTCCTTTCATCGGTGGTAAAGAAATTCTTTTGATTCAGTTTCACCACCTTGTTAAACACACCTTGTTTCACAAAATCTTGTGACACATCAGCTTGGACATAAGAAAACATTCTTTTTTATCTAGTCCCTGTTTAACTAATTGTCACGTATACCAGCTTGGGATACTATTAATTTGAGAGACGCCAGGTGGACATCTTTTCAATACGAGCCGTTGTTTAAACAAAACACTGTCCCGTCTCGCACAATACAATAGAATCCGCAAACAATAAACTCCGGAAGTATGATATCAAAGGCCCTCGACGTGGAACAACAACCTTTGCTTCCAGATGGAATACAATAAGCCCAGCACGACAAAGGGACTTGTTAGCCGGCATGCAAGAGACAATGGACAGTGAGTTTTGTGACAGTTAGCGGACAGGTGAGTTTGTCTAGCTAGCCAATCAGCAAACACTGTGCAGTCTGAAAATTACTGATAGTCAACGCAAACGAAAGTTGGTGGCGGATAGCCCAACCCACATCAGCCCGTGATACGCGCTGAGAGGGGGAGCAACCAGATGGCCTCTTAGCTATTGAGGAGAGACGGAGTTTCACGTCTAACTTTGAAGACCTACATTACATACTCTAGGTTTTGGCCATTGTTGGAAGTGGAGGGGAACTGCGGTAAGACGTGGAATACGATGGATGGGTTTGAAAAAAAAAAAAAATCGAAAAAAGGTGATTCGTCTTACGAGGACAAAGGACAAAGAAAATAGTCTACGTTACGGCCACAAGGCCTTCGTCAGGAAAGGAAAGAAAGTGAAGGCTAGATAGGACACATAAAAACTAAATAAAATAAAAACTGGGTACTTCCCTGAAGGCAAGAACCGAAATTCTATCAAAATCGCTGTCCTGTTGATAACGCTTTCTGTTCAGCCACGCGCTTATCAACAGGACAGCGATTCTGATAGAATTTCGGTTCTTGCCTTCAGGGAAGTACCCAGTTTTTATTTTATTTAGTTTTTATGTGTCCTATCTAGCCTTCACTTTCTTTCCTTTCCTGACGAAGGCCTTGTGGCCGTAACGTAGACTATTTTCTTTGTCCTTTGTCCTCGTAAGACGAATCACCTTTTTTCGATTTTTTTTTTTTTTTTTTTCAAACCCCTCCATTGTTGGACCATCACTGCAGAGCAAAGGGGAGGCAACCGGTGACAGCCATCCAAATCTCCCCTCAAAGAGATTAGTAAACACCATACAAGTCTCCCGTCAAAAAGATTAGTAAACACCATACAAGTCTCCCCTCAAGGAGATTAGTACACACCATTCAAGTCTCACTACAAATAGATTAGGAAACACCATACTCTCATTCTGCTCTTCCCGTGGAGTTGACATTCGAGGAAAACATTATGATAGGTTTCATAAATTCACATACGACTTCTGTCGGTCTTGTCTGTACAGAAAGCTGATTATTATAAAACATATGCAGACTGCCGACGGCGAGGCAATGACATACATATGAATAACACGGAAGTACAAGCGTACGGGAATATAAATAAATCCAAAATAAACAAAGACTATTAAGTTAATATAACATTATTACTCGTACGTTACAAGCGTATAGAAATTAGAACTGACAAATAAATACAGAATGCAGACCTATACATCAAATAACGAATGAAAGAATTTAGCACATAATAGTGTTCAAGAAATTCAATAGAAATAATTGGGATAAGCAGAAGAAAACAAATCAAATTAATACGGCTGAAGGAAGGAGACGACAGCTTGGGGCGCCTTAACTAACAAATGAATATAAATGGAGACAGAATCATGACAGAATGCCGCGTTTATTTGATTGGAGCCGCTAGGTAATATCCAAGAACTGAACAATGAGACGTTTGTAACGACTTTCTAGCATATGTGGATAAGTTGGGTCCGTAGACGCTGGAGGCAGAAAAGCGAGAGAAAACAAATCAAACAGAAAATTCCTTTTAAACTTTCCAGACCCATTGTTGTGCTCTTCTGACCTGGTTATAAGATAAGCCAAAGAGTAAATTATAGTGACATTCGCGGGAAAACTAAACTGACCATTGTACGAACTGTGTCTTGGGTAATGTCATAAATACTTGTGTGTGTCAAAGAAAAATAATAGCTCTTCCCCCTGATATAAACGATGTCTGCATTTATACCTTATCCAGGAGTAACATTTGTCGTAACTTCAATTGTTACAACGTGAGAAGTAGGGTTCATGTTTGGAATACGGAGAAATCAGAAAGAAATATAGGTTCAGGACAAATAGGGGTAAGAAAGGGACAACAGAACAAGAACATGAGAAGTAGAAAGTATTGATGCCCACGGCAGTGATAATTGTGACAAGAGGTAAAAACAAGAAAACAGCATTTAAAACAAATAAGAAGATAGTATTATTATTGTACAAATAAAATATGATTGTTATCAAGAGAACGTGATGAAGTAAAAAGATGATGATGCGAAAAAGAAACGGCAAGAAGAAATTCGTGATGATGATGAAGATGATGATGGAGACGGGAAGTAGAAGAATGTGGTGATGATAATATGACGACGATAAAGGAGAAGAGGAACTTAGGCAGACAATGATAATGATAATAATAATTACGATGATTAGTAAGGTAAAAAGGTAAAGGTGGTCTCATAACAGATATTGTCATAGGGGAGTAAAGTGTTAGAGACTTCATCATACTAGGTTCATCATCAAGAGGTGGAGTGACCAATCGGACATTCGATGAGTTGTCTTATTCTTCTTCTTCATCGTCTTCGTTCCTTGGCCGCTGACTGACAAAGCAATCAGTGGCCATCACGCCTGGTGGTGTCTTGTAGCGCAGCAATAAACTGTCTACACTTTGCTCGATCGACAGCCATCCTTCATGTATTGCTCCAGCTCTTGTTCATGCTTAGCATCTCTGCCTCATTGGTTCTCCGCCAGGTGGCTTTTGGCCATCCTTGCTTACGCTTTCCTTCTGGAGTACATAGCATGGCAGTTCTGGTGATGGTGTCATGGTCTCTTCTGAGGATGTGACCAAACCTATTCCAACCTCAACACGCTGTGATGGTGCGCCTGTCTTTTTGGTGGCTCTAACTTAGCAGTTCTTGGTTAGTGATGGTGTTTGGTCAGAAAATTCGAAGGTTCTTCGATGAGTAGTAGAAGAATAAAATTCCTTCATGCATCATTATCTTCCAGTCTTTAAACGAGTACAGGCCTTCTATAAAGCCATCTCAGATCTCTATGTGCTGTGCCTATGAGTGAATAAATTAATCTTATCTATTATTTTCCTCCATGTGTAAATTTGTGTCTTTGCCTTCTTCTCTTTACCTGTCTACATTTCTAGTCTTTGTCTCCTGTGTGTAACTTTGGCTGATGAAAGGTAAACACCGAAACGTTTCGTGTTCTCAGTAGAAAAACAAAACTGGCACTATTCCAATTATTATTATTATTTTTTTTTTTCATTTGCCTTGTTCTGTGATCCTGAACCATAATACCTTTCTCTAACAACAATCTAGCACACGGGTCATGTTGGGTATGTGGCAATAGAAGCAGAAAAAGCCGGAGAAAAGAAATCCATAAGAAAAATTCTTCATATTTTCCAGACCTGCTGCTGTGTTCTTCAAACCTGGTCATATGATAAGTCAATAGCGACGTCTGCGGGAAAACTGACCACTACACGAACTGTGCCGTGGGGAATATCTTAAATACTCGTTTGTGTCGGTGAAAAATTATAGCTCTTTGACTTGGTATAAAGCAGTGGTTCCCAAAGTGGGCGGTACCGCCCCCCTGGAGCGTTAGGATGATCCAAGGGGGCGATACGGAAAAAAGGGGCAAGAGGGGGGCGTTCAGTAGTAAACAGGGGGCGTTCAGTACCAAGGGGTGGTCCAGGATTTGATAGGCTAAATTCCGTACGAACGGGAGGGAAATGGGTTGTGGTTTTGAGAGACAACATAAGTGAGGCGGGGACGATGTGGATGGTTGTATTACTAGGATCATTAAACAAGACATAGTTATACATATATACGTGCCATTATGAGCTCAGGTAGCCATCGCTGATCATAAATTGTTATCAGGAACCGCTACAAAAGCGAGGATAACTAAACACCTATTGTCCATTCGGTCACTCCTGAAGAAAGAGAAACGACCAGCAAGAAGTCTGTGGTTGGCCCACTCAGATTTTAACAGAAGGTGAAAGCCATTTATAAAGAGTGTTTACTAGTTTAATATTGGCTTTGGAATTGTCAAGGTGTGTCGGAGAGTGCTATTTGCTGGCAGTGGACGAAATTAGATACCTGCTGGTGTTTCAGAAACGACCGATTTTGCTTTGTTGCAGATTTTACTCTCTCAGTATTTACGGGAGCTAGTGGTAACGTGATATTTGCGATACGTTAATAAACAAAAGGAAAGGTTCAAGAGAGCCAAGTGTTTAATCAACAGTACTTGGCAGTAGAAATCAGTCTTTGAAACTCTGAACCGGCTTTCCTACCTTAAATTCAGACTTTTATAAATCAGCGGACGCGACTTACGTTTCCTATCTATTGCGTCTTGGTACTGCCTATGAGTAAAACCAACAAACTTTCTCTGCACTTTTAGTGAACAGGGATATCAAATAAGTTTGTACTGGGTATCAAACATTTTTTTTCACAGAGCTAGTATCAGTTTTACTAATGATTAATTAAGCATATACACTTTGATACAGATTTGCCATATTTTGAATATGGTTCAGTCCATTATATCACCTCCTTTTAATTTGTGCCCGACTTCATTTGCTTCAAAGTTGCCCAACATATGCGGAACACAGAAAGCGCATATGGCCGATACCAGTATCATTCGTGGAAGCTCTACGGAGATTCAAATAGCCTCAAACTGACTATTGCTTTCTTTGAAAACATTCAAGTGGACGTCTGAGAGTGTACGAAGAAGAAGAAGAAGATTTTGTGCCCGGGGGCTCCTCACATTGTAGTTACGCCACGAGCTCCCAATCTTTAAAGCTTAAGGCCTATCTACAAAAGTGAGTTATTTTATATTATTTCATACTAAATAACTATTATTATACTTTTATGAAATCATTACTGGGTTACTTCAATGTTGTTGTGGCTGTTGCTGATTTTTGTTTAATTCTCTAACTGTTTTTTTTTTCTTCTTATGTATTAATGGCTATGGTTAAGAAACTTGATAAAAAAGAAAAGTAACTGGTATGAACATTTATGTAAAAATTTCTGTAAAACCCCTTTTAAATCAGTTTTTGTTGTTTACTTGACGTACATTTTTCTATCTGCAAAAATGTAAAGTCAATTCTTTGTTCTAGAATCCAGAACAAATATGACACAAGTAGACCAAACCAAAAGGAATTGCAGACAATACAGCGTAAATATCTGAAATATGGATTTATTCCAGCACTAAATAACCTACAGCTGATAATGTATCTATTATGTGAGAGGGCCTTTTCAAATGAGGCTAAGAAACTTTCCAGACTCCTTGAACTTTGAAAAAAATGCACTCTGATAAAGCTGGCATAAGCTTGGCATATTTTAAGTAATTTCGTGGAAAACTTTCAGAAACGTAAAACTGTTCGGGACATGTTTACCAGCACTTCACAACAAAACTATGATGGTTTGCGAGCTTCATACAACATTTCATTGCTGATAGCTAAATCTGGAAAGCCTCACAATTGGAGAAAACATTATTCTGCCAGCTATATGGGAGGTTGTGAGTACAGTTATGCATTAGTCACCTGAACAAATAATTAAGGCGATTCCGCTCAGCAATACCTATGTTCAAAGAAGAATAGACGAAATAGCTGAGAATGTTGAAGACACACTGTGCAACATACTAAGGACAACAGAATTTGCATTGCAGTTGAATGAATCAACTTTGCCGGGCAACGAATCTTTGCTTCTGTGTATGTTCACTTCGTAAAAAATGAAAGCTTCGTTCAAGAGTTGTTATTTGCAAGGCACCTAGTAACTGATACGAAAGGGAAGTCAATATTTCGTGTAGTTGAGCAATTTTTCAAAGAGAATGACATTCCGCTAACTAGCATTCTTGCTTGTGCAACAGATGGGGTACCATCAACGATAGGCTGTCACCGCGGGTTTATCGCTTTCTTAAAAGTGAATATTTACAGTACACTGTGTAGTTCACAGACAACATCTTGTCGCAAAAAAAAAAACAAAGTGATCGGTTCACAAATCATAAATGAGAATGATGAACAATTTTAACGCTTGCTGATGCACACAGAAGTCAGACTGCTCTCAAAAGGAAATTGTCTGAGACGCCTTCATGCTGTTTTTGAAACTGTGGTAGAATTCTTTCAAGACTCGCATAATTCGCTCAGTACTGTCGTGAAACGTGTATGTAAACCCACTTCTTTGTTAATTCATATGCACAGCCAATCCACGTTCAACAGACTGAGACAGATTAAATAACGCGAAGTATACGCCATCTTGTTCCCGCAAGATGGCGGCAGACAGAATAAATTAGGCATAAGCCCTGTTTTTCGGAAATGGGTCATGGAAAGTACGAAATCGTCGGCAATAAAAATGTACCAAATCGTCGAGAACCAATCAAAAGAGTTCCTTACGCACTGGCAGATTCCCTGCGTCTACCTATATAAACGGGCGCATTTTATTCAAAAAAAAAAAAACACACACACACACACAAACACGAAGGCCAGCTAGACCGACTGGGGGAAGAGAAAGCTGTCAAGATTGATTTATTGCCTATCTGCGTGACCGGGCACTCTTGCTTCACTAAAGTCGAGTCCAAATCTGACTTGTATTAATCTTAGAGGGTAGGTAAACTTACTATAAACTTGTAGGAGAATAGGCATACTTCAGATATATAATGACTGTATTTTTGGTGTGGCTGGGAGACTTTTTCAGGCCATAAATCGAGGATTCCTCAGCAAGAGAGAGGTTGGTAAGAAAACGAAGATGGCTGTATAACGCTCCACCTATGTCCCAGTCTTGACATATGGATGCGAGTCATGGGCAATGACTACAACCCATAAAAGCCAGATCCAAACCTCAGAAATGAGGTATCTGAGGAAGGTGGTTGAAGTAACAAGAAGAGACATGGTACGCAACCAGACGATACGTCAAGGCCTTAAATCCTACCCCCTGCAGACCCAAGTAGAACAGTCCCAATTAAGATGGTTTGGCCATGTCTCCAGAATGGGAGAAGATCGGATACCACGACAAGCATGGGAAACAAAGAGCCAAGGATCCAGACCCCGAGGACGACCCAGAGTCCGCTGGGAGGACAACATTAGACAATCTTTGAAGGATCGAGGACTAGAATGGAACCAGGCCAGGAGGAAGACAGCCGATAGGATAGTCTGGCGCTCTCTCTTCCAAACCTCTATACCTCACGGTAGAAGGGGAACGACTAAGTAAGTAAGTATGTATTTTTGGTGTGTCATTTATACTACCTACACCTGGATATATTTAATATAACTTTAGATTTTGTTTTACTATGAATGTATCAGGTATACTGAATGTATCTTGGGGAATTAGGTATAATGATTGTATTTCATGATCTGATTGATGAAGACGAAAACCAATCCGAAATATAACCAAACAGTCCTTGTTAGGACTCATATAACTCCACTCTGAAATATAACCAAAACAGTCCTTGTTAGGACTCATATAACTCCACTCTGAAATATAACCATTCATATAACTCCAACCTGAATATAACCTATGACTATATCATGTATAATGATTGTATGTTATATTATCATGTATAATAATTGTGTATGACTGTTGAAGAAGGAAACCACCAGAAATTAGCCTACAGAAAATATAACTTAAATATATTAAGTTATATATTTAATATAACTTTAGATTTTGTTTTACTATGAATGTATCAGGTATACTGATTATATCTTGGGGAATTAGGTATAATGATTGTATTTCCTGGTATGATTGTTGAAGAAGAAAACCAACCCGAAATATAACCTAACAGTCCTTGTTAGGACTCATATAACTACAACAGTATTGTTAGGATATATTTTACTAGCCAGTATAGCACTTATCAGAGGTGGCCTGGTATATTATAGGTGGAAGGAAACGGTTGTATCATACGGTGTACAAATTATTGGATGTATTCATGTATTGAAAGAATCTTGTGCAAGTAGACACCTGTCTTGTCTCGCTATTGCTAAATCATACTGAGCCATGTTGTCATTCATCCTACATGCAGACACCTGAGACACGCTCATCTCATATACACTAGAAATAGGTGGGCTTGATGACAGAAATTAGCCCCTATTTTTGCATTGTTACAGGTTTATTCGTGTCATCCAACCTGAGGTCGTATGTTCGAGTCAATCCAGCTGCCTGGAACTTCGCAGGAGCACAGTGATTGTACTGGAGCTACATCCTTAGTCCCCTCAGTCTTGGGTGGACTAAAGGACCGATCACCAGCGGGTGTTGTGTGCAACAAATTAAGAAGGACAGAACTGTTTTAAGAGATGAGTACACATTAGTACCATTTCCGTCGGCAATTGTGAGCATTTAACTGTCAATGAAGAAAAAGTGATTTAGCGTAGTGAGAGACAAGATTAACAGCACAGCTGATAAAGTTTCTATAATTGATTAACAGCACAGCTGATTTAATTTTGTTTCCTGTAATTGGAAGACTTGTTGTAATATATACAATTAAATGGGTGCTGAATATAGCCTTTATGGTGCAATGCGCGCCTTTTACATATTTTCATGAAATGCTGCGTGTAACTGGGGCCAGAAAGAGGACCAAAGAACAGAAGCATTGTAACCTGGCATGCATGTAGTAAGAAGCGACTAAGGAGACTTATTATTATAATAAGAATACAAAAGGCAAGAGGAGCTTTCATTGCATTGGGAAATACATGGAGATCAAGAGAAATCGGATCCAACACGAAAATAAGAATCTTCAACTGAAATGTGAAGTCAGTCCTTTTGTATGGCTCTGAGACATGGAGAACAACAAAGACAACAACGAAAAAGCTACAGACTTTCATAAATATTTGCTTGCGTAGAATAGAGGGAATTAAAATGGTATGACAAGGTTACCAACGTGGAACTGATGACAAGAACTAGACAAGTGCCAGTGGAACAAGAGATGAGAAGAAGACGATGGCGATGGATAGGGCACACACTGAGGAAACCTGTTGATAGCATTACAAGGCAGTCCTTGTTCTGGAACCCCCAGGGCAAAAGAGGCAGAGGTAGACCAAGAAAGAAGCACATGGAGAAGAGAGCTGGAAACAGAGTTGAAAATGATGAGGAGAATGTGGAAAGAACTTGAGATAATGGCACGTGACAGGAGGACTTGGCATGTGTTTGTTGAAGGCCTATGCTCCTTTGGGAGTGGAGGGTTATGAAGGAGACTTAATTATGGGACTGGCTTCCCCGTCCTGAAGAACATTCTTAGCTGGAAAATTTTTTTTTTTCTTTTCATTGTTTAATACACACCGACCAGGGCAGCTGTGAAGGACCTCCAATACTTGTGGCAGAGGTAGAGGATGGCATGCGACACATGAAGAAAGGCATAGCGCCTGTGTCACAGATTGCCTCCCCTGCTTTGCAGTAGTGGTCCAACAATGACCAAAACATAAGAGTATCTAAATGGGTCGTCCAAGGTGTTTACCTTCGCACAAGATTACTCTTGGCAGAGATGTAGATAGAAGTGTAATGGCGCTTCTATCCGAAGGGAGTATTTACAAGATAATTCAGAAGTCAAGAACCATGTGTTAGGCCCATATTTTCTTGACCATCGGCACATTAGGGGTGATGTGGTCAGCATCGAACCATGGACCACCGATCTAGGAAGCCAGTGCACTAAGCACTGCGCTTCCGCGGCTCCACACCCCTCCCCCTTCTCCATTGCAGAACTACACGGGGCTCTAGTCATAATTACGGTATGGTAATTTATTTATCAAAGGACAATTAATAAGCAAATAAGAAAACTCTATAGTCCACATGAGTGAGATTTTACACGAGATAATTAAGAATACCACGGACAGCTAAAAATAGTGGTGAGGATGTCATGGAAGACACAAGTTCTCGAAGGAGGTTTATTACTCATATTGTCAGTGAGTAAACATGATACACTATCTTTAGACATGTTATCAGAAAGGGGAAGCTGGAATGCATTGTGACAACAGGAAAGATTGAAAGAAATAGAGAGAGAGAGGAGGACTGTCACGTAGGTCTTTATATCATTAAATTGCCTACATCTTCTTCCTATTCTCTCACCCAAATCCTTTTATTTTATTATCTTTCCTTACTTGTTTTTCCTGTATTTTTCGCATCACTCGTTTGCGAAAAATATTTTCTTCAGTATTCTCAAACTTTACCGGGGTTTTTTTCTCATACTGGGATACGTAATTCTATTACGTAGATGTCAGAAGACGAAACTGTGAATGTGCTTCATACTTAGAAATAGGGCCGACTTATCGTCTGCAAATTTCACCTGTCAAAGGCGTTTTCCCAGGCTGAATTTCTCGGCGAAGTGTAAAATCGCTACCTGACACGGCACTCACTGTTGGTCATTCTAAACGTAGGTGCTAAAACTGCCAACCCGCTTTCGCCCAGAGCAGACGGTTGTCTGAGATTTGCAACTGACACGCGTACATCTTGGTCAGTAGGTGGCAGTTACGACATGTTAGGAGTGAAACGTAGCTGTTATGAGAAGGGGGAGAGATCGGGGCGGGGGAGATAGTTCATCCTTTGTCTGGTTTAAAATATTAAACCTAGTTTGAAATTTTATTGTCATTCTTTCTCAATAAATCGCAGTAGACAGGTGGTTCGCGAAGAGTAGAGCGGTATAAGCGAAGTTTCTTAGTTTGTTGCGACAATTTGTCGAACTTCTAGACTTCCATAAATATAAGCGTATAATTCTTACTTGTGCGATATCCTGTAGTGCTGTGTTTGAGGTAAATATATTATAGATCTCTAGTATTTTGTGAAGTGATAAAGTGTTTAATCGCCTATTTCATTCTAAACTAGTTCTGTGTCCAGAGTGCTTAATTTATAGTTTGTATTAATTTTCTAGTGACGCATACAGTGGAAATACATAATAAATTATATCTTTAGCTTACTAAAACTAGTAGCTATAAGGAATTTAATTTAACGGCTAATACTCAGTCGAGAATATTTTATATCAAACTTATAAATGCTAGATGCGACATCAGTGAATATTGACGGAATACGAAGATATTCCTAATTCCTGATGATTGATTTTTATATAACTTACTTTACGGGAAGTTGTAATTATAAGTCAAGCGGTCGGCTTGCTATTTAAAATGTAAGTTATAATGAGTACATATATGTAAATTATTTGATATGTGTTCTTTCCATTTTTATATAGTGAAACGGTGGTACCCAACTTGCCAGCGTTTAGTAGCCTGAGAGACATATTTGTGAGAAGCATAGACATTTCCTATCTTTAACCACGTGGGGTTTTTGTTGTTTCAAGTAACACGGGTCTGACAGTGCATAAGCCATCAGAGAGAGAGACAGTAATAGCAATCCCACTAACGGTTTCTAAAGACTAGAAATATATATTGGGCTTTTGAGCCAGTTCATATTGCTCCACAAATTTAAATGTACATGCTGCCTGGCGGCGAGAGAATATTACAAGAATAACATTTACCTTCCGACAGAGATTGTGACTAGTATTGTGGTGACCAAATATAGTACCTGCCTGAAAGAAGACACCGATCTGACATTCCTTAAATCCTAGAATCCAAAGCTAATGACATTGTGCTCTGCTAACTTTCGTGCCTGGACAAAATTTATGTGACTTAATCAGACATTCGAAAAAAAAATTAGAACACCCAAGGAATCGTTTCCCTGAGACAGAGAGTTCAGTACGTCTTTTGGAACTGGGGGTTTCTTGGTCGATGACTGCATTTTTCGGGTCTGTGCGAAGGTCCTAGAATTATTATGTTCCCAGAGGCAGCGAGCAAAGTTGTGAGTATATATGTGTGAGAAAGGCCATGGCTGAATGAATGAGAGAACACAGGTCAGAGTGTTATTTTACCGGTGTATTATTGTCACCCATTTGCTGTCTTAACTTTTTTTTTAATCTGCAGGATTTGTTACAAAATGCTAGAGTTTCTTTTTTCTTAGGCTAAATCAGATTTATCCAACTCTGTTCATACATTTACGAGAAATAAGAACCCTCTTAGACTCAACCTTACGTGTCTATAACTCTTTGGGCCATCATCTGTTCTCTTAACGGGGCTGTGGGCTAAACCTAGAGTAAGATTCTAACGGGGCTATCATCTTTGTAGCATTTTTCTTGAATTCTATGACTATTTGTATATGTTTTTCCTTGATGTATTTTTTGGTGTTGTGAGAAGATTTTTTTTTTAATGATAATAATAAAAATCTCTCTTGAACTAAATCAGTGCGTTGGTCAGCTCGTTCAAATACATATAAATTCATTGTTATAGATTCCCACGTCTGTGTGTTTAACTGTCGTCACGTGTATGTGCGTGCCCGTGAGTAGATAGAGATATATTAATATATATATATATCTGTGTTTAGACTGTCTGACGCCTTTACAAGCGGTCGTAGAAGATAGGTGAGAGAGAGAAGATTATCTCGATTCTCAAAGACAGCCTCTATATCACATTCTATCATCTCACGTGTGGAAATTCTATTGCTTTTCACCAGCTCTCACTGTATCTATCACTCATTCCAACCTATTCAGAAGGGACCTAACCCAAGTCTTAATACTCCTATCGAAAAATCTACGACAAATGGGTTCTCGTCCGACGGATTTTTGAACTTAGAATAGGAAGACGAGTACGACAAATGGGTTTTCGTCCGTAGGATTTTTGAACTTAGAATAGGAAGACGAGTACGACAAACGTGGACTCGTCTATCTGGATTTTGTACTTTAGATTCTTTATTCTGATATAGAGTAAGAGTGTGATGTCTTGTGAGTTGTTATATCTTTAAATAATTTATCCCCTAGACTAACGATCTGTTTACGGGCGTGCTGACCACACAAACTGATAAGTTTTTTTTTCCACAGCATTAGAAGCATTATACATTTGGTTTACAGGTTGATTTTGTCGGAATACATGTTAATTAATGATTTTGTAATACTAAACGCTGGTAAAGTTTTGTGAGTGTATAACATTCACAAGGGTTCTGAAGCAGGAAGGTGTTTGAACTAAAGTTAAGGAGTGCGTTTCGGACTATTTGTCCAGATTAATTGCCTCCCTCACCCTAACTGTCTTCAGGGGTAAACTTGATAGTGGATTAAAAATTAAGGGGATTTTTTTTTCTCCGAAATTTTTGCTATAATCATTGTGTTTTCCACTGTAGCAACTTATTTTTCAGAAGTAATCTTAACTACCATTTAGTTGGCGTAGTCGTGTTTTGCATTAGGTGCTTTATTGCCGATTAATAGCAGCGATAGTTAGATTTTTATTTTGGAGGAGGTATCCCAGGGTTAAGGATATCATCTTTTGATTTTTGGTATTTTTTTCTCGTAAGTGGTAGGAACCAGGTTATTCTTTTTCCTATTTTCTATCTCCACGTGTCTCAGTCACTGACATAATATGGCCGAGAGGGCAAAGCTTAGACAACTCCTCAGGGACGAAGCGAGAGAGGAGGGACTGGAAGGAGAAGAAGCGAAAGCTTTTGTCAGGGACGAACTTGAGAGATATGATGCGGAGAGGAAAGAAGCGGAAGACCGTCTTTTACAGCAGAAGAAGATGGACGAGGAAATGGAAATTCGCAGGATGCAGCATGAGGAAAGAGAAAAGGAGAAGGAGAGACAGCACGAGAAGGAGAGGGAGGAGAGACAGCAGGAGAAGGAGAGGGAACAGAGACAGCACGAGTTGGCGCTTAAAACTCTAGAGTGCCAAAGTCGTGGTGCTGCCTCTACCTCCAGCAATGGAGAGTCTTCTCCTCACTCCTCCTTAACTGATCCTTCAAATACTCAATCTACTCATCTCACTGCAATGTCTTTTCCGCTAGAGTCTTTCCCTTGTCCTAATGAGAAGATTGACACATGGCTAGAAAAATTTGAGAAAATTGCAACTCTGTACGGTTTAGAGAGGTCGCGTTGGAACATGAAGCTTTCCCAGGCTTTGAAAAGTTCTGCGTATGATGTTTACGCCAAACTGGAAAGCAGCCAACAAGACAACTATGATCTGTTGAAGAAAGCGTTACTGGAGCGCTTTGAAATGAACGCTCGCAAATTTTTGCAACTGTTTCGCAACAGCCGGAAAGAGAATTCTGAAACTTTTCACCAGTTCTCATCTCGTCTAAAGGGATATCTAACAAAGTGCCTTGAGCTTTCACAGCTCCCCTCTACCTATGAAGGTCTTGAGGAATTTGTTTTAACAGAACAAATAAAGAACACATTGTCTGCTGATACCCGGAGATTTCTCGCTGAGCAAGGGGCAGAAAAACTTGAAGACATTTTGGAAAAGTCTGAGCGTTATCACAATGCGCTGGCTGAACTACCGGCCACAAAGCGGAAACCGACAGAGGAGCATTTTCGAAAACATAACCTAGAGAAATCTTCTCAGGCTTCTAACCAAAATAACCACAGAGAAACTGGACCTCAAAACCCCCCTCCTGAAAAATCCAAGTTCTACAAGAACAAGTACCCCAACCACCCCAAACAGTCTGATCAACCCGACCGCCCTACATGGCAGCGCAGCCAGAAAGGACAAGGTGGCAAAGGGAGAACCCCTGAGCACGGGACATATGATCAGACCGAGCACACCGAGCCGAAACGCATCGGATGCTTATTAACAGTCTCGCAAGGTGGAATTATTGACAGTGATTCCCAACCTGTTGGGGATGGACCCTCAACGCGAGGTACTGTTACTTTGAACGGTTCTCAAACTTCTTGCTTATTTGACACGGGGCTTTCTTACGATTGCATTGTTGCCAGAAACCTGGTCAAACCCGGTCAAGAGACAGCAGAGACCGTCCAACTTTGTGGAGTTCGTAAGAGTGATGCACCTACAGCGCTTCCCATCGCATTGGTGGAGATACACTCTGACTTTGTCAGAGGCGTGATCAAAGCGGCTGTTATGGATGATCCCATCTACCCAGTCATACTTGGCGGTAGATACGTGTGTATTGGGAAACCGGAAGAGCCGATTGTGGCAGCAGTAACTACAAGAGGGCAAACCAAGAAGGAACGGGAGCCTGCGCCTAATTTGTTACCCATGGAACTTAAAGAAGCGCAATACAAGGACCCTACTTTGGCACCCTGCTTTAGGAAACTGCCCATGGCTAAGGAACCCAAACAGCACGGGGACATTTTTTTCTAAGGATGGCGTACTTTATCGGAGAACGGGCAAGCCTGACCAAGGTTACAACCAGCTCCTAGTACCGAAACAGTACAGAAGCCAAATCCTAGAAATGGGGCACTCTCTTCCCTTCAGCGGACATATGGGACAGAACGCCACAAACCAACGTATAACCACTCATTATTGGTGGCCAGGAGTAAATACTGATATTATCAGATATGTCAAATCCTGTGCCCAGTGCCAACGTGTACCACCCAAGCAACGGACACCCCCAGTCCACATGGGTGAAATGCCAATAATGGGAACACCATTCGAACGGGTTGTGATCGACATTTTAGGGCCTTTCGAAAGGACTAAAAGAAGGAACAGGTTTATCCTGACCTTAGTCGATACATGCACTTTATGGGCAGAAGCTATCCCGCTAACATGCGCAGATGCCAAGCATGTCGCAGAAGCCCTCGTGCAGATTTTCACTCGGTTGGGATTCCCTCAGCAAGTGTTGACGGATAACGGATCCCCATACCGAAACCTGTTGATGGATGAGATCGTTAAGATCTTGAGGACCCAACACATCCACACTAAGCCATATACTCCGGCCGGAAATGGGCTCGTGGAACGTGCAAATGGAAACCTCAACATGATGCTAAGTAAACTGGCACAAGTGAAACCTGAAGATTGGGATCTTTGTATTCCTGCAGCTTTTATTTGGCTACAGAGAATCTCCTCATACTTCCACAGGATTTCCGCCAGCTACACTCTTATTCGGCAGACCCATTAAGGGCCCGCTTGAAGCCTTACTTCAGTCTCTGACAGACGAGAAGGCGGATGAGACAGTTGTCTCAGCAAGTAAATATGTGTCGGTTTTAAAGGAAAGGTTGAAACTAGGGTGGGACCTAGCAACGACTAACTTTAAGCGAGCACGCACAAAGCACGCTAACCGATACAGGAAAGTCGCGAAAGAGAGAGAATTGGAAGCAGGAGAGAAAGTTTTGGTGTTACTCCCTACCGGAAACAACCAACTGAAGATCGGATGGCAAGGGCCGTTTACCGTCCTGAAAAAGATTTCTAAGGCTAACTACCAGATATCTATTCAAGGAAAGGAGAAGGTTTTCCATTTAAATCTCTTAAAGAGATACTTGGAAAGACCTGTGCCGACCTCCGACCATCTCCTGACGATCGCCAAAGCTGACGAAGATGATGATAGTGGCAGGGATATTCCACCGCTATCACAGGAAATCTTTCAAAAATGTCAGAAGCGGCGACGCTCTTTCAAGCGCGCATGGGAGACATTCCAGAGGAAGGAAAACTTTGGGGAGTAGACTTGAGTAGGAATTGGACAGAGATGGAGGGGGAAGATGAGAGGGAAGAAGACAGACACCCCGAAGCTACGGTCATAGGAAATTTAATTCCATAACGTAGACATGGAGTGCTTCCATATCTTAAGGGGGGACGTCCTGTCACGTAGGTCTTTATATCATTAAATTGCCTACATCTTCTTCCTATTCTCTCACCCAAATCCTTTTATTTTATTATCTTTCCTTACTTGTTTTTCCTGTATTTTTCGCATCACTCGTTTGCGAAAAATATTTTCTTCAGTATTCTCAAACTTTACCGGGGTTTTTTTCTCATACTGGGATACGTAATTCTATTACGTAGATGTCAGAAGACGAAACTGTGAATGTATTTCATACTTAGAAATAGGGCCGACTTTATCGTCTGCAAATTTCACCTGTCAAAGGCGTTTTCCCAGGCTGAATTTCTCGGCGAAGTGTAAAAAATCGCTACCTGACAGGCACTCAAGGGTCATTCTAAACTCTAGGTGCTAAAACTGCCAACCCGCTTTCGCCCAGAGCAGACGGTTGTCTGAGATTTGAAACTGACACGCGTACATTTCGGTCAGTAGGTGGCAGTTACGACATGTTAAGTGAAACGTAGCTGTTATGAGAAGGGGGAGAGATCGGGGCGGGGGAGATAGTTCATCCTTTGTCTGGTTTAAAATATTAAACCCAGTTTGAAATTTTATTGTCATTCGTTCTCAATAAATCGCAGTAGACAGGTGGTTCGCGAAGAGTAGAGCTGTATAAGCGAAGTTTCTTAGTTTGTTGCGACAATTTGTCGAACTTCTAGACTTCCATAAATATAAGCGTATAATTCTTAATTGTGCGATATCCTGTAGTGCTGTGTTTGAGGTAAATATATTATAGATCTCTAGTATTTTGTGAAGTGATAAAGTGTTTAATCGCCTATTTCATTCTAAACTAGTTCTGTGTCCAGAGTGCTTAATTTATAGTTTGTATTAATTTTCTAGTGACGCATACAGTGGAAATACATAATAAATTATATCTTTAGCTTACTAAAACTAGTAGCTATAAGGAATTTAATTTAACGGCTAATACTCAGTCGAGAATATTTTATATCAAACTTATAAATGCTAGATGCGACATCAGTGAATATTGACGGAATACGAAGATATTCCTAATTCCTGATGATTGATTTTTATATAACTTACTTTACGGGAAGTTGTAATTATAAGTCAAGCGGTCGGCTTGCTATTTAAAATGTAAGTTATAATGAGTACATATATGTAAATTATTTGATATGTGTTCTTTCTTTTATATAGTGAAACGGTGGTACCCAACTTGCCAGCGTTTAGTAGCCTGAGAGACATATTTGTGAGAAGCATAGACATTTCCTATCTTTAACCACGTGGGGTTTTTTTTTGTTTCAAGTAACACGGGTCTGACAGTGCATAAGCCATCAGAGAGAGACAGTAATAGCAATCCCACTAACGGTTTCTAAAGACTAGAAATATATATTGGGCTTTTGAGCCAGTTCATATTGCTCCACAAATTTAAATGTACATGCTGCCTGGCGGCGAGAGAATATTACAAGAATAACATTTACCTTCCGACAGAGATTGTGACTAGTATTGTGGTGACCAAATATAGTACCTGCCTGAAAGAAGACACCGATCTGACATTCCTTAAATCCTAGAATCCAAAGCTAATGACATTGTGCTCTGCTAACTTTCGTGCCTGGACAAAATTTATGTGACTTAATCAGACATTCGAAAAAAATTAGAACACCCAAGGAATCGTTTCCCTGAGACAGAGAGTTCAGTACGTCTTTTGGAACTGGGGGTTTCTTGGTCGATGACTGCATTTTTCGGGTCTGTGCGAAGGTCCTAGAATTATTATGTTCCCAGAGGCAGCGAGCAAAGTTGTGAGTATATATGTGTGAGAAAGGCCATGGCTGAATGAATGAGAGAACACAGGTCAGAGTGTTATTTTACCGGTGTATTATTGTCACCCATTTGCTGTCTTAACTTTTTTTAAATCTGCAGGATTTGTTACAAAATGCTAGAGTTTCTTTTTTTCTTAGGCTAAATCAGATTTATCCAACTCTGTTCATACATTTACGAGAAATAAGAAACCTCTTAGACTCAACCTTACGTGTCTATAACTCTTTGGGCCATCATCTGTTCTCTTAACGGGGCTGTGGGCTAAACCTAGAGTAAGATTCTAACGGGCTATCATCTGTGTAGCATTTTTCTTGAATTCTATGACTATTTGTATATGTTTTTTTTTCCTTGATGTATTTCTTGGTGCTGTGAGAAGATTTTTTTTAAAATGATAATAACAAAAATCTCTCTTGAAATAAATCAGTGCGTTGGTCAGCTCGTTCAAATACATATAAATTCATTGTTATAGATTCCCACGTCTGTGTGTTTAACTGTCGTCACGTGTATGTGCGTGCCCGTGAGTAGATAGAGATATATTAATATATATATATATCTGTGTTTAGACTGTCTGACGCCTTTAAAAGCGGTCGTAGAAGATAGGTGAGAGAGAGAGAAGATTATCTCGATTCTCAAAGACAGCCTCTATATCACATTCTATCATCTCACGTGTGGAAATTCTATTGCTTTTCACCAGCTCTCACTGTATCTATCACTCATTCCAACCTATTCAGAAGGGATCTAACCCCAGTCTTAATACTCCTATCGAAAAATCTACGACAAGGACAAAGAAAGAAGATAATGGACAATTTAACACCATGTTATAGAAAGAAGATAATGGGCAATTTAACACCATGTTATAGAAAGAAGATAATGGACAATTTAACACCATGTTATAGAAAGAAGATAATGGACAATTTAACACCATGTTATAGAAAGAAGATAATGGACAATTTAACACCATGTTATAGAAAGAAGATAATGGACAATTTAACACCATGTTATAGAAAGAAGATAATGGACAATTTAACACCATGTTATAGAAAGAAGTCACACAAACAATAATTGATGAACAGCACTTGACAGGAAGTTGTAGAGACACATAATCACTGGCGCCAAAAGAAGATGACTGATTTATATGTGTGACCCAGATACCAATAAACTCCAAACCAGATTTACTTCTGTTAAACAAGGACCACTTAAATTCACCTTTCACAGTACGAAAAATGCCGGTGAATAATGAAGTCGTTGGACAGAACAGATAAGAGAAATGAGAATTTCGTGTGCAAAAATAAAGAATTATAAACAGCAAATGCCAAAATTTAACCACGTCTTAGAGATAAAACAGTTAACCACTGAACTTAATGGAAGTTTAGTGAATTTGGTGTACTGAGAGTAGGCGTTGTTTTAGAAGCGCAATATCGCTGGTGTCTACAAAGCTCTTGAATTAACTCTATAGACTGCCATATGTAGTTTGAACTTAATGCGTGAACTCTCAGCTTCATGCATGTCTTGTCTCCCAGAGGTGGACATTAAATTCAGTTTCACTGTTGTGTTTGTTTTGGTAGTATGTTTGTTTGTTTGCTTTTTTTTTGTGGTGGTGGGGGGGGGGGGGGGGGGGGGGGGAGATCCACAAGTGCCGTGAAGCGGCGTGGGAAGCTGAAGTTTTCGTTCTTTCTTTAGCCAAGTGTGTCGCATTGGATGTTGTCATCCCCGTGTTGTTGTAAAATGTCTGTACTATTTCGTGTCCTGAAAACCAGATCTTCTACTAAGCATCGTTGTGGATTTAAATCAGCAGTTCAATCATTCGTCCGCGATCAAAATGCAAAAACTCAGGCAATATGCAAGAAATGCCCTGTGTGACAGTATTGTCTCCCCTGCTTTGCAGTAGTGGTCCAACAGTGGCCAAAACTCAAGAGTATCTATTATAGGCTTCAATGGAGTATCTTTACACAAGATTACTCTTTGCAGAAATGTAGATTGAAGAGAGGTAAAGCTTCTACCACATGGGAGTCTTCACAAAATATTCAGATAAGCGAAAACAATTCTGGCTGTTGCTGAGCACGTTAATTCTGTAATCTGCCGACAACTTTTGTGAAGAATTTAAGCAATGGTTTATTCTAGCTCGTTAAGCCCCCACCTCTGAGTTAATCAATGGAATTATTATTGTAATATAGCTCTGTTTAGAATGTGTGTTTAGTAACTTTTACTGAGACAAACATGTAGTACATTTAAAATGATTGAATCGAAGTTAAATTAGTATAATTACAAATAACAAAATTTAATAATCACTTTAAGTTTGGGTTAGGGAATAATAGTTAATAATAGGAATAATAGTTAATTACAAAATAAAGTTTTCATCACTCGGGTGATGGTTTTTGATAAGTGGCAGCATATGGGTTAACTTAGCTGTCAGTGACGATTCTGATCCTCCTCCTCCTGATGAGTTGGTTTTCTGTACACCGCGCTCACTCGTCTCTGGTCAAGGTTCGTAGGGTGAAGCTCGTTTCCCAGGAAAGTCTAGGAGAGTCTTCGAAGCTGGTCTTCCGTCTTAAAGCGTAACCATTCGTCCCTTCTTGTCCCAGAAATGGTCATTTTTGCTGGTACCACCAATAACTGGTAATAGAAATAGAAACAAAACGCTCTTCTGAGTATGGCGTTTTCCGACACATAGTTATGTGCCCCTCTCTTATATTCTACCATCCCATGTCAGAATTTACCCTCGATGAGAATTAAATTTAATCCCTCGGGATAAAACTTTCTTTACATTTAAACTTAATAGCTTTAGCTTTACATTACATTTAAACGAAAAGGTTAAACGTACAGATATAATATGTTTTACATTTACATCTCCACTGTTTGAAAAGTGTTCACAATATAAATTCATTTATGTTTCCTTTATATTTACACTTGTTGAAAAGTTTGAAACTTCTGTTAATTTTAACATGAATATGTTTTTTTCGTTTACATTTACACTGAGTGAAAAGTTTTGAAACTGTAAGTGTTATTCTTAGAATGTACATCATTTCTTTAATCTTTCCCTCTCTGCTCCATAGTGAACCTGGAACTACTTTATGCTTTTAGTTCTCTTTACGAAACTATCAATAAAACAATCACCAGCCTGTGCAGTGGTGGATCATGAATCATAATTCTAGATACTGAGGTTGCCAGCCTCAAATGGCTTGGGCGTCCTGTAGCAATTTTCACACATTAAAATTCACATGGTAATATATATATATGTTAGTTCCCCTGTTAGTAATGAAACATATAATGAAAAATGCACTACTTACGCCAATCTTGGTTACAGACTTGTTGCTCAGATGAATAAAAGAGACGAGTCGGTCTTACACTCGTCTGGGATGCCTTTAATTTGACAATAGATTCACTCTTTGACTCCGTGTGTTTTTCAGTATAATAACACGTTTATATGTTTAATAAAAACAAACAGAAAAATATATTTACATTGAAAAATGCAAGTATCGACTCAAGTCCCGAGTCATTAAAAAAATATTCAGGAGTCGAGTCTCGAATCGAGTCGTTGTGGTGACTCGAGTTCGAGTCCGTAGACTCTAGTCGACAAAACGGTCCAGTCCTCTTATTATAACAACTGAAACTCTATTTATAATAATGTCCTGTATAATGACAATACTGATGACTTCTTCATATACAATAGACAATAATTTGGCGCTAAGTGCAGACGACCAAAATAAAAAAGAAAGCAAAAGTATTAAAAGACCAGAAATTAGTAAGATCTTGAAAGACAGCTTGACCCACTGCTAGACTCAAGCGAATTCCAGTTCCTTCTTAGCAAACTGTCTGATAAATTAAAAACCATTAATTACCGCAATCCCCCGCTATGCGCGGTTAATTCCTTCTTAAAAATCTAGCGATAACCGAAAAAGCGCTGAACGAAAATTGACTTCTTATACAAATTAAAAGAAATCAAATTAATTCGTTACCGATGTCTATAATGCTGTATTACATTAAGTAAAAAATGCTAAAACCAAAACTACAAAGCTAACAATATTTATTCATTCATAACCCTCCACTCCCAAAGGAGCAAAGGCCTTCAACAAACACATGCCAAGTCACGTGCCATCATCTCAAGTTCTTTCCACGTTCTCCTCATCATTTTCACCTCTGTTTCCAGCTCTCTTCTCAATGTGCTTCTTGGTCTACCTCTGCCTCTTCTGCCCTGGGGGTTCCAGAACAAGGACTGCCTTGTAATGCTATCAACATGTTTCCACAGTGTGTGTCCTATCCATCGCCATCGTCTTCCTCTCATCTCTTGTTCCACCTGCACCTATCCGGCTCTTCTCACCAGTTCCACGTTGGTAACCTTGTCACACCATTTCAATCCCTCTATTCCACGCAAGCACCCACCGATGAAAGTCTGTAACAATATGTATTAACTACCTATAATTATAATAAATATAGAACACAAAGGAAACATTGTGTACGTACTGTACTTACTAAAAATATATACAAAATATTATAGGACTTTAATTGCTTCTACTTCCGTCTCCTTGTGACAACAGTTGTCATTGCAGAGCTGTCTACATCATCAGACGACTGGCTAGCAGAAGGTTTTGTAGGTGTTGAAAACGTTTTTCTGGCTCCAGATGTACAAGGCTACTTGGTGAATGGGAGCAGAAGATATTCGAGGACTTAAACAAAAAAGAATCGAGCTTGCTTTGCTTTCCCACCTTCTTTTTCTCTTCAAGGAGCACTTTGTAGCAATTAAGATTGTGTTCTTTTTAACGGATTACCGTAGAACTGCATTCCATTTAGAGGTCATGCTTCATTATTCTAATAATGACAATGCTTTTTGGCTATTTCACCACCTAAGTGATCTTGATTGAAAGATATTTTCCTGCCTTCAATGGAATTTAGCGCGCAGCGTAAAATCGAATTTTTTAACGAGCATATGGCATAAAAGAGAACAGCGTTTTATAGAAAAAGCGCTAATCGAACAGCATAAAACCGAAAGATTACTGTTCAGGTTGTTTCGTCCATAACTCGCTATTGTTTTTTTTAAATCTTGGGATGTCTCACAAATTCGCTACACTCACATAACATTGATACTTTGGTCTTTGTACTAGCGGATTAGACGTTATCGCTTGACCGGGTTACTCAACTAGAAGTTTTGATCATCGCTGAGCGGTCGCATTCTGTAAAAATTATTATCAAAGAGAGCAGGTTAACTTGAAACAGAAAGACAGTCCAAAACATTACTGAGTTACTGCTTACCAATGTTAAATGTCATTTGAGTTTAAAAATTATAAAATAGTAGAAGTAAAAGTAAGTAAATATTAGTATAACAATGTTGCTCGCCCATCACTCAAATATTAACACAACAAAGTTGCATTCCCACCACGCAAATATTAACACAACAAGTTGCTCGCCCATCACTCAAATATTAACACAACAAAGTTTCTCGTCCATCACGCAAATAGGAACACAACAAAGCTGCTCGCCCATCACGCAAATATTAACACAACAAAGTTGCATTCCCACCACGTAAATATTAACACAACAAGTTGCTCGCCCATCACTCAAATATTAACACAACAAAGTTTCTCGTCCATCACGCAAATAGGAACATAACAAAGCTACTCCGCCCATCAGGCAAATATTAACACAACAAAGTTGCATTCCCATCTCGCAAATATTAACACAACAAGTTGCTCGCCCATCACTCAAATATTAACACAACAAAGTTTCTCGTCCATTACGCAAATAGGAACACAACAAAGCTGCTCGCCCATCACGCAAATATTAACACAACAAAGTTGCATTCCCACCACGTAAATATTAACACAACAAGTTGCTCGCCCATCACTCAAATATTAACACAACAAAGTTTCTCGTCCATCACGCAAATAGGAACATAACAAAGCTACTCCGCCCATCACGCAAATATTAACATAACAAAGTTGCATTCCCACCTCGCAAATATTAACACAACAAGTTGCTCGCCCATCACTCAAATATTAACACAACAAAGTTTCTCGTCCATTACGCAAATAGTAACACAACAAAGCTGCTCGCCCATAACGCAAATATTAACACAACAAAGGTTCTCGTTCATCACTCAAATATTAGCACTAATTTAAAATAGGCAACATAAGAATAACAGAAGTGATATGCCTATCAAGTGATTGAACCCAGTACGATACGAATCGCATCATTGCTACGCTATGTTAAAGAATCGTGACTAACTACACTCCTAACACATCATCACAAAAATAGTGCTTCATGGACAGTGGACATTGTCACGACACTCCACGTAGCTATGAAATATAAGACATGGAAACGACCCAGATTAATTGTAGACACAATCAGATCAATAACTTTCCTTTTTTAAGCTACGCGTTTATGACAGTAATATTTTCATTATGTTTCAAATTACTTGTCCGTCACCATAACATTAGCAACATGTTCAGTTACTAAAACTCATACCTATAATATCATCAACTGTTAGTTACCTAGTACTATTACTATAACTTACTCGTAGCAAGCAAGAGGACATGCACACCATCATAGCTGGCAGAGGCTGGAGCTGGGTTGGTCATGTCCTGAGAAGAGACCCCGATGCCATCACAAGAACAGCTTTGGACCCCTGAAGGAAAACGAAAGAGAGGCCGACCAAAAACAACCTGGCGGAGGACTATGGAGGCTGAGATGCAGGGAATGAACCAGAGTTGGGGCACTGTACGAAGGATGGCCACCGACCGAGCAAAGTGGAGTCAATTTGTTGTTGCCCTACAGGACGCCACTAGGCGTGATGGCCACTGACTGCTTTGACGGTCGGTGGCTAAGGATCAAAGAAGAAGAAGATTACTATAACATGTGAAACATTATGTTTGATAACTTCCTGTATCATTGCAAGACTGCTGGCTTCTTCAAATACCCAAGATACTGTCGTTCGGTGCAGACTAAAAAAATTAAGCAGAAGGATTAAAACACCAAAAAGAAGTAAGATCATTAAAAACAACCTGATTCTCAGCTAGATGTAAGTGAATTCCGGTTCGTTCTCTGCAATCCGTCTGGGTAACTTAAAAACATCAATTATGGGTTTGTTTCCGTCCATAACTCGTTATTGCTTTTTAAATCCTGCGAGATTTCACAAGTTCTCAACACTCACATAACATTGATACTTTGATCTTTGTACTCTAGCGGGCAAGACATTATCGCTTGACTGGGTTACTTACTCATCTAGAAGTTTTGATCTTCTCTGAGTGGTAGGGTTCTGTAAACATTATTATCAAAGACAGTCGGTTGGCTTGAAGGAGCAAGTAAGCTAATGAAAAGTTAATGTTTTTAAGTGATTGTCTCCTCTCTGGTATTAGTTTGGGTATAAACATTTTGTAATACTTAATTAAAGCCCATGAAGTTCCAGGACCCCGTATTTTTATATCTCATGGGAGGATGAAGCTACCTATTGCACCAAGTAACGAAACTGCCTACGGCGCCACCTCAAATTTGGCGAAATGAAGCTCTTACAACAAGCAGAAGAGAAAAGAACACGCCGACAGACATTATCTTTGTCTTTTCCCTTTGTACTTTCAGACCCACTTGCTGTGACCTTTCATCCAGTATTTTCATTTTGTCTTGTATCTGATTATAGTTATGGGACAGAAGAGCCAAGTCATATGCAAAATCTAGATCATCAAGCTGTTTTGTCAGATTCCACAGGACTCCCATTTCTGTTGTGTGTCGTCGATGTTTTCATAACTCAGTCTATTGCTAGTAAGAAAAGTAGAGACAACACCATGAAAAAAAAAAATTATAATAATATTAAAAGTTGAGTGCTATCACCTGATTGGCGCATTTCCTTAGTCAGTTATGACTGAAAGGGGATACTACTGCTACTCTTTAGGGTTTAGCTTTTAAATGCTAGGTGTATGTCGTAAATTTATTTGAGATAATTCTTGAAAATAGTGGTCCCGTTTAGGGTGAAGAATTATGATGAAGGCTCTGTGATAATAAGGGTTTTGAAATAGGTAGTAGATTCACGAAGGTGCTGGAAAGAGTAAAGGACAGTCTCTTTTACGACAATCTGTTTTCTCAATCTACTCCTTAAACTCTTCTGGCTAAACAATTATTTGAAAGTTTCCAAACACACATGCGCTCACACCAATTTGGTGCTTCAAATATATAGACGTCACGTGAATACAGACTATGGTAAACAAATATGGGTAATTTGGGCTTGGGTCTTCCAACACAGTACTAAAAAGTTTTATGATGTTTATTTATCATTAAAATCAAAAATCACAACATTTATCCGATTACAAGCAATTATCATAGATACAGAAAATACAAACAACAAGATTGGGGGGGGGGGGGGGGGGTTGAGGGGGGGTATCCAATCTGCCCTTCCCGCTTGTATTAACAAAGAAAGACCCAGTCCAAAAGACAGGAGGGGGGGGCTTTAATCAGAGATAGATAATTTAACCCAACAGTAAATTTATTACTCTGATAAGAAGTGTTACAGTATTAAGTATGGGGGGTAGGAAACAGGTCCTATTATTTTCTCAAACAATGTTTTCCCTTGACTAAGCAGAGTTAAGGGAGGGGAAATAACGAAAGTTAAGAAATCCCTCCTAAAAGAGCAAATACAATGAATACGGTAAAAAATATTACCAGGTAGAACCAGTTATAACGTTTACAAAATAAATCGCATTCATTCATGCACGCTCGTGATGGCCAACACTCAGTTTCTCACACACACTTACCGATCGTGGAATCTGGCACTCCATAGAACAATTTACAACAGCAATTAAACACTCGACAAATGGAATTGTCTTTTTTTCTTCGAATTCCAGCCCCAGATTAGCGACTTTGGCTTGTAGCAAATAGTCTCGTAATCGCTGGACAATGAAGCATTAGTGTTTCTGTTGGTTTTAGGTAAAGTTTCTAAGGGATGGCACAGTCACAGATAGGGGGGTGAGATCGGTGTGGTCTCATGTATTTTCACCGTTGGTGGTAGGAAAACTTCTCTAGCGTGATGACGAAAAACTGTCAGTGTTCTTAAATGATATTTTTTCCCACAGTAGAACAGGAATAATAATATAAATATAGCTCTGGCAATGTTCTTCTCCAGTTAAATCTTTACAGACTTTAATTTGTTTGATGAGGATTATTTGAATGTACTTGGGGTTGCTTTTTTTCTGATAAATTCAGGCAGCGGGATCTCAAAACAAAGATCGCCACAAGATTAAATTTACAAATGTTTCATCAAATGATCTGGAGGTTTAAGAACTGAGTCTGGAAGACTCTATATAATTTATTGCTGGGACGCAAAGGTTGTATGATCATTCCATAGGAAAAGATAGAAAAACTTGACAACATAATTTCCAACATTAATCATATTCTGGCGCGTGATAAATTTACAGTTAAAACTAGTTTATGCACTCGCGTCTTTGATTATATAAATTCAAGAAAAACTCCCCGCGAGTCTAAAAGTTAAAAAACACCACATCTATATATACAGAAACTAAACTGTATTAAATAGTTGAAAATCCCTTAACGGCTTCAAAAATTAATTTATGCATCTATTGTATTGGGAAAATAACTTATAGATTATATCATTTAGTTTACACTGGAACTTTGAAATGGGTTTAATTTAATAGATTTAAATTAAACCACCAATCCAGTTAAATTAAAATGAAAAGCACTAGACCACTGATCACTTTAAACAAATATCTGCTTTTGATCGTTAGCCGCTCTGCTGATAAACTTTGGCAACTCCTACTAGGCGGGGTGCCAGAAAGGTGTGGGGAAATGCTTGCTTTAAATCGCTCTAGCGATTGGCAGTAGGTGTGGCTTAACCTCCCCTAAGGCAAACCGAAACTCCTGGATCCTCGCATGATAAATGTCTACATATTAATGAGCAAACGTGGTGAAAAATCCACTCTGCTATGATGCATACTAATGAGAAAACGTGGGGAATCCACGTTGACTATTGTGTTACACACAAATCCAGGGGCTACGATGTAATTCGAGGGACCTACCATATCATCTAACAATTCAGGGACTTCACATTTCATACTATACGTACGTCACAGTGTACAAGAGTTCTTCTTCCTCTTCTTCTTCTCCTTTTTCTTCTTCTTCTTCTTCTTCGTCTTATTCTTGGTTTCTTTTGTTCTTCCTCTCCTCCTTTTTTCATTTGCATTTTCGTTCGATGAAATTTCAAACTGTGTAACGTGAAACCACTTTGGAATTACTAAGAGTCAAATGAAATTAATTAAGACAGAAATCAGAAAAAAATTGTAATTGATGTCCATCGTCTTTTAATGTATTTCATTGATTGTATGACGTACTTTTTTAATTGACATGACGACGGCCTCTGGACTATGTTGTCTAAATAAGGGTTCTAATCAATAGTGGCCAGTCATCATTAAAGGGACGTCTTAGTTTCATACAACAGATACCACGGTCTGATGCATATGTTTATGTTCCTACCCCAGCGAGAGTCGCAGCCAAGCTTCTGATAAGGAGCTTAACAGACTGAAATGTGTGCGTAAATGACCACCGCTGTATCGATTGGTAGTAGCATCGTGTCTACCAGTACAGGTGAATTAACTCATTGGAAAGTCTACACCTGATCAATGAATGAAGTGTCAGTGGAGAAAGGACTGAATGAGATAAGTACTGGTTCATTGAAGAAGCAAATTCGAAAGTCACTGTTGCGCTAAACTTGTCGCAACTTATTCTGACCATGCATTTTGACTATAGTTAATTTTTTAATGCATGGGAAGTAACTCATGGAATTGTAGTCACTTTTATTTCTACAGTCGTCTAATCTTGATAGCTATCGTCAAGAAGTTGTCTTATCTTGATAGCTAGGATTGTTGATAGTTGTGTGAACCATTTTGAGTCATGTCCATATATGGAGCGCCAGTTCTTTGAAAACAGTTGGCAATCGCAATGTTTCAAGATTCATTTCCTTTTAAGGTTTGAGTCTTCAGTCGAACATCGTAGAATATTCTTCGCTTCGTAAGTTTAGCTGAGTTGTATTCGATTCGCGTTTTCTGCGCATGTCTCTGTTTGTGGCATTGTTTAAAATGATTTCCGGCCAGGTCAGTCTGAGCAGAGATGCTGGTAAGGCGAGACATAGCGATGTGCTAGTCTTCGCTGCTCTGTTCTTCATTCTTGGATATTTGTGCTTTTTCCTGGACATTTGTGTTTTTTTTGTGTAGGGTTAGCTTAGGCTTTAGCTTAGGCTAACTTTGTGTTTCTAATTTGGTTTTTTCATAACCAAGAAGAAAAATAAAAATGCCCGCACCAATTGTGCCAGTTATTGTACTTAATATGGAGAAAGACCTGGAGGGAGGTGAGCTACATAAACCAGGAACACTAGTGATCTCTGTCAATGGGCCACAGGCTAATAGAGCCACATATTCTTAGATTGCCAGCATTCTGGCCGGACCAGCTGGTGTTGGTACGAGTGGCGTCGCCACGCTATACAGGTTTGCGGGCCCATTCAAGTGGTTTGCAACGCTAACAGCAGCTGCCCAGATGAAGCATTACGCTGGCCTGCACGGCAAGAAATTTGAATGGACAAACCCGCAGATGTCTGTCTACATTGAGCATTTGGATAAGGAAAAATCCAAGGGGACACTCAACTGGATGCCCCCGACTATGAAAGCAGAGGCGGCCCAGCGAATCGCAGCAGCGGTGACGGGAGACCAAGAGGCGGAAGTGTCTCGAGTTAAAACCGCCCACGATAAGTGGAACTTTTTGTTCAAGCCGTCGGCACATCAGGTGCTCCATTTAGTCAATCTTAAAATGGAGGGCCCAACAGAAAAATTCCAGAGAGTATGGGTGTCCCTGCCCGGGAGGAAAATCCAATGTGCCATTTGTGGGGGAGACGACCATTGGGTAAGCCAGTGCTCAAAGAAGCGGACACCTGCCTCCCAGGCTAAACAAGTGAGGAAAGAGGAAGTGATGGTGGACAGAACGCCTGCAGAGCAAAGCAGGGAGACTTTAGCAGAACAGGACGGGGCAAGTGAGCTCCCCGCCCAAGATAGCCCAGGTGCCAGTGAGGGCGAGGGTTATACGAAAGTGATGAAGAAGAAAGAAAAGAAAGAAGTAAACAGGAAGAGATTCCTGCTCCAGGCAGCAGAGCCTGTGAGAACCAAAGAAGTTAAGCGTAGTGACAGTAGGTCGCCGAGCAAGCGCTCCCCGAGCAAAAGCGACCTGCCTCCATCACCATCACCAAGGGTGTCTACACCAGAGCCATCCCCGAGATGGGCATCATCGACACCTGTGGTCGATGAGCGCAGTTCACCCCGACCAAATAGCCCGGTAGGAGGGTCGCCGGCAGAATCTAGTTTCCCAGAAGTGCCAACAAACACCCAAGTTGGTATAAATTGGGTGGCAGAAACTGAGGAAGATGAGGACATGGAGGCGATCATGTCGCAAGCCAGCATCTTTATAGATGGCCAGCCTTATGATGACGTGAGCGACGCATGAGTCTGCCCGTACAAGCCTTCCTTCCCTGCACTGGGGCCCAGTGCGAGATGAGTCAAGATTCAAGCTCCGGGCGGGTGAGACATGTGAGAGGGTTTATGAAGAACGGTGCATGTGAAGGCACGCCTGAGATGCACCCCGAAGCTATCCCTCCCTGTGAGCCTGCTAGAAGTTTGAACAATAGTCTACCAGTGCGTGGGAAGATGTGCCCCCCCCCCTACCTTCAGCGGACCCACGTGTACCAGCCTGGGAAAATAAAAGAAATGTATTTATTTAAAGTAAATTATGACAACATCCATAGTTTAGGATGTGTTATTTATGATTTAAGAGTTCTGTGTTTTTATTTTAATGTAAATAAGTTCAGTAGTATTTTAATGTATGTTTTGATACAGCACACGCACAACTAACATGCGCACAGTTTCATTTAAGCAGTCAACTCCTCCCCCTACTGGGGTGGGAGTGTTAGGCGACGCAGTCCTATCTGCGCCCAGCCTAAATTATCAGTGCGGAACGGATAGTCAGCCCCAGGTCACTATTCCGTCAAGCAGTCATGTAACTAGGTCAACGGGTCAGCCCTTACGCAACCCCTCGTCAAGAAATGTAAACATGAACGTGTCGAGTGGCCTAGTTATGACAGAGAGCGGTCAGCCCACAGTCACCGCTCTGTTGTGTAAGCCATGTGCAACAAGTATCACTTTGCCTAGTACATTCATTACAACACATAATAAACCATCAACTAGTGCTTTGTTGAGTATTTCACCTGTAGCGGGTTGTCAGCCCCAGACCACTACTCCGCTTTGTAATTCAAAAAAGACAGACGGTCCGCACTCAGTCCCCGTTTTGTCAAATAGTTTAGATATGGCAAGTGACCACTCTGCCACTTTGCCAGGTAGACAGTTTAGAGCGAGTGGCCAACTTCTGCTTACCACTCCGACATGCAGTCTAGCGATAATATCTCTCAATATCAATGGTTTGAGAAATAAGCTGGACCATGTAATTAAACTTATTAAAAAAGAGAAACCCGATTTTTTGCTTTTACAGCAAACCGGTGTCACTACAAACTATCACGCGGGTCAAATAACAACTAGATTAGGACTGAAGCATGGTTGGTTCGCCCGGGGCACCTGCCATACTGGTATTGCCATTCTTCAAATTAATGAAGATTGGGATGCAGTGCATCACAGAACTGACAATGATGGCAGAATTGTCATTATACAAATACAAAATAAACACAACAAGCATGACACACACACACTTATAAATATATACGCCCCTGCGACGGAAATTGACAGGCCTAAGTTTTATGACGGATTACACGACATACTAACGGAACACTACAAGGGGAAAAAAAATTTTAGGGGGGATTTTAATTGTATTCTATCCGACCTTGAACGGTCTGGAGGTTTCACGAGAGCGCAGACACGAGAAAAGTCTTTACTTGTACGACAAGTTCAGGCTATGTTAGGCGAACATAACCTTTCAGACGCATACAGAAAAATAGAACCCAATAAACAAACCTTTACATATTACGACAAGACGAACCCATTTTTTAGACTGGCTTCAAGATTAGATAGAATTTACACCACTAGTGACTATAATATACACAAAATATACCATATAAAAAATACTCTTAAATACACAGATCATCACGCAGTTTACACATCTTTAAGTACGGGACACACGCACAAACAAGTAAAGAGATCCCCGCATTGGAAATTTAACAACAGCCTACTTAAAAACACTTACTATACAGAACAAATAACACAACTGATACAAGGTTACGCACAAGACATTCCAAAAAATAACATTGCTCAATATTGGGATATGCTAAAGAACACAATTAGAGATAGAACGCAGATTTTGGCTACATTCATTCACAAAAAGTTTAAAAAAGAAGAGGGGATTTTAGAAGAAGCAATTAGTTTAACCAAAAGTTTAGACAACGCGAACCCTCACTTACACACCTTAGAATAGCAGTTGAATCAATATAGACAGTATACCTATCAGGGAGCATTACTTAGGACAAAATTACACACTATAACGCAGGAAATCCCTAGTAGGCAATATTTAGCAGTAGAGCAAAACATTCAGCGCAGTAGACAGATTCAGGAAATAATTGACATGAAAGGAAAACATCATACAGACAATACCAATATTAGTCACGCTTTCTTCGAATACTACAAGCAGCTATATACTAAAGAAGAAAGTGATGCAAACATACAAGACAAATTTCTAAAATACACAAAGTGTCTACGTGATGAGGAAAGTGAAAGGCTAGACCAACCCCTAACTTTAGAAAATTTGCAAAGGGCACTTAGTACTTTTCAAAAAGATAAAGCACCCGGACCTGATGGTTTAACTGCAGAATTCTACAGGGCTTTCTTCCCCTGTTTAGGGCCCATTCTAATTAAAATGCTGGAAGAGGCTTTTCAAAAAGGGGAACTCCCGGAAAGTTTGAACCAATCTTATATTACGTTAATCCCCAAGGACAGTAATGATAAAAAGTCAATTAAGAATTTTCGGCCCATTTCTCTTTTAAATGTTGATTATAAAATTCTAGCCAAGGCACTAACTCTGAAGCTTAAGCCACACATGCACAAAATAATACATCCAGATCAACAAAGTAGTGTGCATGATAGAAACATTAGCAGACATACACATTTCATTAGAGACCTGATTACATACACACATGATAGGCAGTGCCAGAGTGCCATATTATCTTTAGACCAGGAAAAGGCATTTGATAGAGTATCACATGCCTTCCTACATAAGAGTCTTAAAGCTAATAATATAGGGAAATATTTTAGATCATGGATAAAAATCCTATATAAAAAACCTGAAAGTAAAATATTGATTAACCATAGTTTAACTAAAACATTCAGATTAACGAGAAGTGTTAGGCAAGGGTGCCCTCTGTCGCCCTTGTTATATGTAATAACGCTAGAACCTGTGTTGGAAAGAATAAGACAAGACACAAATATCACGGGGACTTTCGTCCCCGGTGCAGGGGAAAGAAAATTGTTGGCCTACGCCGATGACACGATATTCTTTCCAACAACAAAGGATTCTATAAAAAATATCTTAGAGGTTTTCACAGAGTTTGGATACGCTAGCGAATCCAAACTAAATATTCAAAAATCTAGCATAATGGGAATAGGTAAATGGGGCAATAGGTCAGATTTCCCTTTTCAATTAACGGTAGTGAATAAAATTAAAATTTATGGAATTAACTTTTCTTTTAATCCTCAAGACCCCAATAAAGAAACATGGACAAAATTAATGAGAAAATCCAAAATATGTTAGAAATTTACAAAAATAAAACGGCTACCATTTTCGGAAGAAGTATTATAGTTAATTGTTTTATTATGCCAAAAATAATTTACACAGCAAATATGCAAATAGTACCTAAAAAGATTATAACAGAAATAAATAAACTAATTAGGACCTTTATTTTTAGGAATACCTGGCACAGTATTAAACACACTACTCTAATACAACCTAAAAATAAAGGGGGGATAGCCTTACAAGACATCAACACTAAAATAAAAGCTTTAAGGATTAAATACATAGGGGAAGTTATAAAAAGCCCGAGTCTATACCCGCTGGCACACTACTACATTGGTTTAAGATTATTAAACCTTTGTAAGTTGAATAACAATCAACCCCATTTTTTTGGTACACCACCACCTTTTTACAAAATATGTCTACAAAATTTAGAGGGGAACAAACACTTAATAAAACAAGACACCAAACTTATATACAAACTTCTGGTTGCAGCACAGGAAACACCTATAAAGACACGAAGAGGGTACAACCTCTTTATAACTGATTACACACAGAGTTTTACAAACATTCACGCAATAGACATTAAACCACAAGCAAAAGAAGTCACTTACAGACTACTACACAGTTTAACACCAATAGCTAACAAATCATCAATGAAGGCAAACAGATTAGCGCCCAAATGTAAACTGTGTAGTGACAACATTATAGAGACAGAAGACCACTTGTTTTACACATGTAAGACAGTGGCCCCCACTTTAAACAAATTAAGGACATTAATAGCCCCACACTCACAACAGACACTTAATTTATATAGAGCAGTCATGATGAACACGTAACCACGAATGACGAGACAAACAGAACTTAAACTACTAACTTTACTCGCTAACTTCAGATATCTTGTATGGACATGTAGGAACAGAGCTGTATACGACAATGGACATTATGACAGTAAAATATTTACACAAATATACGAACAGATAACACAAGACATAACAACACAGTTTTAAAGCATTCCTTTTGTGTTAAATTATAACTTAGACCCTTGTTGGTGATACAAAGCAAGTAGCTTTGAGTATTAATACTATTTCTGTAATATCGTGCAATGTAAATACCATTTATCGCATATCATCTCATGTTAGGGTGTCATTGTCAGTCGTTGTACCATTAATCATCTAGTAACTCCCATGCCCTCACCAACAGTTGATAATTTGTATCTTTTTTTTTGTTTGTTTTTTTATTTTTATTTTTTTTTTTTTTAGTATATCTTTATATATTGAAATAATTTGATTTGTACCTGGATTTTTTGTAATTCGTTTATGCAATAGTTTTGATTTGTGCTTAGCTTTTGTGTAATATTTTTTACATAGTGTTCTTTTTTAGATTGTAATATTTAAAGTTATTTTTCTTAAATAATATTGATTTGTGCGCAATTAGGTTTATCTTATATAATGTAATAATTTTAATTTGTACCCGGTTTATTTAACTTTAGAGTTTGTGCATTTGCTCTTTTTTGGTCTTGTAATATTAACTAAATAATATTGTTTTTGCGTTTCGCAATATTTTAGTTTGTACCGGGTTTATTAACTTTAAATTATGTCTTTATAATGACTATTTTAAATTTCAATTGTTGTAAATACTATCAATGTTGTAAATATATTGACCAAATAAAGGTTTTTAAAAAAAAAAAAAAAGATGTGCTAGTCTTCGCTTAGTTTATTCAGGAAGGAGTCCTCGTCATTGTTGTTCCTTTTTTGAGATGATATATCTCTATGTTATTTCAAATGCCTGGAGGCATATGTGATTTATGTGATTTAATTCCTGATGACAGGTAACTGAATCCTTTTTTCGCTGAGTAACTTTATCGCCATCTTGTGATGTTGACTTTTGCTTAGCCTGCCTTATTATAAAGTCTGTGATATGACAAGTTCGCTCAGCTCACGATCCACTTATATTGTCACGCATCGATTGATGCCTGTCCTACGGACTATTTGCTTCCTGACCTTTATTGATGGATCTAGGTTTGATACCTTTGCTGTATAAGGAACATAGAGAACGATAATGTGACGCTCAAAAGACATGCCTGTCTTGTTGAGGTCAAAAAATAGGAGACCAGATTTAATCTCCTAGTTGATATCTACTAGCTCTTATGGAAAGGGGAAGTTTACTACCTGACTACATGTACAGCTGACTAAGATATCCTAAAAGGCAGATGATGTACATTATTTTGATGCTGTCTGCTGTGCCTGTTGAATTGACTACATATGTAATAATGACTGTTTGATCGTACCTATGATGTACCTGCTTGTTTATGTCTACACACTTCGTCATTGTGGCGTTTATAATAAATCATACAAAACCGTCACTAGCTGTTGCAAGCATCATTGACTTTTCACGTCGTGAGTTAACGTGACGTCCTTGTGTGGATTGCCTTGCTTGTAATGCTCACTGTTTGAATACACATCTGCATCCTACACAAACCAGACCACAGATACCATACTGTGTCTTCATCGCCTTCAACTATTATGGCGTACACTAAAGAGACACTCAACATTTGACATTCAACATTTGGTGGCCATAAGCTGGTTTGGTCTGGTACCAGCATACACGGGGTCCCTTACCCATTTCATTCAACAAGAATTCAACAAACTGCATCGTTTAAAAAATCAACATACAGCGATTTTTCAAGACATTCTACATACAAAATTATGAAACTACTCGGCGTTGTCCGGTACCTTCTGGACTTAAAAATTTTTTCACTGTTTAACTCAAGTGAAGCCAGTCGCTGCTGTCAAGGTATCAAGTTGCTGTCGTTTGTGAAGGTCAAGTACCGATTTCAAGCAATTTACGGTTGAATAAGAAGGTCAAGTGCCGTTATTTACTTATCAGTTTAGAAGCTCAAGTACCATCGTCATGGCAGTTGGAGCAGTCCAGATGTACCATCATCGTTGGATCTTCATTCCTTAGGACGCTGATTGTCATCTGTTTTTTTCTGCTGTGGCTGACGTTTGGATACCCATAAGTTAAGTGGCCTGTTTGTTGTGAACTGTGCCCTTATACTTCTACTGAGTCTTCTGTGTTTCATCTCATTCTTTTGTTTACATGTTATATGTTTATATGTTATTTGTATATTTATATTTATATGTTTATGTGTCTGCGGGTTCTCGGTTGGGCGGTGTCTCCCTTAGGTCATACCACGTCATAGAGGTCGTCTATCGTGAGCGTTTTCTGTAGGGTGTGCAATTTCCGATACTGGAATTTGCAAAGCGACTTCTGTTGCTATTTTTTGTTAGTTGTGATGACATGTGTTAGTATTGTTTTCGTTATTTTTCTGCATTCTTTAGTTCTGTTTTGATTTGTTTGTATTTGCCAGCCTACTCTTTTCTATAGTTTAGTTTCATATACCATTTTTGTTTATACACTGTGGTGTCTTGTATTTGTATTATCTTCTCGTAGATATCATCACATTTTTTGTGATATTTCTTTAATTTTCGCTTTATTTTTTGTTGATTTCTACGAATGTTTTCGTATTGTTGCTAAATCTTTGTTATTGCTTACAATGTATTGTTTACATTGTATTGTTTACAGTGTAATGTTTACATTGTTATTGTTTATATTGTGATTGTGTTTACATAGTCATTGGTTACACTTATAGTAGTTAATTCACATTTAATAGGGGGTTGTGCTTATGCATTACTACTACACTGATGATTAGTAAGTGATGAATAGTATTGTGCACTATTGAATGGGAAGTGCACCTATGATCAAGAGTTGATTGATGATATTTCAAAAAGGTCTATACACAAGTTCTTGGATATAAGACTTGTTTCCCACAGAGATTGGGATGATAATATAGTGTTGTGAGTAAACAAGTGCTTCATTTAAGACTTGTTATAATTAAATTTGAAATAAGATAATTAATTATTTCAGGTTGTGGACTCATATTATTACTCATCATGGCTACATTTGAGCACTTTATTGAGCAGGGTAAATTGCTTGGGAAGACTGGTGATAAGTTAGAAGAATTTGCAACTGCTCAATATGATAAAGCAATGGAAGCTGAGCAAAAGAAACTGCAGATGCAGGAGGCTGAAAATAAAAGACTTGAAAAAGAGGCTGAAAATAAAAGACTTAAAGCTGAGTTGAAGAAATTAGACATAGAAGCTGAGCAGTGGCAGAGAGAAGATAAAAATAAACTATTAGCTTTGGAGTTGGATGCATTAAAGGAAACAATAAATGAGCTTCAGGATGAAAAGCAAGCTCTTACTAATGAGTTACAGCAGAGGAACTCTGAAAATACTGTATTAAAGGGTAAAATGACGATATTGATACAAGATAATAAGAAAGTCTATGACTCCTCTCTTAGTCAGAAGAAACAGTTAGATGAGGAAGTAATCTCATTAAAACAGTCGTTGAATAACCAGATGGAGCAGGTGAACTCTTCCACGCTTGATTTAAAACTACTGTGGAAGATTATAGAAACATTAGCTCTTCCTCATAAGGATAAATTAACACAATCTCAAATGAAGGAGGAAAATGAATTCGAAGATGAGATGTGCTTTTCTAAATATGAGAAATGGTTAGAAAGTGATATGAGCTTGGCTCAATACGAACAATATTGTAAAGAAAATGCTAGCAACAGGGACTTGAAACAAGTCAAAGTGGACAATGAAAAATTAAGGATTGAGATTCAGTCACTACAACTGGAGTTGACACAGTTGAGAGCGAATAAGGAAAAGGATGAGAAGGTTGATGAACTTAGTCATCATAGTGCTATAGAAGCACTGAAACTTGAACTTGTTCAAGAAAAAGCTACTGTTTTAGAAGCTACATCTCAGATGGCAGTATTAAAAAAGGATCTTAAAGATAGTATTGCTAAAGAGAAGACTCTTGTTTCTCAGTTACATGTTACAAGGTTAGATTATAACAGGGAAGTGAGAACCAACGAGAAAATGCATAAAGCCCTTGCTAAGCAAAAAGCTATCTCAGAGGTAGAAATTACAAAACTTCAAAAAAAAGAGTTAATGGATTATTAGATGTTGTCTTGAACAACAGGATGGTATCCGTTAATAAGGAGAATAGATTTAAGCATAAAACCTGATGTTAAACAGGTTGCTAATGCAAAGAGTCAGCCAATGCAATTCAATGCTCATAGTAAAAAAACACTAGGCAATATGTGAATAAATCGTTTCGTGGTAAATATGGTTTCACACGTGATAACGTATACTCTGCCTCTAATGGGAGTTGGCGGCAGGGCAAAGATAAATCAAGTTTAGATCACGGAGAGGACTTTGATAATTGTCTTGATAAGATCCCTCAGGGAAACCGTGATATCGAATTTTCAGATTCCTTATAAGTTGGTAAAAGAAAGCAAAACTGTTAGTACCCATCGTACTCCAGCTCAGAGACAGTACGATTGTACCTATCGAGCACAGTGACACAGGGATAAAAATAACAACAATTTTGCTAGGAAAGATAAGCGTGGATTATGAACAGCGCCAAGGGCGTTCATTAGCGTGGTAATTTCATTTTTCACGTAAATGGTTCTTCTTCAAAGAACTGGAGGCAATTTGATGGTGCTCAACTTTTTAGTCCCAGTAACTATTAGTAACGTTAATAGAGGTTACCAACCTTTATAATAGTTTTTTCTGGGAAAAACAACAAAATCCACGTAATAGTTAATTTTGGATTATAAGGTAATATAACAATCACAATTTATGGTAACTGGAGTTCAAAATAAGAGCAATGGGCATCAACAGAGATAAAAATTTTTGATACATCTCGTTGTGATCGGTAGATGCCCACTGATTCCAACTAATACTTCTGTTCTATTTCTAGATATTACGACAGGAGCCATCACACAA